>WELB01000003.1:1610934-1633382 GCA_009602725.1 Spirogloea muscicola | reverse complement strand
CCGTGCGGGCACAACTTCTGCCTGCGGTGCTTCCAGAAGTGGGTGGCGCAGGGGAAGCGGAGCTGCGGCAAGTGCCGCGCCGCCATCCCTCCGCGCATGGCGTCGCAGCCCCGCATTAACGCCGCCCTCGTCACGGCCATCCGCTGGGCCAAGGTGGCGGCCGCGGCGGGGTCCAGGTGAGCAGGCCCGGCGCTCCTTACGACAGGGGCAGTGTCGGCAACGACTATGATACCAGCAGCGTCGAAAGCTGACGTTGTGGCAGGGTGGCCGCTTTGCAGCCCATCATCAGCGGCGGCCGCCGGTGGCGCGCATGCGATGGCGAATGCGGCGCGGCCGGACCGGGCCTTCACGACTGCGCGCGCCGTACGCGCCGGCAAAGCCAACGCGTGCAGCGGCCGCATCTTCGTCACGGCTCCGCCTGGCCACTTTGGGCCCATCGGGCCAGAGCACAACCCCGTGGGCGGCGCCGGCGTGGCGGTCGGCACGGCCTGGGAGGACCGGCTCGAGTGCCGGCAGTGGGGTGCGCACCTGCCGCACGTCGCGGGCATCGCCGGGCGCGCCGCCACAGGCGCCCAGTCCGTGGCGCTCTCCGGCGGGTACGAGGACGACGAGGACCACGGCGAGTGGTTCCTCTACACGGGGAGCGGCGGCCGGGACTTGAGCGGCAACAAGCGCACGAACAAGGAGCACTCGTCGGACCAAGCATTCACGCTGTGCAATGAGGCGCTTCGCGTCAGCTGCCGCAATGGCTACCCCGTCCGAGTCGTCCGGTGCGGCCCCGCACCTTCGAGACCTGCAGGGCTGCTGCAACGACTGTAGGTGTGCCTTCATCCTAATACTAATCTTACATCTCTATATGCGGATTCAGGTCGCACAAGGAGAAGCGGTCGAGCTATGCGCCGGAGGAGGGCGTGCGCTACGACGGCATCTACCGCATCGAGAAGTGCTGGCGCAAGCCCGGGGCCGGCGTGAGCCTCGCTCCGCTTCGCTGCTGCCGGCATGACAGGCTTCACCTCGCCGCAGACCAACTTGCTCGGCAAGCCTTGCATTGCACTTACTGTTGGCGTTGCTGAAGGTGCACAGCCGCGGCGCCTGTACTATGTGACAGGGCTTCCTGGTATGCCGGTACCTATTCGTGCGCTGCGACAACAGCCCCGCGCCGTGGGAGGCGTGAGCTTTCCGTCACCTCCTTAGCTCCGCAGCGTAATGAAAGCAGGGCTCTCGCAGGCGACAAGCGTACATTGGTTAGCAGCAGACGTCACATTGCAGCTCTTGCCGCTGGCCCAGGAGCTGACCAACTGTCTTGGGGGCGGCAGAGGCGAGCAGGGCGACCGGCCACGGGCGCTGCCGGATGTTACGGAGCTGCGGCGCTCTGGCGGAGCTCGAGACGTGTGCGAGCGCAGCGGCCGAGCCGCGTGGGACTGGAAGGTGCCAATGGAGCTCGCCGTTGTCACAACTGGCTGCCGTCGAGGTCACTGGCGTCCCCGTCGAGGGTGGAGCATGTCGGCTGGTCCTGACGTGGCCACCTGGTTCCCAGCTGCAGCATGAGGAGGATCGGTGGGGCTGGTCTCGGCCGGTGCCAGATCTGCCGCAGGCTGCACGCGATGGCAGCCCCGGCGTGCGGCGGCAGCGACGCAGCATCCAG
This sequence comes from Spirogloea muscicola, assembly GCA_009602725.1. Classification (NCBI taxonomy): domain Eukaryota; kingdom Viridiplantae; phylum Streptophyta; class Zygnematophyceae; order Spirogloeales; family Spirogloeaceae; genus Spirogloea; species Spirogloea muscicola. Next base: position 1,631,737 of record WELB01000003.1, on the reverse strand, counting down.
GAGCGCCTGCTCCGAGGTCTGTCACTGCACTTTGCCCCCACGACACACTCTGCATCGACATTTCACTTGGGGATGGCTTCTGGGCAAGTGGTGGCGATGCTGAGGTCGAGTGCAGCTGTGGACCTTGGGCAGCCCAGCCACATTGGCGTATGCACACTTACCTGAGGGCACGAAGTCTGCCCGTGCGTCACAGAATTTTCCTGCGCCCTGTGCGGTCAAGTGCTGGATGGCCCCGTGTCTGCCCCTTGCGGCCACACCTTCTGCCGCGGATGCCTCTTGGGCCGCTTTGCCGGCGAGGAGGCCACTCGGGATCGCACTGCGGCCGCTGGCCGCGCTTTGCGCATGCAGCGGGTCGTGCGGCCGTGCCCTGTGAAGTCGTGCAGAGCTGACATTGCAGAGTGCGTCAGCAACCCGCAGGTTGTCCTCCTTACTCCCTCTCACCTCAGCCAAGGCTCTTCCCTCCCCCCCAACCTTCTCTGCATCTCTCAATGTTAAGGTAAAGCTTTCCTAAACGAACATGCAGATGCGAAGTTTTGGCACTGCTAATTAAGAGTAGCTGCATGCTGAAGCTGCAGGTGAACAGGGAGATGGTGGACGTGATTGAGATGCTCAAGGAGAAGCGGCGCCAGGAGGAGCTTGCCAACGAGAACGATAACAGCGAGCCTGCCAACGGAGCAGAACTCTTGGCCAGCGGTGCAGCCGAACCAGTAGCGGCGAGCAACAGCCACACTGCTGGGAGGAGTGTCGATGGTGACGGCAGCAGCCAGGGCTCGCCAGCGCACCCCCGCGCCAAGCGGAGCAAGCGGCTCCAGGTTGGCGCCGAGTGCGGAGCTGGACCAGCCCCTGACTCTGCAACGCCGCTGCCGCAGAACGAGCATGGCAATGACGAGATTGTCGAGGACAGCGAGGGCTCTGGGAAGGACGAAGATGCAGCCCCTTTCGTCCGGCCACCCCAGCAGGCTGTACCCAGTTCACCTGTGGCCCACGGCGAGCTCCACTTGCCTCCCGCCGGCAGTCTGCCGCAGCCAAGGCCGCAGCGGCAGGTCCTGGTGGCGACAGCTTTTGGCGCAATCTGTGCCAAGTACCCTGAGTACAGTCAGGAGCTTCTGGAAGCCCTCCTGGTGCACATCCTGGCCTTCGGCTGCCGGCAGCCAGCCCTGGCCGCAAGCACTCTGCAGCATGCAGTTGTCTTCCTTCTGACACGTCCGCTTGCCAAACCATGAAGAATCATTGCCATGGTCTGCATTGCCTGGAGATCCGCAGCCAGTTGCATCCACTCGCTTGTCAGGTGCAGCAAGCACGAGCCTGCTAACTGTCGCTCAAACCCTTCCTTGCGTCTGGGGCGGCAGGAGGACCAGGCCGGCGACATGCTCGAGCTCGCGGCGCTGCTGGCTAAGATGCGGAAGCAGGAGTGCGGCAGGAGAGAAGTTCCTCCACAGGCGTTGAGCTGTGGCATTGAGGGGCTTGTGACCGCCCGGGAAGACTGAATGTGCCAGCCGAGGCCACTTTGGTGGCAATCCGTCTGCAATTGCAGGTCGGCCGTAGCAAGACGACCATGGACTTCGCCTCCACACTCCAAGCAGCGTCACGATTTTTTGGGTGGTCTAGAGCGGCATGAAAATGGCTCGGAGCTCGCCCAAGGCCCTCAAGTGGGCCCCCGAGCGGCGCAGGGCCCGGAAGAAGAGGAGGTGCCCGGTGACAAAGGCAAAGCTGAGCGTGAGCACTCTACCCAGTGTCCGTGGAAATGGGCGGCCGTGCAGCTGCACCAGCTTGCGCAGCGCGAGCTCGGCAACTGTGGCCACGCCGTGCAGCGTGAAGAAGGCCAGCATGTCGCCAGTCATGGAGAAGGTGAGGTAGAATACGGCAAGCTCGTGCATCACGCCGGACACGACGAACGCCGCCTGCATAGCCACCAGCCGTGCCCAGAGCGGCAGGGGGGTGGACAGTGCGCTATGCGTTTTCAGGTCTTGTCCTTGCACTCGTCGACGGAGGCCAGAAGAATCCTGGTTGTGGGCATGGCCATTATCGAGCTGCCCGTTTGAGCACACCGCGTCGCCAGTGAGAGGCTCCTTCTTGACACCGTCTGCAGATGTATCGGGCGCCCTGCCCTCACCGTCAATGGTGGTCACTTGCTGGCTTGGTTGCTGGCTGCCATGGCAGCAAAGTAGATCGAGGAGAGGCTGGTAGACAGTATCACGCAGCACACCGCTGACGACCAGGTTCCAGCGTCGAGCCCAGAAGTCCTCGAGAGATGTTGCAAGGTACGGGTGCTCAAATGGCGATGCCACCACAATGCCTGTCCGACCACAGCCAAGAGCAGGAATGTCAGCCTGCCAGGCTCTGACAGGGCCAGCACGTCGTCTCGACATCGCTGGGCGAGCGAGCGTTAGTGGCTGGGCGTGTGCACCTAGCAGGGCCACGGCGGGTGCGGCAAGGCCCTCGCAGACGGCGGTGGCGAAGAGGTAGAGGTTGACAGAGAAGATGGCGTCCAGGATGGGAGGTGATATGTGGTTGTGCCAGCGGTGCGCAACGAGCACTATTGGCACCATGGCCGCTGTCTTCGCTGCGCAGCACCCCGCGAGGAGGACCCAGCTCTTCGGCTGCATTGCACTCGTGCTGCTGTTGCGCCGTCGCTTGGGGATGATATTAAGTGGCAGGCTCAACGCAGCAGCGGTGCGCAGAGCGCTGCGGGCAATGGCGGGGTCGACGAGTGGGCCGCGGCCCCAGCAGGCTGCCAGCAGGCGGAAGGAGGCAACCCAAGTGACGACGCAGAAGAGAATGGCGGTGCCGAGCATGCGGCCGCCCATGGGGTCGAAGACCCATGGCAACAGGGCGTAGGCGGCCAGCACCGGCGCCGCGGCCGCCAGACGGCGTAGGCCGACGGGCCGCCGCAGGACGACTGCGTGCACGTATGACGAAGCTGCTGCCACGGCCGCGATGGCCACCAGCCAACCGGTGCCGTAGCTCAGGCCGAGCGGCAGCTTCAGGTGCTGCATGACGGCAGCCCCTCAGGCGACAATGGCCGCCATGGCCTGCCTGGCATAGAGCATGCGCAAGCCACCGCCAAACATCCACAAGAGCTCAGCAGGCGAGGGCTGCCGCCGCTGGGAAGGGCTTAAGCCAGGATGCGACGCAAATCGTTGAGTTGAGGCCAGCAGGCCCTCCCCTCCTCTGCTCGCTTGGACGCCAAGTGCCGAGCAGCGAGCGGCCGTGCAATGGTTGCAGTGCGGGCGCGGGACCGCCGCGACGAGCGCAGCGAGGCGGCGCAGGCGGGCACTGCGGAAGCGCAGAGCGCGGGGCCGCCGAACCGAGCTCGTGGCGCTTAATCTCTGTGGGACGGCGGCAGCGGTCGCAACGGGCGTCGGGTTGCCCGACCAGCTGATGGTCGCGGGGCGGGGGCAGCGTCGGCGCTGCAGGGGAAGGAACGATCGAGGACTGAAAGGGCACTTTGGTCGGCTCATCCTCCCTGCCGCTTCCGCCGACCGTCAGGCAGCGTCAGTCGGGGCGCAGCGGAGGGCTCGTCAGCCGTCACCGGGCGCCCTTCGGTCGCCGTCACCGCGGTCCCTGCCGCCGTCACCGCCTTAACCTCCCCCGCAGGCGCCGACACGTGTCACACTGCCCCCCTGGCACTTCATCGAGCTCGCAGAGCCCCGCCGCCGCCGCCTCCGCCGCCGCCGCCGCCGCCGCCGCCTCGCGGGCGCCCAGCGGCTGCCAGGNCGCTTTGCGCATGCAGCGGGTCGTGCGGCCGTGCCCTGTGAAGTCGTGCAGAGCTGACATTGCAGAGTGCGTCAGCAACCCGCAGGTTGTCCTCCTTACTCCCTCTCACCTCAGCCAAGGCTCTTCCCTCCCCCCCAACCTTCTCTGCATCTCTCAATGTTAAGGTAAAGCTTTCCTAAACGAACATGCAGATGCGAAGTTTTGGCACTGCTAATTAAGAGTAGCTGCATGCTGAAGCTGCAGGTGAACAGGGAGATGGTGGACGTGATTGAGATGCTCAAGGAGAAGCGGCGCCAGGAGGAGCTTGCCAACGAGAACGATAACAGCGAGCCTGCCAACGGAGCAGAACTCTTGGCCAGCGGTGCAGCCGAACCAGTAGCGGCGAGCAACAGCCACACTGCTGGGAGGAGTGTCGATGGTGACGGCAGCAGCCAGGGCTCGCCAGCGCACCCCCGCGCCAAGCGGAGCAAGCGGCTCCAGGTTGGCGCCGAGTGCGGAGCTGGACCAGCCCCTGACTCTGCAACGCCGCTGCCGCAGAACGAGCATGGCAATGACGAGATTGTCGAGGACAGCGAGGGCTCTGGGAAGGACGAAGATGCAGCCCCTTTCGTCCGGCCACCCCAGCAGGCTGTACCCAGTTCACCTGTGGCCCACGGCGAGCTCCACTTGCCTCCCGCCGGCAGTCTGCCGCAGCCAAGGCCGCAGCGGCAGGTCCTGGTGGCGACAGCTTTTGGCGCAATCTGTGCCAAGTACCCTGAGTACAGTCAGGAGCTTCTGGAAGCCCTCCTGGTGCACATCCTGGCCTTCGGCTGCCGGCAGCCAGCCCTGGCCGCAAGCACTCTGCAGCATGCAGTTGTCTTCCTTCTGACACGTCCGCTTGCCAAACCATGAAGAATCATTGCCATGGTCTGCATTGCCTGGAGATCCGCAGCCAGTTGCATCCACTCGCTTGTCAGGTGCAGCAAGCACGAGCCTGCTAACTGTCGCTCAAACCCTTCCTTGCGTCTGGGGCGGCAGGAGGACCAGGCCGGCGACATGCTCGAGCTCGCGGCGCTGCTGGCTAAGATGCGGAAGCAGGAGTGCGGCAGGAGAGAAGTTCCTCCACAGGCGTTGAGCTGTGGCATTGAGGGGCTTGTGACCGCCCGGGAAGACTGAATGTGCCAGCCGAGGCCACTTTGGTGGCAATCCGTCTGCAATTGCAGGTCGGCCGTAGCAAGACGACCATGGACTTCGCCTCCACACTCCAAGCAGCGTCACGATTTTTTGGGTGGTCTAGAGCGGCATGAAAATGGCTCGGAGCTCGCCCAAGGCCCTCAAGTGGGCCCCCGAGCGGCGCAGGGCCCGGAAGAAGAGGAGGTGCCCGGTGACAAAGGCAAAGCTGAGCGTGAGCACTCTACCCAGTGTCCGTGGAAATGGGCGGCCGTGCAGCTGCACCAGCTTGCGCAGCGCGAGCTCGGCAACTGTGGCCACGCCGTGCAGCGTGAAGAAGGCCAGCATGTCGCCAGTCATGGAGAAGGTGAGGTAGAATACGGCAAGCTCGTGCATCACGCCGGACACGACGAACGCCGCCTGCATAGCCACCAGCCGTGCCCAGAGCGGCAGGGGGGTGGACAGTGCGCTATGCGTTTTCAGGTCTTGTCCTTGCACTCGTCGACGGAGGCCAGAAGAATCCTGGTTGTGGGCATGGCCATTATCGAGCTGCCCGTTTGAGCACACCGCGTCGCCAGTGAGAGGCTCCTTCTTGACACCGTCTGCAGATGTATCGGGCGCCCTGCCCTCACCGTCAATGGTGGTCACTTGCTGGCTTGGTTGCTGGCTGCCATGGCAGCAAAGTAGATCGAGGAGAGGCTGGTAGACAGTATCACGCAGCACACCGCTGACGACCAGGTTCCAGCGTCGAGCCCAGAAGTCCTCGAGAGATGTTGCAAGGTACGGGTGCTCAAATGGCGATGCCACCACAATGCCTGTCCGACCACAGCCAAGAGCAGGAATGTCAGCCTGCCAGGCTCTGACAGGGCCAGCACGTCGTCTCGACATCGCTGGGCGAGCGAGCGTTAGTGGCTGGGCGTGTGCACCTAGCAGGGCCACGGCGGGTGCGGCAAGGCCCTCGCAGACGGCGGTGGCGAAGAGGTAGAGGTTGACAGAGAAGATGGCGTCCAGGATGGGAGGTGATATGTGGTTGTGCCAGCGGTGCGCAACGAGCACTATTGGCACCATGGCCGCTGTCTTCGCTGCGCAGCACCCCGCGAGGAGGACCCAGCTCTTCGGCTGCATTGCACTCGTGCTGCTGTTGCGCCGTCGCTTGGGGATGATATTAAGTGGCAGGCTCAACGCAGCAGCGGTGCGCAGAGCGCTGCGGGCAATGGCGGGGTCGACGAGTGGGCCGCGGCCCCAGCAGGCTGCCAGCAGGCGGAAGGAGGCAACCCAAGTGACGACGCAGAAGAGAATGGCGGTGCCGAGCATGCGGCCGCCCATGGGGTCGAAGACCCATGGCAACAGGGCGTAGGCGGCCAGCACCGGCGCCGCGGCCGCCAGACGGCGTAGGCCGACGGGCCGCCGCAGGACGACTGCGTGCACGTATGACGAAGCTGCTGCCACGGCCGCGATGGCCACCAGCCAACCGGTGCCGTAGCTCAGGCCGAGCGGCAGCTTCAGGTGCTGCATGACGGCAGCCCCTCAGGCGACAATGGCCGCCATGGCCTGCCTGGCATAGAGCATGCGCAAGCCACCGCCAAACATCCACAAGAGCTCAGCAGGCGAGGGCTGCCGCCGCTGGGAAGGGCTTAAGCCAGGATGCGACGCAAATCGTTGAGTTGAGGCCAGCAGGCCCTCCCCTCCTCTGCTCGCTTGGACGCCAAGTGCCGAGCAGCGAGCGGCCGTGCAATGGTTGCAGTGCGGGCGCGGGACCGCCGCGACGAGCGCAGCGAGGCGGCGCAGGCGGGCACTGCGGAAGCGCAGAGCGCGGGGCCGCCGAACCGAGCTCGTGGCGCTTAATCTCTGTGGGACGGCGGCAGCGGTCGCAACGGGCGTCGGGTTGCCCGACCAGCTGATGGTCGCGGGGCGGGGGCAGCGTCGGCGCTGCAGGGGAAGGAACGATCGAGGACTGAAAGGGCACTTTGGTCGGCTCATCCTCCCTGCCGCTTCCGCCGACCGTCAGGCAGCGTCAGTCGGGGCGCAGCGGAGGGCTCGTCAGCCGTCACCGGGCGCCCTTCGGTCGCCGTCACCGCGGTCCCTGCCGCCGTCACCGCCTTAACCTCCCCCGCAGGCGCCGACACGTGTCACACTGCCCCCCTGGCACTTCATCGAGCTCGCAGAGCCCCGCCGCCGCCGCCTCCGCCGCCGCCGCCGCCGCCGCCGCCTCGCGGGCGCCCAGCGGCTGCCAGGCTCGGGCCAGCCCGCGGCGCGGGCGGGCGAGAGCCGCCATGGCGGGCGCCAACAAGGTCGAGCAGGCGTTCCAGCGGATCGTGGAGAAGGAGGGCGTGACGGTGGAGCAGCCGCACGGCGGCCTCACGCTCAACGAGCGCGTCGGGCTCTACACCAAAGGCTCCACGGGCCAAGGTGCCAGAACCCCAACCCCATCACTCTCCTCCCCAATGCGGCTGACGTCGCGTCACACCGTCGTGCTGGGAGCTTCTGTAGTGCCCGTGCTACCGCTGCTCAGCTCGTCGCGCTCATACCCTCGGTCGCCTCGCTGGCGCCACTGTTGGAGGCTCTATTGGGGGCTTTCTTTAAGCTGTGCTCCCCCCCGGAGCTGAGAGTGGGTTAGGCTTGCTGCACCTCTTTCGTACACTTGACGACCTGTGGCTGACGACGGTCTCTAAACCAGGAGCCAGCAGATGGCTTTGGTACAGGCCACGCAGTAGGACGCTTAGCCCACGCAGGAGGACATTTTGACACCTTCTCAAAGATTGCTCCTTCTGGCGCCTGCTGACCCTTCTGCTGACATCTGGTCGCTTGCCGCCACTGCAGAAGCACAGAATCCTCAGCAAGCCAACCAGGGGGCCAGCGCGAAGACCAAGGCGGACATGGCGAAAGCGAAGGAGATCAAGCAAGGAGCTGGTGACACGGACTCCTCTCTTGCGTAGAACGGCGCTTAGAGAGACAACGTCGAAGCCTGGCCTTCATGGGAGTCGCAAAAGCTGGAAGTGGCACTGCTGGCCCTTGTTGCAGGCGGAAGTTGTTCTTCACAGCAGGAGCAGGCTTCTTTGATCCGAGCAGATGGTCTGGTGGGCATATGGTGGCTTGGTGGGCTGTTGTTGGCCTTCTTGCAGCAGTCTAAGAAAGTTGATGAGCAGGGGCGGAACTTGCCAGACTGTGGCAGGACTGTGCCTCTCAACATTTTGCACCTTCAGCGAGCCTTGAGGCTCCAATTGCGCCTGACCAAATTAGGCTATGACCTGCGTCTGAATCAATTTTTGGTGACTACACATCTATAGGACTCGTATGTGATGACAATGACAAGTCATCCTAAAATGATGACAGTGCATTACACCGAATCCCTGGCAACAAGCTTGCAGTTGCTGTCAAGTGAGGGACTTCTAGGCCTTGCCATCCCGCTCTGCCTGTGTCAAAAGCGTGTTACTGCCTCCGCAGCTAAGGAGTAGCATGGTCGTAGAGGCAAAGATAATCACTGCAAAGAAACTTGCTGCCCCCGCTGTGTCCACACTGGATTTTGCTCCTTTGAAAGAGCAGGCGCCTTGAGCAATGCGCAGTATACTCAGCCAACTGAGATAAGTATCGCATTTTCTGAGTAGAGGGAGCAAGCAGCTACCGGCAGCTGATCCTTGTCCCATAGGTTGCGAAGGCTCATGCCATGGCAACAACAGCGGCGGCGGCAGTGGCTGTGACTGAGGCAGCGGCAACTATCGACAGGACTAGGCGTGTCCGAATGTATGTGAAGTGCTGGACGCTGGTCTTGGCGTACTTACATGAACAGCCTGGACCAGCACCACCTGACATAGATCTCGCAGTCCGCAAGCCCTGCGGAACCGCGGGGGACACTGGTGGCCTACTGTGAGCCGGCTGGTCCGCAGAGGGGGGTCATCACGCAGCCACAACTCCTTATTTTGAGGATGGAGGAGGGGAGTGAATGAGCCAATCATCTGAACACTTACAAGCGGGTTGTCGACGAACTTCAAGCTTTGCGTGTTACCCAGTCTACCATGGTGTGGATGAAGTTTACAGTCACCTCTAGCTATTCGGGTATGTCAACCCTAGACAAGTGTGATAGCACCAGATCTGGCTTACAGGACTGGAAGAAGGCCTACAAGCATATGTCGATGCATCGGGGTAGCTGTCACTCGCACGCTTTCAGAACACTAGCACATTTCCTGCCTCAATGTCCTTGTCGTGGATGCACAGAGGCGTGTAGGTCAAGCTGGCCTGGTGGTCAACAAGAAGAATGCCGTCCTATAGCCTTGCTGCTGCTGATGGTGAGGCACAAGAGACACAAGAGTAGACAAAGGAACTTTAACTAGGGTGTACTGAGCGCTTGCCGGCTTGATTTTGCAGGACAGGTAGCAGACAATGGGGGTGCCAGAAGCAATTCAGGCAAGAGCACCTGTGGAAGTCAAGTAAGAGCGCCTTAGTCAAAAGTCTCACAATTGCTCCTCTCACCAGGCTGCTGACTGCCTACCACAGGAGCTGCAGAGTGTCAGATCCATCAAAGCACGAACATCTGGCATGCTGGAACGGGCGAGCACTAGGAGACAGCACCACAAAAGTAGTCTGAACTCAGCTACATTGCATGCTTGAGGGGACTGTGTGCTCAAGGGTAACGTTGACAAGCATGCAGCTGTTGTGGCCCCCAATGGGCAATAATGCAGTGGCTGTGCAGCCAGCCAGGTCCAATTTGAAAGACACCCTTTCAGCTGGCTTCCTCAGAACAGATTGCCTTCTAGGGCACGGGCAGCACGAGCCACTGCTCGTGAGGCGCGGTGAATCTCGTGCTGGACGGCTGGCCATCCACCCCGACCGCCGGCCATGACATTGCTCAGAGCGTCGACCAGGGACGGGAATGGTGCTGACCCATACCCGTCATCCTTAGGGGGCCCATAAACCTGTCACTCGAGCATTCCATCGAGCATCTCAGCGCCACACCAGCAATGCATGCATCAGCATTAATTTCACAAAGCCTATGTCAAGGTAAGGCAAGATCTAATTGAGTTATGCTCTTGAGCTCACGAACTTGAGATGGTGCCTAAGAAAGAAAGAGAGAAAGGCACTTTTCAAGCAAGCCATAGCTGTAAGTTGTATGATTCCTTAATAGTCCCTGCAGGTCCCTCTTAGCCTTCTTCTAGGCGGCGGAGGGTGGGAAGGGGGGGGGGGGTGGGTGGGCGTAGAAGTGGAAGAGCAGGAATACCGTGTTTATAAACATGATGATGGGATGAAGTCAGGGCAAGTTGGACTTACTAGATGCTTAAACCATGGTCGGCCAGGAATGCCATCCCCCAAGAACGCCCTCTCTGTGGAGAGGAGGCGGTCATTTAGAGTCCTCAGCCTGTTGTGTAGAGCTACCTCACCAGCCGTCAGCCCTGCTGCAACAGGGCTTCGGCGCAACCTCTTGAGTCCACGTCCTCCTGGGGTCTTAAGTTGCTGCATGCGTGGGAGACATCCAGATCAATCACTTGAGTCATGCTTTCCAGCATGTTGACTGGCATACATGCACGCCAGTCTCAAAAACCCTGAGACGGCTGCAATCACCAGCAGATGCTAAGACAATATTTGGTGAACAAGAAGCCGTGAAGCCAGTGCAACGCACTACACGAAACATAGCAGTAAGTGAGAATTTTGATGTATGCAGTCGTTGCAGGACTGACCATAATCTCAGTAGATATTCTTCCTGCTGATTTTGCCAAGTCGCTAACAGCACGATGGAGTGGTTTTGTTGTCAGATTTGTTGGGGCTTCGACAGTCATAAGCAACTCATCCAGCTTGACGACATGGATCTGCCAGAGCATGATGGATGTTGGGTCAGATGATTCTGAGCCTCAGATTGTCAAGAAGATGTCTCGGATGAGAAACCATCTCCATGCGCAAGTCAGGCGCTGCGCAAGTGTGGGCAAAATATACCTTGAGGTCTGCTGCATAGTCACTGTACTCGAAAGGTAACAGGTCTGCGTCCGCCAGCCTAAGGGCCAACAGACCCCAAAGAGAAGCAACTGCACAACCAGCACAGCTGTTTACAAAAGAAGCACCACCAAGATGCTAGAATGGCTCTCCTCAGTAAATGCAGCTCGCTAACTCCTCCAAGCCTCGATGCCCAGTTACATCACAAGCAGATAGCAGAATGACTTGCTACATCAGCTCCATTTTGTCCCAGCGACGAACCATGTGCTCTTTCCATGTGCTCTTTCCTCTATCTGGGGAGATGAGTCACCTGCAACGTGGCGATGAAAGCCTGGATCTCCAAAGTTGGACATCCAGTGGAAGTTGTCATACACAGAGTGGTACACAGGATAGTCACCAGAAGCTGTGCCAAAGCACGTACACGTTAGGTCGAGCCATGCTGTGCCATAAGCACTTCAGATGTTGCATATGGGAAAGCTGGTGTAGGCACAGAGACTTATAACGTGCTAGAAGCAGGCACACAGTATATGACCTACTGTTCATCATGGTAACATAGCTGGCCCACTATTATTTCAAAGAGTGGTGCCACTGGCCTGCCGATCAGGTTCTGCTTGGATTGAGGCCGACCTGGGCCAAAGCTGAGGTCAATGGATGAAACGCCAACATGCTGCAAGAAAGCGGCATAGTCTGTTCCTCCACCTCCCATTCTGCCTATCTAGAAAAAGTAGCGAATACATAATGGAGTAAGAAATATATACAGCTACTGCAAACTTGGTGCATACTGCACAGCTTGCCCAAAGCTACGTACGAAAAATCATCTACAGCATCTACGATTAGAGTTTTAGTACAGAACCTATATGACATATCAAGGAACACGACTGCAGAAGGGTCATGTCCTCTTCTAAGCCTCTATAGGAAAGATAGATGAGCTAAGGAGAGAAGTACTTTAGGCGTGCTCTTGTTAGGACTCATTTCCTGCCAGGTGTCCAAAAGAGTCTTCCCTGCATGGTCTGGGTCTTTCACCTGTCACGTGATGAAATCCTGTCAAATGAGTCACAGTAACCTTTACTCACAGAGGAATGCAACTCCTTCTTGCAAGTATGCCATCCACTGACAATATCGGAACCCTCCACACATACTGAATACATGCCACTTTGTTAGCATGCGACAAACAACAACACAAAGAAAAATTCTCGTGGCTGCCAACACTTCGCAACTGAACGACAATGCTTGCCGAGAAAATTTTAACGCTTTGTTTATAGAAATGGATTCTTACAAGGGAGGCGGCGTGCTTGATGATGTGATCTAGCTGGGGTGTAGCTGCTGCCAGCAAGCCCCCAGGTCCTTTCACACCGCAGTCAACATTCAGGTACGCGACAGCCCTCTCACGCAGAAGGTTGAGGTTCTCCTCTGCCCATTCAGTTGATCCAATCTATAAGAGCAAAAGAGACGTGGCCAATATAAGCAAGAGGCTCATAAGATCTTGACCTCCTTGACAAGGTTATGAGGTACAGGGACGCGAGGTCATCAATCTGTGAAGTCAATTGTCAGAAGCTAGCTGTTAGCTCCCTGTGCAACTCACATCAAGAACAATGGATTAGCATAGTCAAAAGTCACAAGTGCCAACTCTAGTAACTTGCCAGCGCGTATTCTTCCGCATCCCAGTTGCACAGTACAAGGGTCCTCCGCGGCTTCCATCCAACCTCCAGAAGCTTTCCTAAGGCTTTCCCGATCTGGTCATCAAAAGAGTTGCATTTAGTCATCAGCAAACACTGTGGCAATGAAGCCAGCACTTTGCATTAGGAGCACTGTCTTTTGAGGGCAGTCGGTCTCAAGAACTTGCATATTCCGACACCGTCGTTCGTAAACAGTGAAAATAGGTGAAAAATAAATTGCTATCTGCCTAAGGTGCACGAGAGTTGTGCACCTCCAAGAGTGCCGCGGTCCCACTGTTTGGGTCAACAGCTCCAAATGTCCAAGCATCTCGATGATTGCCCAGCAGGACATATCTGACAATGTCCAGTAAATAGTTTGTGACCACAAAGCACATAGAAGGAGGAAGAACATTGTACTGACATTGATAACTAGAAGCCACAGCATTGCTTCACAGCGTGCTGGTTACTGCACTGCTTTGTACCTGTCAGGCTCTACAGCTCCTTTTATGACTGCAAAGACATTCCTTATTGGTGCTATTGTGAGATTCAGCTGCACAAGTCACAAGGCAAAAGGTAAGAAGTAGCTTCCAACCATTTGCTTCCATGGACGTAAGAAGTGTGGATTGGAGGCCAAAGGCAGCCACGAACGTCAAGGAGCAATCGACGTCTGAAGTTGAGAGCAGAGTCTGAACATCTTGTCCACATATAATCACCCAGGGAGACTGTCAGACCTCTAATTGCAGGTCCACTTTAACGGGCCCTTTCCCCAGTCTATGGTGAGGTAAGTCAAGAGCCCCTCTCCACTCATGGGGTGCCAACTCTCCCCTGAGCTGGGCAAGGATTGGTCTTGCATCTCCGAAGGAGATGGGAAGTGAAGGAATGGAAGGCAAATGTATGTTGGGATCAGTAGTGGAAAGTCGCTCACAGCCCACTGTTGATGGCCAGCCAGGTGTCATTGGGTCACCTTTAAATTCAAAGACAGAACCTCTCTGCACCCCACTGGCAGGCAGCCACCTGAGCAGTGCACACCATGAAACTATATGATGGTAATCAAGCGGGACTTATCAAGACAGGTCAACTTTCGCTGACCAGCAGACATTAACAGTGACCACGAAAAAACAGCAGCAAAGAGGTGCAAGTGTTCTGCTGCAGTGAAGATGACCGAGCTCAAAAACTCTTCGCACTTGAATATCCTGCAGCAAGCGAAGGTTCATTGTACCTGCTCTCTGGGTAGTAGCCTTCTGTACCATTGGCACTATAATTCTCTGGATCAGAATAGATAAGCACAGCAGCTGCCCCATACTTGGCAGCATTTGCGACCTGGTTGTCCAACCAATGGAGCAATGAAGATAAGTTGCCGTGTTGCCGGATAGAAGTGGCAGACTAATAAACACGCTCAATTGTTCAAGACATCAGCCCGCCTGTATAGAATGTTCTCTGCCAGCAGTTCTTATGCAGTAGTCCAAGCATACCTTGTCACCTCGGAAAATCTTGCCATAGCGAGTAACAACAATGGCATCTTGGACGTCAACATCGAGCTCAATGAGCGTCTCAAAGTCTTCTGTCCTGCCATAATTAGCATAGACAACCTCGCCTCTGACGTGGCCGGAGGGTGAGTAGGAATGGAAAGTCTCCGCCACGTTTTCGGCTGAGCTGAATGGATCCTCTGGCACGGTGCCTTCCTTGAGCTTCAGCTCATTCTCTGACCCGTCACTGGATATTACTGTGAGCTCGTGAGACACAGGGTAGCTCAACAGCACGTCGTAATCTCGAGTATGTGTTGTCAGACCATACTTCTCGAGCTGATTGACAACGTAGTCAGCAGCGAGCATGTTTGACTCTGTGCCCGCCAGGTGAGGCACCTTCGTCAACTCCCTCAGATTTTGCGCACAGGAATCGTTGCTGCGTACAAGCACAGGAGCATAAGGATTGTTTTATGACAAGCCGCAGCCCTGTGTGCACTAGGGCTCCTTCACTGGCCTGGAGGCGCAGCTCTACTACTACACAGAAGATTGATGTTTGCTGGAGATTGACCAGCGCTGGGGTTCTTTATAAGCCGCCGACACAATGAGCTCCTTCACTAGCCTAGGGGTGCAGCTTTACTACTACTACTACACAATATCTGGACTACAATGGAGGTCGGACCAACGCTGGAGATCTTCATCAATCGTCGATGCAATGCAAGCAAGAACTGTGACAGAGTACACAAGAAGGAGTCGTTCTCACGAGAGGAAGCCTGAGAAGCGCGCGTGGAAGGCGTGCTGCCTCTCTACCTTCCACGGGTGCATGCCTGCAAGCATGCCGGCGACGCCGCAGACCACTACAAGGACCGAGACGGCGGCGACGGCGGCCGTGGCGGCGGTGCACAGCCGTCCCGCCGCTTGCTCCCGGTCGGCGCGCTCCACCAAAGGAAGGGCAGCCTCGTCTCCCGCTCGGCTGGCCAAGAGGGGCTCGACGGCCTCCGCCATCGCGAGCCCCGGCTGCCCCCGCGACGCGCCCGCCGGGGCTGGCGCCGCGGCGCCTGGTTGGCGGAGGAGGTGATGCAGGCGCTGGCCCAGGAGGTGATGCAGGCGCTGGCCCGCTGGCTCCCGTGCCCGTGGAAGGCTGGTGCGTGAATGTAGTCATGGAGGGTCTGAGTGGAAGGGCAAGCACATTGGCAGATGTACATCACCTGCTGCTCAGCTGACCCGCTCAGTCACCACGAGTCAGCTCATAGAGGTCGCTAGGAAAGGAGGACTTAACGAAGCTGCTTTTTGCGCCATCCAGCCCTTTCTCGTTCTTTGTTCATTCTTTTTTGGGCTGGCTTGTCCAGCCCCTATCCTCAATGGGCGAGCCCTTTCTTCTTTCAGACGACGTCCATTCCTTTCGGCTGGCCTCACAGAAAGAAGTGCTCGCCCATAGAGAAGACTCTCACAGCCACTGCCGTCAATTTGGAAAAGCTGTCTCTCTTAAGGAAGTTGTCAGTATCAAGTAAGACACTTGGGGGAGCAACACCAGCGACGGTCATAGAGCGATGGCAAGGTTGGGCTGACCATGCTGACTGTACGTAGCTTTCTGTTATGAAGTAGCCATCTTTTCCTGCTGTCCTGTCCCAACTGTACCGCAAACCTTTTTCAAGCAGCACAACATCAGCTACCCGAGTCAATGCGCTGTTAAGCTCAAAGTGAACATGTGCATCAAATATTGAACAGTCAATCAGCGCCCAAACTAGCACCTAAAGGTGTGGGCTTGTTTAGCTCTTTCTCACTCACCGTTTTATTCTCATTTAAGTGACCTCTCTCACCAATTCTTGTCCCTTCAGACATGCGCTTTGATTGGCAAGTATTCAGAGTTGCTATCCTAATTTTCAAGCCAGCAACGTCGACCTGAAGTCCACAGTCTAGCAATCGCGGCAGTCTCACACTGACAAGTACAATGCAAGCTCATAAATCACCACCAATGACTACCTATGACGCTGCCAGTCCAAATATTGTGTTGGTTACATGTGCTGCTTTCACTTAGAAACCAACATCATGACCAAGCTTATGCACAGGTAGTTGTATTCAAGATTTGTCTTCTATATTTCATCTGTATATATCTCCTATGTTGCCAGTCAATGAATGTAGGGGAATAATGTCATGCAGGCATGGGGCTGACTAGGCAAATAGGAAGGTCAAAGGAAGCCACGCCTTGACAAATGCAGTCGACCAGCATCTGTGAGCCTTCGACGGTTTTGGTTACTGCAACACAACTTGTAGTGCATGGACAAGCATATCGCAGGTCGACCGGGTACATCAATACGCCTAAGAAGGCAGCCATGCTTGAAGAGGGTATTCCTTCACATTTGAGTAAATGGCAGCTCAACATTGAGCTCTTGCCTTGAGAGGCCAGCTCTTGGGAGCTATGGCTTCTGGTAGTTTGCTGGGAGCAATCTTTGACTTCCAACTGGCCTTCTTTCTGGTCGCCCTCGTCTGAGGAGTGGAGAGGGTTTGATAAGCCGCGCTGAGGCAGCTGGATCCTTCTCCCACTCTGCCACTGATCGCCTCCCATCGAGATCGTCAGCAAAGCGGAGCGCTTGGCGCTGGCACAACAGCAAGACAAAACATATTAGCAACAGTATTGTCCATGTATGAGACTTCCCATGTTGATGATGACGGCCTTAAATCTGGAAAGCTTGTATAGAAGCTTGTAATAGGTGAATGAGTAGGCCAACTACCATCCATTCAAGAGCAACAAAGGTATGTGCAGAATGTGAGCTACTTCAGGAAGATCAACGCTTCAGCACCTGCAGCAGCATGAGTGCAAATCTTTGTGCAAATGTTGTAGCTCCTGGCAGGATGTCTCTCAGCAGTGGGAACATCTCCCCTGCAATACTGCCTACGCCTGCAACCAACATGAACAGAGGAGTTGTTCAGTATGGGAGGGTTCACGTCAATATCTGGCTTGCATGGCACAATGTCTAAGTGAAGGACGGATATATGCACAACGATAATTTCCCATGTGCTTGTGCAAATAAGAGATGGTAACGAGTAATGAGGCTGCATACCACCCTGCGTGCCGCCCGACTGATTAAGGTGAGGCTCCAACAAGTTCCAGATGCTCCTCACAATGCCAAGAGCACGCTGGTCATCGTCAGAGAGCCTGGCCACTGGCCATGTTCCACGGGCCATTCCAAACATCATTCCTGGGAGCGGAACGGGCCAGGATCCGGGCAGAGTGGACAGCGGAATGATGCTTCTAGAAGCAAAGTAGCTCCAAAGCTCCGCCATGGCCTCCCTTGACAGTGCATCAACTGCACGCACAAGCTGACGCACAAAAGCACAGACCACAAGAACTTATATAAGCTCGGTGAAACAAGTGTTACTGCCCTTACTCGACGTGCAGCATCAGGATCTGCTGGTTGATGACATGGATATGTTACCAACCTCAGTAAGCAGCAGCTCCTGCAGATAGCTGCCCTCAGGAGCAAACACCAGGAGGAGTGCCTGTTGTGCAGTGGGATCCAAGCTCTTCCTTGACGGAGGGAGGGCCTTTGCAGGCCTATAAGCCCTGTCTATATTCTTGGAAAGTGTGGGTGAGGCTGGAGAAGGAGCGACTGGTGTCATCAGCTGTCGAAACGTCTGGAAGCCTGCCGCAAGGCTCTCTACCCTCTTCACATCGAGCTGATTGTTTGGGCCGTACAAGAAGTACCGCAGGGCTTCCCTTGCCTTCGGACTGCAAGTGTGAAAGTAGATCAGCTTAGCAGTTTTGCAGCTGGTTAGACATGATCAGATGAAAAAGGAAGATAACTGCATGGAAGCTTGCCCTTTGATACATGCTCTCAATAGAGCCCTGGACTGCTGATCCCATGGAGCAAGGGTGCCCGTGAGAGCTCACTTGTCATCAGTGAGAAGCCTCTTGCTCATGTATGGGTAGCACTCGTTCACAATAGCATAGTTGGGATCGTTGTCAAGTCCAATGCCCTCCAGCACCCCAAAGGCCCTCAGAATAAGGGCAAAGTAGGGGGGTATGACAAATACATACTCTCCAGCCATCTTGGCAAGGTCATCTGAAATCTGCAATATCATGAAAGAAATTGCCAACAAGTACCTCAGTACAGCACAGTGCAAGGACTCCAACTGCAGACGCGCACGGCCTTATCAACGTGTATGCGTTTCCAAATTATATGACAACAGAGACTAAGTCTCCAGAATATAGCACAGCAGATGAGCCCTGCTTGTGACTTTCTCAAGCAGACTTCACCACGAGTCACATGTGCATCGGCCAACCTGAGCAATATTGACATTCTTAGCCCCGCCCCCCTGGATCAGTTGCCCCAAGACCTTGCTCAATGCTGGCACAACGGCTGCCGTTTTGTTTGGATCTACGAGCTCAGGAGGTACAAATCCCAGTATGACGAGGTCCTCAGCAACACGCGCGAAGTCCGAGTTCACCAGGTGAGAAATGTATGTGATCAGGGCATATCTCTGATCCTCTGTCACCTGTTGACAAGGTGACAGTATCTACGTCATTCACAGTGGAAAGGGCAAGCCCATAACAAGCAGCCCATGAGTTGCTTAATGCACTAGTCAAATGGCGTAATCATACCTCTGTCATGAGCCCGAAGTCCAGCACACAGAGCTTGCCTTCAGGCGTACGCAGTAGATTGCCAGGGTGCGGATCAGCGTGGAGGAAGCCTGACTCTAGCAGCTGTATCAAGTAGCAGTTCAGCGCTGTGGTGACCAGCTGTGTGAGGTCCTCAGCCTTGCTCTCAGACAGCTTCTCCCCTTCCACCCACCCAGTTGTGAGCACCTGCATGCAGAGCACGCCAAGCATGAGCATACTTTGTCGCCCAACCTGCTGATTTGGTGCTATCTTGTAGCTACATTTCCAGGGCTACTCTTGTGACACTTTACTCTTGAGCCAACAGCAAGCACAATTGACACCATGCAAGAAGTCCAGAGAACAGCGGTCGTGAAGCTGAAGCTCACCCGCCGGGTTGTCAAATTTGGGTACACCGTGGGTACTGTGATGTTGGCAAGAGATTTCATATCCTCAATGAAGCGCATCTGATTCTTGCCCTGGTGACAAAGACAACATAGTAGAAGGTGTAAGAAGGATTCCCTGTCAAAAAAGCCTTGCAAAAAAATCTGAAGATGACACAGATGACAGCTTCATCGAACATCGTCTCCAGAAGCTCTTGACTTGGAGATAGCAGTGCTAGTCACCCTGCTGAACACATACCTCCTGCACGTAGTCGAGTTCGTCAAAGAATCGCAGTGCCCAGTTGTCGAGGACAGCCACTAAGTCCGAGTGGTTGTTTGGCAGGTAGCGCAACCAATCAGCCGCTATTCTAAGTACATACAGGTCCCTCGCAATGCCCTCAAGGACGCCAGGCCTCTGCACCTTCACAGCTACGGTCTCCCCATTCTGAACTAGCTTTGCTTTATACACCTGGCTAAGAAGCAGAATGCACAGCTTAGTAAGTATGCTCAGCTGTACGTCCATCAAGGGCTGGAGCACCAGGACTTCAAAAACTCCAGGCACAATGTTTGGTGCACATTCCAGCCTGACTAAGCCCAAACCTAGTCACAGCACTGCATGTCTTAGAAGATCAATGTAAGACAAGGAGCTTTGCTGATTGTGGCTCAAATGAAGATACAAACCTGTCCCAATGACGCAGCTGCAACAGGCTCAAGTGAGATGTTCAGAAACACATCCTCCAATGGACATCCGAGCTCCTCCTCCATCAACCGCCGGGCTTCGTCTGAGGAGAAGGCTTGCACACGGTCCTGCAGCGTTTGCAGCGCCTCCAGGTACGTCGGCGACAGCAAGTCCGGGCGGATGCTCAGGGCCTGCCCTAGCTGCAGAAGTAGCAAAGATAACATTCACTGCTGCTGTTGCACAAAGCAGAAAGCCCATTGCTCTCCCTGATTCATGAGGGGAAAACCTGTCCAGAGGTGCCCGACGTAAGGTTGAGCTGGAAGATACCCGCACCCTGATTGCGGTCGACGATCACATTCGTGCTAAGATATAACAAGAGCAACACTGCAAAGCTATCTGCGAGTCCTTCAGTGTACACTTTGCAGCTGATGTGCACTCACCTTGATAGCGGTGGGGCCCAGCCTCGTGATGAGCTGGACGAGCTGGCGGGCCCGAAGTGGCTCATTTCGTGCCTCCACGCCTTGCCAGCGATCGATGAGAATGGAAGACGTCAGAACACTGCAATCGAGCAGGATCTTGGCTGACCGGAAGAAGACTTCCCAGGGCCGGCTGCGGAAGTAAGCCGCTATCTGCTCGTAATTGTACCGCAGCGGTAGCTTCTGACGAGCTAGTCGGCGTTTGCTTTGCATTGCCGCAACGGCGAGCAGTCCCGAGCCGACGGCCACGGCAGCGGCGACCGCGACGGGCTCCTGGTTCGCCAGGGCCTGGTAGACCGGCCTGGCAGCTCTCACGACCTCCCGATCAAGTCTCCACCCGGCCTCTTCGATATCGTCGACGGACTGGACAGTGTCAGCCACCGCGGCGGTCGCCAGGCCGCTGATGCGAGCCCCGAGGTGGCCGGCAGAGTGCAGCAGCCTCTCCACGGCCGAGGATCTGGCGATCTCGTCCGTGACGGTCGCCAGGGCCTCCTCCACCATCTGCGTCGGAGCTGCCGCCGCTGCGATGCGCAGCCCCGGCTGGCGCCGGCCATGCCTCGCCGACGACCTCTGGAGCAGCCGCGTGGTCTGACAGAAGCCGGCCGACCGGCTGCTCCATCGGCCTGCCGAGCGCTGCAGAAGGACGCGCGGCGACGACAGCGCCGCCGCCCGCCCCGAGGTGCAGGGCTCGTGGGAGCCCGCCGCGGCGGGGGCGGCCGGGCCCCGCAGCACCGCCCCGCCGCCGAGCGGCAGCGCCATGCCCCG
>WELB01000003.1:1597770-1609865 GCA_009602725.1 Spirogloea muscicola | reverse complement strand
GGCCCCGCCTGCGGGAAGGCGGCGACGGCGTTGGCAGCGTCGGCGGCGGGCCGTCGCCGGGGCTACCGTCGGAGGCGGGCTTGCCAAGCGGCGGCGAGGACGCCGGCGCCGACGTCCCGACGACGAGCCGGAAGGGCGCCGTCAACGGCAGCGGCAGCGGCAGACTGCCGCTGGCGCCCCACAACCCAGGTGCCAGCGGTCATGACCACGTCGAAGCCAAGTGGGAGCTCTCGAAGCTGGTGGACCTGGAGGAGGTCCGCTCGAAGCTGTCCCGCGTCAGGGTCCTCCGGCGCCTCTTCGACGGCCGGCAGGCCTTCCCCGACAAGCGCCGGCTGTCCTCCGTGCAGGACTTCTTCCAGTATACCGAGGAGGAAGGTCAGGAGCCGTTACCGGCACTGGTTTCGTTGCTCGTTTGCTGCTCTCATGACAATGTAGCCTTTGTGGCGTCATCCTGTGGCATCATAACAATGTCGTCTTTGTGGCATCATCCTGCTGCATTCAAGGCCACCGTTATTTCCTGCGATCATGTAATGCAGCACTTGGGCATGCCCTGACGAAGACCGAGCGCAACGGCCGCAAAACTCAAACTGGGTCAGCCGTGCACTAGCTTGTCTTCCAGCATTGTGACTCTTCTGATGGGCGCAGGTCGGAAGCTCTTCCGGGAGCTGGACCGCGACGCCAACGGGCAGGTGACGCTGGCCGACCTGGAGGAGCTGATGCGCCGCCGGAAGCTGCCGCCGCGCTACGCGCGGTCGTTCCTCCGCCGGGCCCGCCGCTCGTGGCTGGCCAAGTCGTTCGGCTGGGACGAGTTCCTCCTCCTCATGGAGCAGAAAGAGCCCACCATGCTGCGCGCTTTCAACTCCCTCAGCCTCAGCGAGTCAGGCACGCTCCAGAAGAGCCAGGTCTGCATCGTCAGCATCAGCTTCATTTATGCCATTAGCTTGCCTTGAATGATATGCAGCAAAGGATACGTTGTCAAAGTGCTAACTTCACCTCCTGCCTCTATTGTGGTTGTCTAAGTAAACTCCATTGCCAAGTGATATCCTGCAAGGGGCTGGTGTGTCTGGGTCAGGTCCTGGACTCACTACGCAGGGCCGGGCTGCCGGCCACGGAGGAGAATGCCAAGGCGATGATGCGGTGCCTGGATGCCGACAATGACGAGGGCCAGGTGGCGTACGGCCAGTTCCGGAACTTCATG
This sequence comes from Spirogloea muscicola, assembly GCA_009602725.1. Lineage (NCBI taxonomy): Eukaryota > Viridiplantae > Streptophyta > Zygnematophyceae > Spirogloeales > Spirogloeaceae > Spirogloea > Spirogloea muscicola. Next base: position 1,608,667 of record WELB01000003.1, on the reverse strand, counting down.
TTGCTCCTCCCGCCAGAGCGCCTGGGTGGTGATGCCAGGTAGCGATCGTTCCATCCATGTAGACCAAGTGCCACCTCCATTTGGCAATGCACTGCTTCGCTCATGATGGCAACAATCAGCTCTGTGCTCTGTGCAGTTCCTGATGTCCCTTACTTCATCTGTGTGCTCCTCAGCATGGTTTGGTTTGAGGCAGCTACTGTCGTGCCCATGTCCCCGCCCACAATGATTCCGGCTGGCAGCGTTCTCAAGTCAGCCCTTGCGGGCGGCCTGGCCTGTGGGCTGTCCACCTGCGTCATGCACCCCCTTGACACCCTGAAGGTCTGCTCGGCAGCATCCTCTGTGCTGACTGACAACAATAAAATTTACTGCATTTCCAGCATTGTACGATGCGCTTGTAAATCAAGTGCACATACATTTGCCCGTTACTCTGCAGTAACTCATCTGTTGCTTTGTATTGCTTGAGCTTCGTGCTCATCATGCTTGAGCAGCAATCATGAAAAGTAGCGTGAGCTCATTAAGCGTGTGCGGCTTGTGGCTGGTGCAGACTAGGGTGCAAGCATCGACGCTCTCCTTTTCCGATGTCATCGGCACCCTTCCGCAGCTCGGTTTGACTGGCCTCTACCGAGGATCCATCCCTGCGATAATTGGCCAGTTCACGAGGTAAGAACTGCCTGGCCAGCATTGTTAAATGCACCAACGCTGTACTTGGATTGCTCGTACAATTCTTGACTGCTAGACCTCGTGAACTGGGCACAAGCTGGAGCCTGCTACTGTCATAGAGGCAGGCATTATGGTAGATTGTCAAGCTTGTCTCTACGTCATGCAGTCACGGCCTGAGAACTGGAGTGTTCGAGGTGGGAAAGGTGCTTCTGAAACACGTGGCACCGAAGCTTCCTGACATTCAGGTGCTTGCTCCCATTGCATGTCTCACGGGTCACCTCAGAACAGCTTGTGAAGTCCATGTGGCCCTCTATTTTGAGAATGTTCTGCGACCCTGATCCTGTGCTACTGTAACAGCTGACCTCCGGCACTGCAGGTCCAATCGACATCATCGTTCTGCAGTGCAGTGCTGGGCACAGCATGGCGAATACCTGGGGAAGTTCTGAAGCAGCGGCTCCAGGCAGGGCTGTACCCTAACGTCTGGGAAGCTTTTGTGGGCACCATACAGCAGGATGGAGTGCCCGGCCTGTTCAGAGGCACAAGTGCAACGCTCTGCCGCGAGGTGCCCTTCTACGTTGCCGGCATGGTGATCTATGAGGAAGCCAAGAAGGTCAGTGTTCTCTATCACGCCTTATGTGAAAAGTTGGGAGTGAGCAGCTACAACAAGAAAGTTAACTTTGAAGTGGCTCCATATGCACAAGCTATGCTCAGCAACCTATAGACGTGCCCACGTTGAGCTGCTTAGACAATGTATTGTTTTTGGCTGGCTTTCTTTACGTGCTGGTGGCAGATAGTGCGGAGGCTCCTGGACCGAGAGCTCGCTCCCTGGGAGACGATCGTGGTAGGTGGCGCGTCGGGTGGAGCAGCGGCAGTCTGCACTACGCCCTTTGATGTGATCAAGACGCGCATGATGACTGCTGCGCCGGGAATGGCCATGGGGCTCCTGGCCACAGGGAGAGCCATAGCTACAAATGAGGGTATGCCTGCACTCTTCAAGGGGGCTTTGCCCCGCTTCTTCTGGATCGCTCCGCTGGGCGCTATGAACTTTGCAGGGTACGAGCTGGCAAAACGTGCCTTGGAGAAGCAGGAGTTGGAGGCCAAGCGCCTGGCAGAGGGCGGTGCTGAGGCAGGATCTGCAGTGCGACTGCAGCAGCATGCCCTGTAGCCAGGTCTTGTCACATTTTCACGAGGCAGAAGACACCTCCTTTTTGGTCGGAATATGTTTGAGGATAGAGGCAATTACAATGAGGCTATGATGTCAGTACAAATGGTGCTGAGATCTGAGATTTAGACCAATTTTGGTGCCTTTGGCAACCGGTTTGCGCAGTAGATTTGTGCGTTCCATGTTGACATCTTCCTGTTCTTGAGAGTGTCCAGGACCTACCAAGCTCCAGCCCCACTGACCTGTCTGACTCAAAGCAAATTTTAGATTGTGTTCCTGCTCCTATTTAGGGACCTCATATCAGTCTTTCCAGCTTAATGTCTCTTTGGGCTCAGAGGACCTACAATGAATCAAAGTCACAGAAAGTTGAGTATGCTTGGGTGTCGGATTGCATGTTGCTGTCTACAGATGTCTAAGGTTCTTGAACTCAATGAGTGCTGTCCTCAATCTCCCCAGGAAAGTATCCACATCACGGATTGTTGTGCCTATGGCTGCAGCTGCAGTCAGGTATGGAACTGGATACCTACAAGATGAGCAGTCACACATTATCTCTGAGTAGGATAACAAATGATAAAGCCAGAAGTCAAGCACAGCAATACATACCATTTGCCGTTGTCCTTCACTGTACAGTAATTACCACCGTTGGCCAGAGTTGGGGCAATCTGACCTATGATAGGATGAGCCATATCCATCAAATGTATGACCTCCCACTGTCTTCCTCTCTCTGGGCACTACAATGCGACAACCTGAGATGCACCTGCTCAGGTTGCACAGAAGTAAAATATTTAGTAAGGTATGCTGTGGCACCACTTGGCCCTCACACAGCGCATGGCAAGCTCCGCATAGTACCTCATGAAGAGCATGGAGCCCAAAAAGGTCAGGCTGCGTCCACAGCCACCGGTGTGCTCTTGCTCAACTTCCAGCTTGCTATCTTCAAGCTCCAGTGCAGCCCTGCCTAAAAGCTCTGACTCAGAAGACTGCAGAGGGGGGTCCATTGCAGGACTCTTGCCTCTGTCCTCTCTTGCCAATGCACTCAGTGGCCGCAAGCTGCCCTTCTCAGGTGCTTCTGCAGACTCTTGATTACCCAGTCCAATGTGTTCCTGCTCGCCTGCACTAGGAGACTGCAATGTGGAAAGCGACATGGCCATGGAGATGGGGTTCTGGGGAGTGCTGAGCAGTCGCTCTCCTGCAGGTATAGGAGGCAGATTGAGGAGCTTTTAGCAGAATAAGGATTGCCTGGCTTCTGCATACTGAGTGGATGAGCAAGGATGCTAAGGCGGCCTACCTTTTAGCAGCAGCATTTCATGCAAGACAAAACCAACATCACAAATATAAGGCCAAACAATACCAATAACAATACATCTTCTATATGAAAATCTCAGTATCATAAAAGGAACATAAAGCTACAGACCTTGCTCTTCTGCCAATGCTGCCAGACCGTTGTGAAGATGTGTAAAGACCGTCTGTCGCTGCTCCAGCAGCTTCCTCCACCCTGCTTATTGGAGCATCACACAAATGTACTTTGAAAGATTGTCTTCAAAAGTCATACAGATGATATACAATGTGTGAGATTTACTGCAATGAAGCCCGCAACACAAGCGCTCCTGTCACCAAGGACCTGCCTGAAGCCCCCAGAGAGAGTAATGTGATGAAAACATCCAGTAACGGACTCATTGAAGCTCGTCCTGCAAGAAAGCGTAAGTAACAGCTCAGGAAGAGGCTGCCTTGAAGTCAAGACTGCCAAATGGCAAGGCTTTCTATCAGGCTCTCTATCCTCCACCAAGCAGCTGAGCCACTTACCCGGGTATAATGCATTCACAGCGTCCACAAGCGAGGCATCTTTAGCTCCTGATGCGAGGACGGCACCTCCCACCTGGACAAGTCAAGTTGAAGTGAGATGCAGTCAACTTGGCAGTACTTCATTTCTTTGCATTTGCATAGGTAGGCAACTTGATCATACCGGGACCATGAAGTTCTTGTCTGTGCTTTGGATGACACCATCAACCCGTCCTCGCCTCCAGGCTCTTGTTACACTCTCGCAGATTGAAGATGCCTGCAACAGTGCAGCATCGTCAGAGACTATTTGAATGAGGATCCTTAGTGGAACCCACACAGATCTGATGAGGCAGACATACCTGCACACCATACGCATTGTTAATGATGTGCCCCACACCATAGCGATGACATAATTTGGCGACCTCCTCCACTCTACACCACTCATGAGCCAAGAGCACCTCCATGTCAACTGCAATGACCTAAGCTTGCCAAGCCAGCGATTTTTCATGAGGACTAGGTGCTGAGTACCTGTCAGCTGCTCGAGGTGCGAAACATGACGTGGTGGTGAGCACGCAGACAATGTTATCTGCACCCCTCGTACATATCTCCTGCTCAATTTGAGTAACATTTGTACAGACTTGGTCTTCCTCCAGAATGCTGGAAATTACCTGCATTGTCACACAGTCCACTAAGTAAGTATTAACTGCCTATCTCTGTGCAAGTGGCTGGTACAAATAAAATACACGGACTACTTGCGGCCGGTGCTCTTAATACACAGTTAGTGCGTGCAAGCAATGCTTCCAGATAGGGTTGTAGCAGAGGTGGCATACGCAGCAGTCTCCTGCAAGGAAGAGAGCCAGCAATGTGACTAACCACGAGGTCTAGTCCAGCAGATGTGACTGCCTTCACACACGTCTTTTGGTCCATTCTTGGCCATAGGACGAACCTGGAAGAGTACCATCACCTTCTCAATCCGATCAAAGCGTGGTAGAATGGAGAATAGTCTGGTGACCCAACCAGGAAGAGTGCACAAGGCTAACAACTGCAAGGATCTGGCATGCATCATAGGGCACATGATAAGATTCACTTGCCTAGCACATGCTGGTCGCTTGGATCTTAATGCGAGGAGAGTAATAGTGATTGTCATGCCTGTTGCAATTGGCAGCACTGTCACAGCACCCACATCTGCATACACCATAACAAGCCTCCTCCATAAGTTTGTCATGCCTGCTCACACAGCTTGGCTCTGCTTGACTAAAGCTAATTGAGTGCAGATGGCTAAGAAGTCAGACACGAACATACCCTTGAGGCCTGCGATTTCCAAGGCATCTCTGACCAGATAATTTGTCACCCTGGCCAGAAGAGTGGAGCCAGCAGCCTGATGGTGCCGGAAGCAAGCAACAATCACCAGGGTCAAGCTAACAAGAAGACAGTGGAGACAGTCGACGTCTCTCATATTGATTCCTGGAACAGTGAAGTTGTCAGCACAAAAAACAACCGTATGACAAGGACCTGCTCAACAGGACCATCAATTTGCACTCGCCTTGGGCTGCTCATCAGCGATGTTGCCTGAGCGGCCTATGCCATGCGCGAGGCCATAGTGCCGCCGCCTGACTAACTCGCTCGCGCACCTGGCCTCTCTTTCCCCAATCCCAACGTTGTCCACAAAGTTGTTGCTGTCCATGAGTGCCAGGTCCTGCATTGCAAGCAGAGCGATTGATGTCATGATAGTTGGCCACAGCTGACTACATGCACCTCATTGACCATCTTCTTATGGCAATGTGCACCCTCTTCCATCAGCGGCAGTGATGCGAGCAATTTTAAATGACATGCAGTGTCTGTCTGTCTGCGTAATTATCAAATTGTTGCCCGTCTCTACGGTCACTCGGCCAGCTTAGGCAGGCACCGTAGAGGTGCGCGGAGACTGAGCAAATTGCATAACCTGGATCAGCCACTCGATGGTGTCGTCGTCCCACGGCTCCCGCGGCAGCTGGCGCTGCGACAGCAGCGCCTTCACCTGCTCGCCGGGGGGCGCTCCGCCGCACTCGGCTGAGCGAGAGACCAAGGCGCGCAGCGCCGCACGGAGACCATGAGGTGGCCGCCGGGCAGCTCGGCGGCGCGCTCTCACCATCTTGCGACGGCGCGCCAGGGCCTGGCCGCCCTGCCGAATGTACGACGGAGATACGAGGCGCTCGGCCAGCGCCAGGCTCGCTTCGTCCATGGCGGTGCCCCCCGCGGCGTTCTCACAACCCCTGCCTCGCGGCGGCTCGTGGCGTCCCCACGTAAAACTGGTGGAGAATGGCCGTAGCCTCGTCACACAAAGTACGCCTGTCGTACCCCCGCCGCGGCCCCCAGGCGCCGCTGCTCCCGCCGCCGTCGCCTCGCCCTGCCAGCGCCGCCGCTTCCTTGCTGCCTCGCCACACCACCGCTGCCTGCACCTGATCAGCTCTCTGTCTCTTCCTCTTCCTCCTCTTCCTGCCGCTCGTCTTTCCGATTTCTGAAAATGCAGTCAGCTCTAAGCCAGCTCCATGCGGAAAGCGAGCTCGACTTGCCTTCTTCCTGTCTCCCTGCTTCTGCCTTCTACTTGAGCTTTCTGTCTGCCCGTAGGCTATATAGGCACCCGTTGACTTCCCGCTGAGTGACATTCTCCTCTATGTTCCTGTATGCATCTGGCTGGCATTTCACAGCCGATTCTTTCATATCAGCAGCCGCTTTCTTCTATGTTCCTCCTACCTGCCACCCTCAGCTCCCTCAACACCGTCAGTGACGTCTTTTCACCTAAAGGGTAGGGTGAATGCGACTATTGGCCTGCTCGTGTGGCTGCCAGGATGCGGACGCCATTTACCTTGGGCTATGTTGTAGTTAAAGTAAGGTTCAGTATGCGGTCAATCAGTGGCTAGGGCAATGGTGCCTTCATCTACATCATACACAATACTGCATGCTCACTGAACACTTCGTGCAGTGGCTGCAAGACAGGTGAATGTGTCATCGTTCATTGAGCTTGGAGTTATCGTACAAGGAGACAAACTTGTCCAGGTTGTTGGTCATGAGGTCAAAGTTGAAGTGATGCTCAGGTGCATTGGGCTACCTGGGGATCTTCTCCTTGTCAAGTAGCAGGGCTGGTCACCTCTAGCATGGTACTTTTAAGCAGGCTTCCTTATGCGACGCTTTGGTGCATTCCAAGCCACCAATTCCAGCCTGTCTCCACTGAGCTGTGGTCACATAGCTGCTACACTACGGAGCTGCTTCTTTGGCAAAGCAGAAACTGCACCTCCTCACTGACTGCAGCTGCAGAAACTGCAGAAACTGCACCTGCTCGGAAGCAGCTAATGCAGCAGCTCCTGCAGTTTCACACAAGTGTGTCGTTCCACGCAATAGCTCACTATCAACTGGAGCACTCCAAATGAATCATGTGCTTTGCAGTGCTGCTTTTGATTAACAAAGATACCCCCCTGCAACCACTCTCAACTTATGGCGCAAGTCCCACTCTTTAAAGTCCACACTTTAAAAAGAGGGCCAATCTTGCAGGTATATGTCAAGCTGATTGTGCGTGCACATTATGAATAGAAATTGCTAGCCAAAAGTAACGTTAGACCTGGTGGAAACTCATACTCAACCTTCAATGGCAAGGCTTTACATAGCATGATAGTGGAGTCTATTACTTGATCTTAGCAGATGAGTACCAGCGGGAGTTTGCCAGTGCAAGCAGTTCGCAGCTTAGCATGCCTGATGCCCATAGCATTGACAAAGTGCAAGTATCGATCAACATTTTTAGAACAAAACGCGCCAGCAATGATGCTGGCCTTGTACCCACTTTGATGCCGTCCTTGCAGCCAGCAGCTCGTGCTGATCGTGCTGGGCAGGATGCTTCCGAGATTGATTGCTAGTGTGTGCCCACGCCATTGCCATCAGCGAGGTACAGAGATGGGTGCCGTTTTGTAGGTTTTGAAAGCTCAATGGCGCCACATGGAATATGACCGTGACAGGTTGGGGTTTGTGAGCAAGCAACCAGCTACCTTTATACACAGCAGCAACAAGTTTGTCAGCGATACCGTTGCTGCCCTGAGTCTGAATATGGGACGATTTACTTCTAGTACAACTCAGCGAGCTCACAACCAGAATATGCCTCTCATCACCGGGTCCCGATCCTTGCAGCGCATTCTCCTCACTAAATGCTGGGACTTGACAGGCCAGCTTGTTTACCCATCTCTTGGTGTCACTTGGAATCTAGCTCCTTCGCCCTCGCGTGGCCGCCCTTGCTGCGGCCTGCACACATCCCACTCCACTTCCGGCAAAGAATCTATCCTGCTCGCTCCTTTGCAAGTACGCTAAATCCTCCGAGCAAGCTGAATAGGTAAGAGTATGAGGGGAGTATCCTGACAGGCTTGCCTTCTGCAAGGTGTATCTGGGCCTCCAAAGACTTGCCACCGGTGCCGCCTTCCACCACAGTCTCACCCTGCATCTCAGTTTGAGATAATGGAGTAAGTTGGAGAAGGTGCAGAAAGGAGACAGCTGCCTAAGCTCGCACGACCCTGCGTATCAGTCCAGGGCTGGACGAGGTAGATCACTGTCCTTGACGCAAGTCTCTGATGCATGCGCTGCAATGTGACTTCTTGCAGTCCTGCTCTTGCTCGGTGGCCGCATGAGTTTCGAGAGTGAACCTGGGCAGCCCTCTGGTCAAGGTCTTGCTTCACCTCCTCCCACAGCTTCTGTGGCAGCTTCTTTGCCTCGTCAACGGTCAGCTGGCGCTTCTCGCCCAGCTCCTGCATTTTCAGCACCTTGGAGGGCCTCAAGCTGCCGTGGTCTCTTGCAGCCGCAGGGTCGAGTGCAGATTGACGGCCTGCACCTAGTAAGATGAGACTGGAGCATTATTGCAGCATCATCAGCTTCACTTTACGCCACAAATCCTACGGATTTGTATTTACAGATAACTCAGGTAGAGCGATTGAGATACGGGTACTTATGCTTTTACTGAGAGACAATGTAGTCCACTAACAACTTAAAGCCTCACCACTTTAAGTGAGGCTTTAAGTTGCTCTGTTGCTGCTGCCCTTTCACCCCACCTCGCCTTCCGCTTCCGCCCTGGAGGCCGTGCAGGCGGCGGCTGCATGCAGCGTCAGCAAAGGGCGGCAGGCATTCGAGAATCATAGCGAGGCCTTGTGCCGTTCAGGGCGCAACGTGGCGCGCGAAGCAGCGGCTACAGGCGGCCAACTCACCCCGTACGAGGAGGAGCGCAGCCGATCACAGCTTCCGCAGGGGCATGCAACTTCAGCACAGTGTGAGCAGGGTGCTCAAATGGAGGCCCATGGCGGGCGCGGCGCTGTAGCTCTCGGCGCGGCCAACGGGCCGTGAGCGCGGCATGCCGGGGCTTTGGATGCAGCCATGCAGGGTCTTATGGGGCCGTACGGAGCTCAGTGGGCGGAGCTCGGCTGAGCTTGAGCTAAGCCCCTGCCACGTGGCGCACACTTAACGGCCTCGGAAGCCTGGCTGCAGGACTGGGATGGAGAGTGTAAGGCTTCGGCAAAGGTCCTCTACAGCTGCCACCGCCCTGTCCTGGAAGCGTCTCTCTCTCTACAACTGCAGGAGCACGCCCAAGTCGCTCTTGTCGCTCGCTCGGTGCTTCGCCATTGCTCAATTATGCGGCGTGTCGTGCGTGCACGTTGTGCTTCTCAAATCTCGACAATGTGAAGCAATGAAGCTGCGAGAAAATCCACAACGGCTTCTGCTGAGACAGATTGTCTGACAGGCATATTTACTATCTGCGTTGGCATAGTATGCCGTGGCTGAGTTGCGGGCTTACACGGACACCTGCCCTCATTTTCGAAAGACCCTCCATCTCGTCTCGATTATCAATCTGACTTTTATATGTTTTGCTTTGTTTTTTGTGTGCATCAAGGCATCTCATTTCGAACGCCCTCCCAAAGTCAGGCACGTGGGCCTTTGGGATTGTACGTGAGCCAGAGATTATCTATGTCAGAATCATACATGAAAAGAAAAGCATAGGCAACAAACAGCCATTTCTGTGGCAGCGAAGCGAAGCGCTCATGCAGATGCTGGCACCGTTCTTCTGAAAGAGCCGCTCTTGGGTGCTCTGCACGGCAGGCCACGCTGGGGGTTGAATGCTAGAGGGTGTGCCCACGGCCCTGACCGTCAAAAGCAGAAACAGGCGCAGCCGCTGCCTACTGTGGGGGCTGAAGTATAGCTTGCAATTGCAATGTGATCACAAGACCGTGACTGGAGCAGCAAGTATTTGAACTTGAGGTTACTCTTGAGGTCGTGCTGCTGCTTGAGTCTCTAAGTGGGCCACAGACTACACCTACTCATCGTTGCCGTTCATTTCGTGAACTTGCTTTCGTCTATTGGGATGCCTTCTTGGGCAGCACGTTCTCCTCCATCTGCTCCGGAACTCGACAGGCCCCCTTTCTTACCCATCTCGTGGTAACCTTCGGGGCCCAGCTCCTCAGCCCTCGTCTGACCACCCTTGCTGCGTCCTGCAGATAGTACACGTCAACTCATAAGGTCGGCTTCTGGATTGATAATATTCCTGATCCATGATTGCAACCTGTGTCGTCAAGCTCAGCTGCAGCAAACGGGCCGGTGAAGTACAAAACCTAGGTGATTACGCTAAACGAGAAAGCTGGGAACTCAGGACCCCGAGCGCCTGCGCTGGCTTGCCTTCTGCGAGGTGTATCTGAGCCTCCAAAGACTTGCCGCTGGTGCCGCCTTTCACCACAGTCTCACCCTGCAGCCCAGGTATCAGAGTACGAGTGAAATATGAGCTCGAGCTCAGTTGCCGTTTCATGCGATCTTGGTCTCTGCTCAAATAAGTGCACCCAGCAAGGGCTACTGCCGCTGATGCGACCCCAAGCAGCTGGCTGCAGGCAGCTACATGGCAGCCAAGGCCTGCAGGCCTGCTCGGCACATGTGGTCGTCGGACGCAACCTGGCGAGCCCTCTGGTCCAGTTCTCGCTTCTTATCCTCCGGCAGGTGCTTGGCCTCCTCCGCAGTCACCTGCTCTCCGCCCTGCCCCTGCATCTCGAGCGCCCTGGAGAAGTGGCGGCGGCGCCCAGGCCCGCTGCCCGCCGCTGCCGGGCTGCCTGCGGTGCGCAGGCTGCGTAGCGCAGGCAGGCGCGAGCCGGCGGCGGAGGCGGCGAGCGCGCGAAGGGACGAGTAGGACCTGGCGACGGACATGCAGGTCACGGCGCCGGCGGCGGCGGCGGCGGCGGCGACGGCGGAAAAAAAAAAAAAAAAAAAAAAAAAAAAAAAAAAAAAAAAAAAAAAAAAAAAAAAAAAAAAAAA
>WELB01000003.1:1587074-1597531 GCA_009602725.1 Spirogloea muscicola | reverse complement strand
CCCCCCTCCCCCGGGCTGCATGGCCATGGCGCCCCTCCCCGCCTCCCCACCATTGCTGCCTGCAGTCCCCCCTCGCCCTCGCCTCCGCCGCCGCCGCCGCCGCCGCCGCCACCGCACAAGCCTGCGGGCGCGCTCGCCGTCCAGGGCCGCGAGTCACTGCGGAGCGCAGGTGCGGCTTGTCGCTGCGGTATCTGCTTTGCCAAGATGCAGGCGCAGGGCGATTACCAGGTCACTGTGGAGGAGGCCAAGCATCTGCCCGAGGATGTGAGGCAGGAGCTCGACCGGAGGGCCCGTCAGGTGGGCTCCTGTGACCGCATGCTCCCCAGCAAGTGCAGCAGGACTCCAGGCCTCGGCTGTCAAAATGCAGTCGAGGCGTTGTCACGATGACAATGCTGTCCTGCTTCGTCCTACAGTCCAGAATCGGCAGCAGCAGCAGAAGCGCAGGGTCTCAGAAGTACTATTGTGGCCTTCATTATTTCCCACCTGTAATTTCGGGATAAGCTGCACGGCAATCGTGCTGCAAGGCAGCTCTTAACATTCCTACTTGGACCATAATTTAGCCGCAGGGTCAGGCATGAGCACGTTGCAGGCAAGCTTTGCCGTGCCCAAGCTCATATTTCGTTTGCGAGTTCCTGAATCTGGGTCGCAGGGTGAAACTGTGGTGCAAGGCGGCACCAGCGGCAAGTCATTGGAGGCTCAGATCCATCTTGCAGAAGGCAAGCTAGCCATGACCCAATGTGTGATGATCCTCGTCCTGGGCTACGCATGCCGCTCTATCGTCCTGGACTATGCATGCCACTCTATCAGCGGCGCACATCGTCTTAGGCCAGACCTGGCACACTGTCTGCAGGCCGCAGCAAGGGCGGTCACACGAGGGTGGAGGAGCTGGGTCCGGAGGGTTACCAAGAGATGGGCAGGAAAGGAGGCTTGTCGACCACCGAGGAATCAGGAGGCGAGCACGCTGAAAGGGAAGGCATCCCGATTGACGAGGGCAAATTTAGAACTGGCTCGTGAAAGCACAAGCTTAGCTGTGGTGACGAGGCAAGTCGTGGAAGGAATAGCCGTCAGGGTAGCCGGCAGGGTAGCCATGTTAGATGCCTCCTGAGCATTTTGCTGCTGTATACAGTAGCCTAGCTGGCTAGTCACCTGGATGAAAGCTGCACAATGCCAGCTCCTCTTGGTTTGTGTCAAAGCGTCGTGGTCTGCTGTGACAGGTCAGGTGTGTGATAAGCTGAGACCTTGCTACGAGGGAATGTCCAATGAGCTTCTAGTTGGCCAAGCTTTGGTGAACTGAGATCCATAGACCAGAAGGACAGACCTTTAAGTCAACCTAACCACAGTACTTGAGCAAGACTCAAGCTCATTGTACACAAGTTCGTGAGCACCAAGTCATGTCACCGTCATCAGTATGTTGCTGATGCATTCAGAATTGCACAGCTGTTTTGTATGACCATCAAGCACATATGTGATTTCCCCCATATCCATGTCTTTAAGCGGCATCAAAAGGGTAAATATCTCTCATCACCAGCCACTAAGGGACACTTCGATGCTCAGTCTTTGTCACACAAGCGACTAGCATAGACACAGCCTAGAGACTAGTATAGAGACCGGCCCTTAAGTTGCCTTGCAAGAGAAGACGGGACAACCCACGACGGCATCCCAAAGGAGCAGCAATTAGCAAATAGAAGAAAGTTATGACATATTGAATCTCTGAGCAACATGCCCAGAATTCCTTGAGAATCTAAAGTGTTGGCTTGCGAAGCACCAGCTTGCCTTGCCTCTGAACTCATGCCGCCACCACGACTGTGTCAGGTAGAAGTCAAAGTAGAAGTTCCAGACGGCTGCGCACCTCCTCAAAGCTAGGTCTGGTGGCTGCTGCTCCCAAGGTACAGTCCTCTGCAAGCCTCGTCAACTGCATGCACAGACCTTCATGATCAGAAAGACGAAGCCCGCGCACATAGGACAACAACAGCACCGGAGTCTGGGCCAGCGGTGCACCTCCTTGACTGTGCTCCCGTCTGCATCTGAACCCAGTCTTGTGACCAGGTCATTGAGGAGCAAGCCAAAGGCTCGCACTTCGTGAGCTTCATAGTTGACTGGGCCAGGCTGATAGCAGAAAGATGCGCCTGCAGAGGGATCGGAGAGTGGTGAGGATGTCTGGCTGCATGCCTTCGGTGCTTGAGCTCCAGCAAGACAAGAAAGTAAGGGCTGGTGTGCAAGTCTGGAGCTGGCAACTTCAAGCATGATAGCATACTCCGCTTCGCACTTCAAGCAGACTACTTGGTGCGTTTGCAAGTAGGGACTTCGAGCAAGAAGGAAACCAAGTAGAAGATTACATGCCCAAGTAGGATCATGGTGCTTTGGGGCTCCTACCATAGTCGCACAGAACAGCAAACCCGTCATCTGCAACTATAACATTGTGCGCATAAACATCTCCATGGCAGATGTGCTTTTGATGCATATACGCAAGTGCACTGGCAACTCCATTTGCGGCCCTGGCAAGGATAGCAAAACCCATTCCATTGTAAATGATACATTGGCACCTGTGATTTGTCAGACCCTAGACCTTTTTTGGCCCTCAACTGCGAGGTGGCTTGCGCCCCAGTGTAAAAGCATTCACCTTCTGTACACTTGAAATACATAAGAAGAATAGAGCTTCTACCTCAGGATGTAGTCTGTGGTGAAAAGAACACCCTCTTCCCACCGGCAGCGAAGGAGGGACTGAAAGTTTGGCTTGGCTGCAAGAGGTCTGACAAATCACGATGCACATATGAGTCACGATGTAACGAGGAATAGCTGATAGTGAGTGCACGTAGTAGGCTATTTGAGGACGTAATTTATCTCTGTTGTTGCTGCATCTTTGCGCACAATGTGTATGAAAGGCAACAATCTGAAGCAAACCCAATGTATTCCCCTTACATTGTGGACTCAGGGGGCGCACTAAAGTAAGGTGCTACTTGCAATCTGCAACCAATATAAATGGTGTACAATTCAGCACTGAGGTATGCACAGTACCTCCCCTTCACAAGCTCCACAACCAGTCCCTTAGGTTCGTCCACAATGCCTATGACGTTGATGAGGTTCGGATGTTCCATAGCACAAGTGATTGCAATCTCGGAGCTTGAGTGACCATCAGGACTCGTCTCTGCTTTGAAGCGCTTGAAGGCGACTGTACGTCCACGCCAGATTGCTGCAAAGACATCGCCTGCAACAAGCGACAGAATGCTTTCATGAAGATTGCAAACACTGCTCTTGATTGTTGCATACTATGATGTTATTGATTCTATGATGCCAAACCACAGGCCCTCACCAGATGCTCCGTCACCCAGAAGTGTGTCAAGGCTGAGCTCCTGGTACTCCAGCCGCTGGATGGCTTCTCTTCCTGGTGGGGTCGAAGGGCATGCCGGATTGCCTGCTAACGAGAGCCATGCAAGTTTGTCAAGGCCTCCAAATTCAGCCGGGATGCTGGTTATGTCATTGACTGCCACCCGCAGGAGCTCCAAATTTGGAAGGTTTCCCATCTCCTCTGGCAGACTTCTGAGCCGATTGAATGAAGCCTGCACAATGATTGGTGCTGAGGTGTGCCTAAGTGCACACGCAAAGTCTGGGAGCAGCAAATCCAATACAGCCCAGATTTTTAGAATGTGGACATTATCGTTAAAGACCATATTGTGAGAGACAACATAGTGAGGGGGCATGATTGAGCACTCACCTGCAGCTTGAAGAGCTTCTTCAGGCTGCCGAAGCTTGAGGGCAGCCTCTCCAGGACGTTGTCCGTCAGAAATACCTCCACAAGGCCCGTCATCTTTCCCACTGACTCAGGCAGGTGCCTGCCAGGGCGCTCCGCAGGTCAAAGCATTTGCATGCCGTCAGCTCTCCAACTGCTGTCCCTAAGTCCAAGAAGTAGAATGTCTGACATGAAGAAGGCCCGATTGCTAGTTATCTTAGCAACTTAGCCCAGGCAGACTTGGTCTAGCTATCACAATGCCACGAGCCAGCAGAAAAGGGCGATGAGGCATAGCGTGTTGCATAATGTCCCACCCAGAGATACATGCCTGAGCTTATTGCTCTTCAAGCCAAGACGGTAGAGGGCCGAGAGCTCCCCAATCTCCTCCGGCAAATCCACAAGCTCATTGGCCATGAGGTTGAGGAACTTGAGTGCATGCAGGCAGCCGATTTCTGCTGGCAGCGCTGTCAGCAGGTTGCGGCTGGCATCCAGGTCCTCCAGGAAGGGCAGGCTCCCAATCTCTGCTGGGAGGCTGCAGCCGGAGACGTGGGCCAGCGACCTGAGTGAGAGCTCTCATTCTACCGGACTTTACTGTGGAGATGATTCTCATGAGCTGACTTTGGGATTGTGATCTTAGGCTCAAGGTTTTGAGTCTTGGGTTCAGAGAGGAAGTATTGGACAGTAGTGCGAGCAATTGCCGCCACCTGCATCACATTGATCAAGGCTTGACGCCGCGGCGCTTCTACCAGCCATGCAAAGGGGACGAGCGGCAGTGTACTTGGCGCGGCGAGCCCGGCTGTAGACCTGGTCAGCTTGTTCCCGGAAACGTCAAGCTTCGTCAGGCTGGTCAGTCGAGCGATGGACGGCGGCAGGCTCGTCAGCTCGTGGCCAGCAACCTGGAGCTGCGCAAGCGCCGGGAAGGTGAAAAGCTCCTCTGGCAGCTCCTGCAGCTTGCAGTCCTGGCTGGTGAGGCACACCTGCCCGCCGGCACGGCAACATGCGCCGTCAATGAGGGCGATCAAGCATGGACCTGCATTGAGCGGCACCTTCACAGAGTGCCAGTCCAACACTGGCCAGAGACAGACACAACACCAGTACCGTGATTGTGGAGTCCTTGGTGGCCAAGCCGTCAGCAATGTGGTCATCGTTGGCCGCCGTAAGCAGCTTCTCCATGCTCATGACCTTCTCACGCAGGGTCGCCATCCCCGCCCGCTACCCGCCAGGCACAGGCTGAGCGTAGCAGCGCTAGTGGTACATGACGCAAGCCGTTGCTGCCGCCAATGCCGCTGCCGCCGCCAGCACTGCCGCCTGGGAGGAAAATGTGATAGCCCCCATGGCTGCGCCCACTGCTATCGCCGGGAGCCCATACTGGAGGCTAAGGCCGCCGCACCTCAGCTTCTAGCAGCGCGCAGCTTCGATGATCGTCCCGCAGCGCAGCTGCAGGCCGTCTTGAAGCCGCAGGCACTGGGCAGGGAGCCAGCTCACGCCGCTGCCGCTGCAGCTGTGGACTGCGGCCAAGGCCATGCGGCACGGGCAGTGGAAGCCTCAGCGCGCCGAGAGATGGCGATCCAACGAGTCTCCGCGGCAACAGCCTGGAGTGTGATCTACCATCTAACTTTCAGGTCCCCCACTCTCTCCCTCTCTCTCTCTCCTAATTTTTCCCCCCTACATTCCGCCTCTCTCTCTCCCCCCCCCCGGCCCTCTCTCTCCCCTTGATTAATCTCTCTCTCTCTCTCTCTCTCTCTCTCTCTCTCTCTCTCTCTCTCTCTCTCTCTCTCTCTCTCTCTCTCTCTCTCTCTCTCCCTCTCTCTCCAACTCTCACTCCCTCCCATACACTCACTCTAGCGCTCGCCCGCCAGCCTCTTGCGCGCGCAGTCGCCGCCTCTACCTCTACTCCCTCCCTCCGCCACTATCAAGAAAGAAAGGGCTCGCCCATTGAGGATAGGGGCTGGACAAGCCAGCCCAAAAAAGAATGAACAAAGAACGAGAAGAGGGCCAGAGGAAGCCAGAGGAAGCGCTAAGAAACCAAAGCCACTATCCCCCTGCTGGGTGCCCCTCGTTTGTTGCCCTCTCGTGTCGCTTGCCCATCCCTAGCGCAGCGTGAGCAGGCGTCTCGTGGGTGCCGCCTCGCCGCTGCTGTCCATGACCCCGGCACAGAGTGCAGGGCCTGGTCGTGCCGGCCCTCCCCGCCTGGCCAGGCCCTGCCAGACGCGCAGCTCATCCCGAGGTGGGCGCCGGGACTGCCGCAGCCCACCGGGTGCCGCAGCTCGCAGCCCGCGTTCTTGCGGCGATGAGCGACGCCTTTGCCCGCGCGCTGGCGCGCGTCGTCGCCGCACAAGTCTGCGAGAGCTTCGGCTTCCAGGCCATCCAGCGCTCCGCCATCGACACGCTTGCAGGTTCCACTCTTTTCCCCCTTGCTGGCATCACAACTGGCAGCTGGCCGCCGCTGCGGGAGATGGGAGCCAGCGCCAAGCTTCCATCTCCAGGCCTTACTATCAATCTCGAGAGTAATTCATCCCCGAAATTTCCCGCTTCTTAGACTCGGACCCTTGATTAATTGGCTGCAGGAGGTGTCCCGGCCTGACAGCGAGCGTGCGTCCTCCTTCGTTCAGACGTGCTCATTCGCTACCTCAGCGAGATTGGCGGCACTGCGCACGCTTACACGGAGCATGCCGGGCGAGTGGAGAGTCACCTGGCAGATGTACTCCTGGCGCTCAGCGATGTCGGCGCGCCGCCGTCGGACATCGTACGCTTTGCTCATTGTACTCCAGACACACAGTTTGCGCAGCCCGTGCCCAAGTTCCCCATCCGCAAGAAGTCCCGCAGGTTGGTGCCTGATGCCCAAATCCTGGTACCTCTGACCCCAAAGTGAAAACCCTAACCCTGAAGCTACACCCAAGCTATCTTATGTGGTCGCGGCACCAACCTCTCAGAATTTAAGGCACTGCAACGCCTTGATGGGAGCTCGGTACTTTGGTGCGGCTGGCAGCTTGACGCCGAGCTTTGCACAGCGTGGGGAAGAGCCGCCCCATGGTGACATTCCTGAATGGCTGCCAGCGCTACCCGACCAACACACATACGTGGCTACACCAGTGTGGCGAGAGCGGCCCAGCAACCCTCGCAAGGACAGCATTGAGCTTGGGAAGGAGCGCCGGCGTGCTGAGAAGTCCCTTGTCTCTTTAAGCCGCCGTCTGCAGCTGCGCTTCGGCCGCGCCGCGCCGCCACTCGATGCCACCGCTGGCAGAGGCGGCGTGGCCCTGCAGCAGCGCTGGAACCTCAATGAGCAGGTCAGCGCTTCTCCCCTTGCTTGGAAAGTTTGATATTGGAGAAGGTTTGAAGCTAGAACGATGTCTTGGGGTGGAAGTCTAAGCTGTTGTGAACTTTGGCGGCAATGTGGCCCATGTCTACGGTGAACCTGAAAGCTCGCTAAACGTTGCTTCAACTCAACATTGGGCACCTCTGACGTTTTTGCAGGGAGGCATGCAACTGGTTGACGAGGAAGCCGCCGCCAGGGAGGCTGGAGGTGGCACTGCCGCCATAGAGGCTAACCCGTTCCTCGCTCCTCCACGGCTGGGGCTGGAGGTGGCGGCGCCGCAGCCGATGGGTCCTTCGGCTGGCGAGACGCAGGTGCCATCCGTGCTTGAGGCCTTTGCGCCGGCGCTCGAGGCCGCAAAAGCCCGAGCCGTGGAGGCTGAGCAACAGGACGATGATGGCATGGACGTAGACCGCGGCACCGGCAGCCAGCCCAACTCCCAAGTTGTTACTGGAGCTAAAACCGCCGGTATGGTGCGGCAGTTAAGCACATGTTTTGATCTTCAAGGCCCTCAGTCTAGGAATCAAATGTTTGTCCATAGCAACAACCGGTTAGCTCGTGACCCCTCTGTATCGTTCATTGAGAAGCGCACACAGGAGGATTGACCATCTGGGGCTGAACAATGGAACAGAGGACCTGATTTGTTTGTCTCGTTGTGTTGAGCAGGCTCCTTGCACCGAGCACAGGTGCTCATGCCGCTGTCCTTTGACTGGGTCAGCAAGACGAGGGCCAAGGGTCGGCTGGCCAATCGGGCGCTGTTGGCTGCGGGAGGGGGCCTGGCCCGGCAAAGGCGGGAGGCGGATAACGTCAAGGATGAGGACAAGCTGGAACGTCGGCGGCGCGCTGAGCAGATCCTTGCGCAGGCTGAGAAGCAGCAGCATGCTGAGGGCCACAGTCCCGAGAAGGCCCCGTAGATTGCCATTGCCTTAGATGTAGGGCTCATGTATAAGCTTCTCAATTTGATGGCCAGAATGTCCTAACAATTCAGAATGTTGTATTGCATTGCTATGCAAGAGGCAAAGCAGCGGTTGACGATTATACGTGCTTGCAGTACGAGTTCCTTTGAGGTGCAAGGATTGCTAGTATCGGGCTTGCAACATCAGCAAGTTGAAATAGAGACGTTGCGTGTGCAGCGCTCCTGCATTACTTGAAAGTACTGCTACCAGAAGAGATGCAGAAAGGTGTAGCTCTCGAAAAGGGTGATGGCTGCGAGAAGCCAGCCCAAAAGTGATGGGAAGGGTTTGAAGGGGCCGGAGAGCTTGCCACACAAAGGTATAGTAAGTAGGACGTAGTTATAAGCTGAATAACCCCTAGTAGTCAACTAGTTGCAGAAATTAGCAGCTGGGAAAGAGTCGCTTTGTCAGAGGTAGCTGCCAAGGCGTGGCTTGCCCTGAAGTGCAAGCAAGCCTCTCACAGGCTAACCAGAGGTTACTAATGACCATCATTCGTAACAGTTGCTTAATTGTGTGTATCAACGCTTTCCGGCCCCTTCAGACCTTGTCCATTTTTTCGGGCTGGCTTTTTGCAGCCCTCGGCCCCTTTGAGAAGAGCCCCATGCTGAAAGCCACCCGTACCTTGGAAGAGCTGTTGGTTTGTTATTTCTCGTTAGGTGCCAACGAGGGAGCACCCAAGGAAAGTTGAGATCTTCTGAAGAAAGTGGGAAGAAAGTCGCACTTCAAAGGGGCGAGAGCTGTGAATAGCCAGCCCCAAATATTGACAAGATTCAAAGGGGCCGAAAAGCATGAAAGACATAACTAAGCAAGGACAGAGAGGTACTGAAGGCGTAGGAAGTGGCCAGCGGAGGCAGTATGTCGTACGGATATGGCCGGATACCGATCATGAGATCAGTCAGTGAACAGCACAATGCTAGCGCGTGCAGCCCCAGCTCAATTATCTCATCGATTATAACACCGACGACGGCTCTGAGCTTGCTAATTACATCTATAGTGGCACTCATGAAGTCCAGATTGTCCATCTGTGCATCCAGCAGCCTGGCCTTGACATTGCATAGCTGTGGCTTGTTCACCTGCGTCGGCTTGATTCTGTACAGGAGCATGGGCATCCATGTAGGATATTTCCCTAGTAACCTCTAGACACCGCAAATCAGACATACCAGCCACTGGAAAGCAGTCCCTTGACGAAAGCCAGAGGCGGCAGCTAGAGCACAGCCAGCACGGAGATGCAAGGCGTGGACCATGGACCGCTGCAGGGATCTGGACAGGCGCATGCAAGGCACCTGCGCTAGCGAGCCAGCTGCGTTGAAGTCAGCCTTCTCGCCCTGTCTAGGGGACACAGCCGGCGCGCAGGTGAACCGCGAAAGCAAGGGACCGCTGCAAAGAGATAGCCAAGCGCATCCGGTAGACCTGAGCGAGGGACCCGGCCACATTAAAGCCAGGCTGCTCACCCTGTTGCTCGTGGCGGCGGAAGCTCAATACCCGCTCGACCTGCTAGCCCGGCTTGCGCGGCGTGCTGTGTCTCGCATGCGCGGCGAGCCGGCTGACTTCAACGCAGCTGGCTCCTGGGCTCAGGTATACCGGTTGAGATTGTCAGTGTCCCTCCAGCGGTCCATAGCCCATGCTCTACATCTGCGTGCTGGCCGTGCTCTCGCTGCGGCCTCTGGCTTTCGGCAGGGGGATAGTTTTCCGGCAGCTAGTCTGTCGGATCTGCGGCTCCTCACTCGTAACTACTGAGTTATCCATCCTCCCCCCTGTGCTAACACGACATCTTCAGGCCCCTCTGTAGCTGCTAAACGCTTGTCGGCCCCTCTGAACCCTTGTCAAGTTTTTGGGCTGGCTTATCACAGCCCTTGCCCCCATTTGGAGTGCCACTTCTTTCAATAACCCGCGGAAGAGCAACCTCAGGTCAGAGTAGCTCGAAGCTGGAAAAGATGCAGGCAGACGAGACCTGGAAGCAGCCCCTATCCTCAATGGGCGAGCACTTTCTTCTCGCTGCGGGTTCTGGCTTTCGTCAGGGTGATAGCTTCCCGGCCGCTAGTCTGTCGGATCTGAGGCTCCTCACTCGTACTTATTGAGTGATCCATCCTCCCCCTGTTTTACCATTGCATCCTCAGGCCCCTTCGTAGCTGCTCACCGCTCGTAGGCCCCTCTGAACCTTTGTGAATTCTTTTTGGGCTAGCTTTTCGCAGCCCGTGCCCCCATTGGGAGTGCCACTTCTCTCTTCCATTTTTTCTGAGACCGGCTACGCTGTGAAGGTAGCCGAGCGGAGAAGCTGCACAAGTACAAGGACCACCCGGCGGGTGATACCTTTTACCCCCTGGCCATGGACATCCATGGGTGTTACGGGGGTCGGTGGTCCTCGTTACTTTCGCTGCTGGCCTCTCAAGCTGACCAGCGGCGCCGGGAGCAGGGTGCTGCCCTTCCCGGTGGCTCGGTGCCTTTGGGTCTGGTGTCCTGCTAC
>WELB01000003.1:1562806-1583646 GCA_009602725.1 Spirogloea muscicola | reverse complement strand
CCCTCTCAAGCCCCCCCCCCAATGTAAAATACAGAACCTACATTGCTCGTACATACTTATGCCTTCCTCGTTCGCTCCTCGGCGGATCCCTACATGTGACCTTCCTCCTACTAGCGTACGCACGGGCGCAGTGGGGACAGCATTGTCGTTATACATATGTGTCTTCCTTCGTCTATTTCTGCTTGTTCCTCCATGTCACCTTCCTTTGACTGTTGTATGCACTCGCGCACACACGCCTCTCGCAAACTTCGCCATGAAGGCAGAGCAATACTCAACCACACAGACGTAGTTATGCAAGTATTGATATTGAGCTTTTCAATAACAAGCTGCCTGTTGGTCCGAGTGCTGTGTGCAGGTGACCACAATCATCGGATACGGGTCACCGAAGCTGCAGGGCACGCCCAAGGCGCACCATGGCGCATTCGGTGAGGAGGAGCGGGAGAACATCCGCCAGAAGCTCGGCTGGGAGTCGACCGAGCCCTTCCACATCCCCGAGGCAGTTTACAGGTGCCACATCCTTCCTTGCCCGCTCACTAAGCTCAATGGGACAAAGCAATACGCTTCACGGAATGGTTTTTGGGCTTATGTCAGGCAGCAAACTTACTTGTTGCCTATTGTGTCGCCGCCGCCTGTTGCGTACAACAATGCCCAACCTTCCTCCCTCCTCCATTTTGCCCTCGGGCGTCTTTAGGGAGTATCACAAAGCCGGGGAACGTGGTGCGGAGGCTGAGAAGGCATGGCAGCAGGAGCTGAAGCAGTACGAGGAGAAGTATCCTGAAGATGCCAAGGCGTTCCACCAGCTCATCAGCAAGGAGCTCCCCGCCGGCTGGGAGAAGGCCCTTCCGGTAAGCTCGTCACTGCTGCCGTGCCCACAGAGCCGGCACTGCAAGTCCTGCGCCTGCAATAACATTGGCTTGCAGCAATGCAGCAATGCAGCCGAAGAGATCACGTGACTGACAAGTAGGGGTGACAATAAAGATGCATCGATTATCTTCCATGCTTGCTTAGCTCTCTCTTTGAGTAGCTTTCAGCAAGGCGGTGGTGGACACTGACATGCAGGAACCTGCGCCAAGTGTGGGACAACACCAATAACAGAATACTAGATTACAAATAATTCATGTCATGCTGGCCGTGGCGCGGCAGACCTGGTCGGCAACAGACGAGGCGGACGCGACGCGTGGCTACTCAGAGACAGTGCTGAACGCGCTGGCGGATGTGATCCCGGGCCTGGTTGGCGGTAGTGCTGACCTCGCTTCGTCCAACAAGGCGTACCTGAAGAAGTACGGCGACTTTGAGCACGACACGCCTGCCAACCGCAACTTCCGCTATGGCATTCGCGAGCATGCCATGGGCTCCATAAGGTCTGCCGTTACCGATGTTAAGGCTGTTGCATGCATAATATGTAATTTCATTCCTCGGCTGCAAATATCCTGTAGTTCAGACTTCTCAAATCATGATCCTGGAGCGTGATGGTCTCATGATGATCTATTTCATTCTTGCAATACATAGTTTCAACATATGCAAGCCCGGCGGATTACGCCGGTGGCTGACCCCTGTCACGATTTGCTGCGCTTGCTCACCTGCCCACCAACCTGCGACAGCTCCCTGATTTGTGGTGGATTGCAGCAATGGCCTGGCGCTGCACAACACGGGGCTCATCCCGTTCGCGGCGACCTTCATGGTGTTCACGGACTACATGCGGGCACCCATCAGGCTGTCGGCGCTGAGCGAGGCTCAGGTCATCTGGATCTGCACACACGACTCAATTGGTGTCGGCGAGGATGGCCCGACGCACCAGCCGGTGGAGCATCTGGCGAGCCTGCGCGCCATCCCGAACCTGCGCATCATCCGCCCGGGCAGCGGCAATGAGGTGTCGGGCGCGTACATGGCAGCTCTGCACACCAAGGACCGCCCGACGCTCATTGCGCTGTCGCGCCAGAAGATGGACACCCACGTTGAGGGAGCGACTGCCGAGGGCGTCCTCAAGGGCGGCTACGTGATCAGTGACAATAGCGGCGAGGGCGCAAACCTCGACCTCATCCTCATTGCCACCGGCGCGGAGCTGCTGCTTGCCGCCAAGGCCGCCGAGGAGATCCGAAAGGAGGGAAAGAAGTAAGCAGCTGCTGCCGTTGCTCCAAGTCTCTGGTTCCATTAATTGGTCATTGTCATTTCCCCTTTCCTTTACTTCCTCTAGGATTGTGAGTCCTTGTCCATCAGGCTGCTTCATTTGCCAGTTTCTCTGAGTTGAAGACTTGAAGCTCTCTAAGGCTAACAGTATGTCCTTCTTCTTAGTAGCTGACGACAGGCCTCGTATTGCTGCCGGTGCTGACGACTTTGCTGTGGCGTCCGATACTTCGCAGCGTGCGTGTGGTCTCGCTGGTCTGCTGGGAGCTGTTCGAGGAGCAGCCTGAAGAGTACCGTGAGCAGGTTTTGCCGCCGGCAGTGACCGCACGCCTGAGTGTCGAAGCGGGCAGCCCCCAGGTACGCTGCCTGTCTGCACCTCGCATGAGAAAGCAAGCTCACTTTTTCTTAATCTTAGCAACGTTGTGGCATACGACAGCCTCAGCCTAACCTGCTCCTCTATAGCTGTCTGATGAAGGCAGGCTCGCTTCTCTTGAACCGTCTGTTTGCAGGGGTGGCGCGAGTGGATTGGCCCCAAGGGCCAGACATTGTCGGTGTCCACGTTCGGCAAGAGCGGCAGCTACAAGGACGTCTTCAAGGCCTACGGCTACACGGTTGAAAACGTTGTGGAGCGTGCCAAGGGCGTGATGGCGGCCCAGGGCGCTTCAAACTGAGCTTCTGACGTTTCTCCATGAAAAATCTGCAGCACAGCACAGCGCTCATTCGAAGTATATCACCCTCAAATGGCTTTGCTAAAGGCTGTGCAGATCGAGGATTAGTGCAGATCTAGGATTATGTTAGTGTTCAAATTGTCTTGGCATGACAGCATCACTTCTGTACCATATTACCAATGTCCTTGTATGACTTGTCATGATGGGAATACTGTTGTCTGGCTTATGGATTATGATGGCAATGAGATGGCAGCACACAATCAAATGTCCTGCAGCCTCATGCACATGGCCATCTGCAATTGATCTCAGCAAAGATGAATGTCTCGTCAAACTGCAACAGAGTCCCTTGGGACATTGCCACTCGATCTCGTGTGCCTCTCTTATGGTGTGCGCAAGAGGAAAGGTCTGTGCTGCACTCCTCCCCATGACAGGCATTTGCCTAATATCAGAAATTGAGATGACCTGAATCTCAAGTATCAAAACGTTGCCAAAACTGGTGATTGAGACCTTTGTCAAACCAACCTCACAAAGTGCCTGCATCCTTAAGTAAGCCACAAAGTAACGATGTGTCAGAGTGAGGGGTGGCTTGGCCTGGTGGTATCGGAGAAGGAGTGTGAGGAATGGCTTGGCCTGGTTGTCAGGCATTGGCCATGACGTGGAAGTGGATTATCTTCACCCGGTCCACACTTCAAGGTGCTTATTTGCTTCCTTCTTCTGCGGTACCACCTATTGTGCTGCTGACTTCACCAATTAAGCCAGCAATCTTTAGAGTACGGCTAGGTGAGCAAGCAGCAACAATGAAAATCAACCTGGCAGGAACATTCTTCCGCCAGAAGGGATTGCACCTGGGCACAGGGAGTGCCCAGGTACGTGATTTCGAGCTAGGCAACTGGCACAGGCGAGATGGCACGCACTGCTTCGCAGAACCGTCGCCAGTCTTGGAAGCTTATCAAGGGCTCACGAAGGGAGATTCAATATGAAGGCTGAACTTTCTGTATAGCATGAGGAAGATGCAAATTCCCAATGCTTGCAATGGGAGTTTGCAAATTAACTGCAGGTGCGGCAGTTGCATATGCCAGTGGTGTGGAAGAAGGTCCAGAGATGATGGCAGCTCAGAGAGAGGAGTGCGGGTGCTCAACCAGAATAGGGGACTGCAAACGATGCGCCCTTCGTTCCAGACAGATGGCATCGGAACAGGCCGCCAGCGTGTTGTGAGGGAGTTTCTCCTGCACAAGCATTTTGCACAGCACATCGTGAGCTCGAGCAGGGAAGCTCCGGAGCACTACCGCGGGTGCGGATGGAGGAGCCAGCACCTAAACACTGAACGCTCACCTTTCTCCTCACGCGTCGTCACATAGAGCTCGCTGAGGTCCGCCCCTGCCAGAAGCAGCCGCTGCACGTCAGCGTTTCTAAAGCATGGGGTTCAGGGCATATATATCTGTTTACATTGGGCTGAAAAAGGTAATGTCATGAGGCAATGGCTGCCTGCTGGCCGTGCCCAGCTGAGTACACAGCGAGTCGTCGGGCCACAGGCCGACTCGGTGAAGGGGGGGCACCTCCAAAGGCGCAGGAGGTCGGGCGCTGCACAGGCAGGCGGATGCGTGCAATCTCTTGGCCGGTTTCTGGGTCGTACTGCCGCACGGTGCCGCTCTCGCCCAGTGTCACCCACAGCTTGTCCGCTGCGTCGATGGCCATACCATCGGGCTGGCCTGCGTAGCCCAAGGTCGATCACGTCAGAGGCTGCTGCGGATTGCCTGGCCGCAGCCTCGGCAAGACGACATGAGATGCGGCAGAGACGAGCGTCGGACGCATTCCGTAGCTCATCTCGCCGTCAACCACGACCACCTCGTCCTATGGGCTGGCAGCAGCAGCTTGGAGGACGTGTCTACAACGAAGCTCTTGGATGCGATGCGTCACCTTCCTCCTTGGGGATGGAAACGACGGTCCGCCGGTTGGCTATGGTGCCCGCGCCGCCATCAAAGTCGAAGACGTCCACAACCTGCTTGCCAGCAACGGGAAAGGGGAGAGAGGTCAGCAAGGGAAATGGCCGCCAAACGCGGCTGCTTCTGGCCGCAACCCTCACTCTAGACCTGACACTGACTCTTAGCCCGCGCCTGAACTATTGGCGAAGGTGCCGTCGCGCTGGCCTCCGAGCCGGGCGCAGCGCCGGCGGGCTGACCTGGAGGGCGGTGTCTACAAAGAACATGGCGGTGCCGGGAGCGGACCAGGCGAGCCCGTTGGCGAGACCCGTGGTGGGGAGCCGCTCGGAGAGCTCGTGCGCCGGCGGCTGCAGCGCGTACAGCCGGCCGCGCTTGCCGCCGGGCTCGCGCCACGCCGCGCTCATGGTGCCCACCCAGAAGCGGCCCGTCGGGTCGCACTTGCCGTCGTTGCACCTATGGAGCCGCGGTGCCGGCCGCCACGGAAACGTTTGGCGCTGGATGCCGACGGTGACTCCACGTGGGCTTGCTGGCGAGAGTGGTGAACTGGGCAGACCTGAAGCCAGGCGCCAGGTGTTCGAGGGGGATCGTGGCGACGTCCTCCTCCTCACTGCCTTCCTCGAAGTGCACCCGCACGATCTTGTCCTGTGAGGAGGGAGGAAGGCAATGCAGGTGCTGCTATATTGCTGGCGCTGCTTATGGTGTAGGCCAGCGTGGGCCAGAGGGGAGAGGAGCATGACTAGGGAGACAAGAAGGAGGTGAAAGAGGTCTACGGAGAAGACAAAACAGGAGAAGACATAGACATAAAAAGCGTTGGCGAATGCTAGGTAAAGAAAAGGGAGAGGGAGGTGGGAAAGAGAAGGGGGTGGGTAGGGGGGAGGGGAGGAACGGNGTCTTCAGCTGGACTGACCCGCCACGGTGCCACTGTATGCCTGTGCTCGCCTGTCAGGAGCACAAGTGCGTCGTGCTGGAGGACCTTGCCGCGGAGTTCGGCCTTCGGACGCAAGTCAGCGCTCGCTTCTCACTTGGCTCCTGTATGACCTGCCCATGAGCAGCTAGATTGAAAGCCAGCGCCTGTGCCGCACTTCTGTAGTTGATGGCTTTACTGTCCATGGTGGCCGCAGGAAGTCGTCAGTCGCGTCCTTGCGCTGGAGCAGATGGGTGAGACTCAGACCGAGTATTGCCTGCTCCTGTGTGTCAACACGCTGAAGCGAACTTGGGGGCTCTGGCGCACAGAGTGATAGAGAGAATTGAAGCGAGTGGAAGGCAAGGAGGCAAGGAGGAGGAATAAGTGAATCAGAGCTTAGAATGCTCCTGTCCGAGTCCTGACTGAGTGTTGGCCGTGCCCGAGCTGCAGGCCGCATCTCCGGTGTGATGGACGAGCGCGGCAAGTTCATCTACGTGTCGCCTGAAGAGATGCGTGCGGTGGCAGACTACATTGTGCGCCTGGGCCGCGTGAGCATTGCTGACTTGGCCGCGCGGTCAAGCGACTTCATCGACCTGGAGCCAAAGAGGCCTCCTGCAGAGGCTGAGCCTGACATTGTTACAGGTGATGAAGAGGTCGCCGAGATGTCAAGTGCCCCTGAGCCATGGCAAGCGAGTGCTCCTAATCAAAGCCTCGCTGTTGCTTGACCGCCGGCGCCATGTCGATGTCAGGAGTGTTGGTGTCCTGTTGACGACAATGCCAGAGCCTCATATGTCAGGGTCTATGCTGTTAGACCTTGGTGTGGTGTTGGGCCTTGGTCTTGTGTTTGAGCAGCGGAAATTACGAGCAAGTGCGAGGTCACTTGAGAACGTCTTTGTACCAGCTTCGTGGCGGCCACATCCTGGCAGCAGCTCGACACATGCCAGCTCAAAGGTTGAGCAGCTAGTAGAGTCAGTGAGGCAGCTTGTGAACCTGTGGCCAGAGAAGAAGCTCGCCAGAATTTGGTGGCTGGGGAAAGGCGAGCCCACAAAGAATGTTGCGAACGGTCATTGCTACTTGACAAGGCAGAGGAAGGAGAGAGCAGATCAGGAGCACTCAGCTTGGGCATTAACTGCCCCCTCTCAGGAAAGCCTGGGTCATAAGCTGAGAGGTCATTCCGTCGCTGCACGCCTAATGGAAGTCCGTTAGCGGCCGCCCCTTGATGGCGGCGCCCGCCGCGGCGGCGGCGGCGGCGGCGGCGACGGCGGAGGCGGCGGGAGGGGAGGCTGATGAGGACGGTGTTGGCAGCGCAGTTCTGGAACCAGGAGGTGGAGTCGACGCAGTCGCCCGAGGCCGTCGCGCGCTCGCTGCCTAGCGAGCCGCCGCCGCTGGGCATCACGCAGGCCTCCAAGCTCAGCCGCTCCCAGCAGCTCCTCCTCCTCCAGCGCCTCCTCGCCGGTGCACTGCCCCTTCCCCTCCCTCCCCCATCTCTCTCCCACCCCTCCTCTCCTCGGCATCTTCCTCTGTCCTGCGTCTGCTTCCTCTCCCTCCTGTACACCGTTCCTCGGGTTCCTCTGGCCATCATCTCATACTTTCTTCTCGCCTTTGTGTGAGCCCTCCCTCTCCCCAACCCCCTCTCCCCCCTCTCTTATCCTCTCTCCCCGCCCATGCCCTTGCAAGCGCCCCAGGTAGTTATGCAGCCAATGCCGCGGCTGCTGGATGCTGGAGGCTGCTGTTGTCTGCTGGCCAGCTGCTGACTGCGACAACGATGATAGCGGCGGCTGCTGCAGCTGCCATTCTCATCCGGCTGATTGCTGTCGCTCTACCTGTTGCCGCCACGGGGCTCCCTTCCTTTGCGCCACAGTGCCGTGCACGCCGTCGTACGCGGTCGACAGCGACAATGGCGGCGGCTGGGTGCTCGACCGCGTCCTCGCCAGCTTCGGCAGCTCCGACTGGTGCGCTTGCAAGGCCCCGCACTGACGCTCCCTGCCGGCACATGCACAGTGCTGCCTGTGGCCGCATTGGCTCACCGAATTTGACGCAAAATGTTAAGCCAGACTACAATGCCGCATTATCATATCAAGGGCCATGTGAGATTATTCTCAAACCTTAAACCCCCAAACCCCTCAGACCCTGAAGTAAACCCTGACCCCTAAACCCTGAACCCTGTACTTACCTGGGCCCAGGTGGGCGACGGGCACGGGCCGCTTCCGGCTGCAGCGCCTGTGGTCGCCGGGCAAGCGCGGGCTGACCCCCGAGCGGGCGGCGGAGCAGGACCTGGACAGCCTGCCAGGGCGGCTGCGCCGCCTGGCCGACCCGTCGCTCTACGCCTTCTCGGCACGCGGCCGCCTGCTGCTCGGGCCGGCGCTGTCCATGAGTGCCCACGCCGAGGTGTGCCGGCTCGCCGGCCTGTTCCCGCGCCTTGCCAAAGACGAGAGTGGCGACGCCGGCGGCCACCACCCCTTCCGCGGCCGCCTCACCATCAAGCACAAGGTTAGGGGCCTCGCCAGTCCTTGACGTACTTGGCTTGCTGCATGCAACGATGTTAACATCCCTCAGAAGTACAAAGAACCTGTGAGTTGAGCAACCTTCGCTCATACACTGTGAGCAGCTCAAGAAGCACGATGTGACGGTGGAGGCGGCGTGGCACGAGCGGTGCGTCGACCGGGAGGCGCGATACTGGGACGTGCCGCATGTCGTCGCGCTCGACCTGGCCTCCATGGGCGCGCCCCTCGGATTCCGTTACCGCCTCGGCGTTCTTCGCAGCTCCGGCGTGCCCCAGGTCATGCACGGACTCACGACGCCGTGTGCCGCCGCTCCGCCCCGCCCGTAGAGATTGCAAAATCTGAACCCCGATGGGCATGCGGCTCCTGTTTCACTGGTGGTGGTGTGGCAGGCCACGGAGAGCTCGCAGGAGGCCGCAGTGGCTGTGCCGTGGGGGGCGTTGCCAGGCACGCGCGCACAGGCGGCGCTCTCAATGGAGCGCGAGGTCTTCCTGTGGCGCGATCGCTCCAAGCGCGAGGGCCGGCCATACAACCTCCTCGCTGCGCGCCCGCGCCTCACGCTTGCCGGCATTCTTGGTATGAGCCGCACTGCTAGAGGGTACAAATTATGGTCATAATTTGACAACTTCCCTTAATCAATCAACGATAGCACCTAACAATGCCTGATTGGTGGTGATCAGGCGGCCTGATCACCGCCGACCTCTCCACGCTGCGAAAGGAGTTCAGTTCCCACCAGCGGCTTGGTGATGGCGATCGTGGCGGCGGCGACGGCTCCCACAAGCCGGTGGCTGCCGACCTCTTCTCGTCGCTCGGCGTGACTGCGCAGCTCGGCCTGTTCAAGCGGCAATTCCTGGACCATACGTCGGCGAGTCTGCGGCTCGACCTTGGCGCAGCGTCGGCTTTTGCAGCCGCCGCGGCGTCCTCACCCATCGGCCGCCACTACACCGCCAGCAATGCAGCCACTGACCCGCAAAAAGGCTGCCCAACGCTGGCCCTCTCAGTGCAGCAGCAGGTGATGGGGCCAATACGTGCGCGGCTGGACACACGGCATGCACTCGACTCAAAGGGCTGGCTTCGCGCACAGGAGGTAACGTACGGCCTGGACTGCTCCCTTGAGACACTGGGTGCCGCTAAGCTCGTCGTCTGGTACTCGCCAACCCGCCGCGAGGGCATGGCAGAGGTGCGACTACTTGAGAAGTGAAAGGAAGCGTGGCATTGCGAGCGGCAAAGCCGCTCTCCCTCAAGGACTGCCCGGATGCTTGTTTCAATTGCAAACCTTTGAGCTGCACACTCCAATCACAGGCTGCCGCACCACGCAGCAGTTGCACATGTTACAGTTGTAAATGCTTGTCGATCTCCTTTTGGTCCCAAACATCTGCCCCACGTCTCAACTGAGGATGGCCGTTGACTCTGCCCTTGATGCGCAAGCTCAGCAATAATATCAACAAGAAGCCTGCTGTCACTACATTGCCACAAATTGGCTATCCCAGCAGTAGCTTTTCTCGCGCTCTGCTCTTCCCGCCCAATAGAAATGCGTTGATGGCTATGCCTGGCAAGGGGCCCTAAGTGCAGCCCAACAGCAGCCCCAGCTCCTGCTGGAAGACTGACTCAGAGCTGCATGATGTAAATTGAGTAAGCGCACGCCAGCACTCGTTGACTGGGGCACCGCCACCAATAAGGTGGAAGCCCGCAGCACTGAAAGCCAGCAAACAATCTGGGAGGCGGTGGACATGACATCCCTCTACGACCACCACGGCTTCTGGTCAGTGCGGAAGTCGGTCTCCGTCCATGTGGAGAAGACCACCTTGTCATCAACAATATCCGCATGAGCCAGAGCTAGGGACTGCAAGGAGTGCGAGCCACAAGCCAGCAACAAGTGGTCAGCCATATTGCAAACAGCAGCAGCGCCACTGCTGTGACAATCCAAACAGCCACAGCGGTCACGGCATCAGACCCTAATATCTTTGAAGCCTACCCTCACCACCACAGCAGCAATACCGCACAAGTACAGGGACATTACTGCTGACAGGTAGGATCCTCAGGAACGATGCCCCCTTGGCAATGCTACCACGTGCGCAAGGGAACATGCCCGGCCCTTGCAAGCGTCCGATCAATGACGGCAAGGAGGCCATGGCCTGGGGGTGAGCGGCTCACCAGTGGGGCGGGCCCCCGGACAACCTTGCCCTGGTTGTTGTACTGGGAGCCGTGGCAGGGGCAGATGAACTTGTTCTCAGCCTGGTTCCATGGCACCACGCACCCCAGATGTGTGCACACCGCGTTGATGCCGTAGTTGGCGATTGTGCCACCGTTCTCAACAACAAGGTATGTTGGGTCGCCCTGCGAGCGCGAGCACATGCAGAGGCGGCTTGTCAGCTGCTGTGACTGCTGGCGTGAACACATGACCATGAGAAGGCGGTAGGCAGGTGGCACGAGGAAGCAGCACAAGGAACAGACTGAGGACTGGCGACGCTCTGCGAGGGGCAGACCTTGAGCCCCTGGGCCAAGGTGCGGTCCCCAGCCGGGTGAGACTTGATCCAGCCGCTGGCAGTGATGTCGTTGCCCAGCGCGTCCTTGGCGGTGATGCCGCCGCTGCCACCGCCGGAGCTGCAGCATCACAGATCGAGGAGGGTTCAGCTCTTTAGTCAAAGAGGGTCTCCTGCCACTACTAAGAGCTAACTCAGACTTGGCTGCGCAAGACGATAGCCCGCGACGTCCACGCTCAGGATCCGGCTTCACGGCCAAGTCCTTCGTGGGCACCCACCTCGCAACCGCGAGCACTGGCCAGATTTGGAAGGGTTTCGCACCAAAGAGCCGCGTATTCAGGTGTACGGCAGGCCACTAACACAAGGCTACAGTATATTCTTTTTTCTTGATATTGAAAGTCTTGATATGATGGAGGTCGGGCCGTTACCCGGGGGGCACGAAGAAGTAGGCATAGGGGCCGGCGAGGCAGACGGTGGGCAGGCCGACGGCGCCGAGGAGGAGCAGGTTCAGGGTGTTGCGCTTGTTCATGTCAGGCACCATGGCGCCGGATCCGGCGGCGGCGCGCACGACGGCCGCGCTGGCCTGCTGCCGCCGCGGCAGCGCCACGGCCGCCACGGACGGTCGCGGCGCGGGGCCGCAGATGCCGTTGCGGGAGGCGGAGAGCTGCAAGGCGGGCGCCAGCGCCGGCGAGGCGGGAGATCGTCAGAAGCGCCCGAAGGAGGCGGCGGCGGCGGCGACGCGGCGGCGGCGAGGAGGGCGGCGTCCCTACCGGCGCGGGCGCGGCGGCGGAGGTGCTGGCGGTCATGGCGGCGGCCATCGCAGAGGCCATAACGGCGGCGGCGGCAGTGACGGCAGCGGCGGCGGCGGCGGCGGCGGCGTGGCTCTGCCTATTCCCACTTACCAGGGGGGTGCCTTATCCGCCTACGTGGCGCCCGCTGATTGGCTGCCCGGCGCGTGTGGCCGTGCCCGACCCAACGGCCGGGGTTTGGGGTTTTACTAAGTTCCTTGATTTTATCCACAAATGGGGCCCCCCCAACACCTCTCTCACTTTACTTCTTCCCACCCTCTCTCTCTCCACCTTCGCCCGTCCGCCACGTTCCTTGGGCTCGAGAAGAGGAGAAGAAAGTGCTCGCCCATTCAGGATAGGGGCTGGAAAAGCCAGTCCAAAATAGAATGGACAAAGTACGTGAAGGGGGCCAGGGGAAGCGCTAAGAAAAACAAGCACAAGAAGAAACAAAGCAGCTACGAACCACTCAGTAACCCCTGCTAAGCAGCCGCAGATCAGAGATGCTAGGCTCCTGGAAGTGGGTCCCCTGGCCAGAGCCAGAGCCAGAAGAGAAGTGGCTCTTCCAGTGGGGGCAAGGGCTGTGACAAACCAGCCCAATACAAATATTGACAAGGTTCTAAGGGACCAAAGTCTCGAGAGAGTAAGCTCTTCAAGAGAGAAAGTGGCTCTCCCAAAGAAGTGAGTTCTGAACCCTCCCGCTTTGGAAGAAAGCTCTTCCAAAGAGAGGGAGGGTTGGAGGGCTGTCAAGAAGCCAGCCCAGAGAAGCATTGGCCAAGGTCCAAATGGCCGAAAGGCTTGGGTTTGGCATGTCGGCACTGCCTCCGATGAGACAAGGTGCGCGGTGCGCATGGGATGTAAGGAATGCCGGCTTAAGCCAACAGACTGTCCAGGCAAATGCAAGTGCAGAGTACGGGGCTACAAAAAGTGAAGCCCAGAGACGGAGAAGCTCCTCTCTTCCAAAGGAGCGATGCTCGTGGGAGGCCAGTCCAGAAGGAGTGGAGAAGGAAGAGAGAGGCATGGAGACGCTCAGCTCTGGGGCTCCCCTAAGCGTGGAGGACTCATACTCAGCTTGACGCCCCACTAGGCTCGGCCGTCTCCACCAGGAGCTCCTGCTCGACATTGAAGTGTCAACTGGTATTGGATCGCATCAAGGAGGTCCACCTCTTGATATGCTCGTCAGCGGCTCCGTATTGTAGGGCTCTGACCACACTACATGCCCCTTTCGCTGCATAAGCCACAGAAACTCCGTGCAGCAGACAGCTCTTACTTTGCCCCTTCAGCAAGCTCCACAGCTTGCACACTGACTCACGACTCCTGCAGCATCTTCAACTGCAGCCTTACGCTCTCATTGAGGTACTATCTCTGTTGTCCTCGACGTAGACTGCAATGCACCTATGCCGCGCGCGCTCTGGTCCTCACTGTGAAGATGCAATCCAATCTCAGCACATCTTTTATTGTCTTGCTACTGTACTGGCCGCCAAGATGTCTCTTTGGAGAAGACCTTGAGCCCTACAATATTTGCCACTTGCAGACCTCAAGAGGAACTCGCCATCGGCACTGTGACCGGACATCCTCAAGGCGCGAGCCTCTCCCTTGTCCATCCAGCTTGCTTGTTGTCCCGTCTGTATCGCAACCTGAGCCATACAACAGCTACCATTGCATCAATTGCTGGCCACCACATTGCTGAAGGCAAGATCTCGTAGTCGCACACCCTTTGCGAGCACACAATTCACTGGTGCCGGGCAGCCATAAGATATGTAAGGACTGCACCGGACTGCTGCGGAGGACAGCTCGCTGATCACCTGTCGTGGAGTCGCGAGGGCCGGCCCTGCCAGAACTCAATGCAGGTTGGCTTGAGGCGGAAGCCTCCCCAGGTTTCAGGTCGGGGCAGAGGACTGCACCTCGAGACAGAAAAGACCAGGGCTCAGTCACCATGCAGATTGCTGATACCAGTTGGCCATGGCAGGTGCGTGAAAGACCACTTACATTGGATGTGGTGCCCTGGTCCTATCATTCACATTCTCAGGCATGCAAGGCTGCCAGGTGAAGCTGGACTCAGATGAGGAGACACGCAAGAGATTGCGAGCACTACTATCACCTGTTAGCGTACTTCTCATCCAGCTGCTTGTAGTGCTCGTCAAGTACGTGTCTGTCCTCAATGACTCTGCTCTGCGCACCACAAGTACACAACAGTATCTCAATCTTAATTTCAATGTCCTGTACCGTTTGGTCATTGCTCACTCTACAGTCCATCACCGTAACTTACTTTGAATAGAATGGATACAAGTGCATGGAGAATGTACGACGAGAAAGCACAGAAGAAGCTGAGATAGTAGGCCGATGGTCAAAGAAGGCGGATGGTAAAAAAAAGGGGGACCTGCGGACTTGATGCGGCGCCCAACTGGCTGCCGCGCGGCCGGCTATAGAAGTATTGGTCCGATTCTTCGCTTGTTACTTGCTCAACCGATCCCTCAACTCTCACCTGACAAAAGATCAACTTATGAGCAGAGCCATTCGTGCAGCCTGCCTATACAGAGCCTATGACCTGGAAAGTGGTTAGCATGCTTGAGTTGATAAATGCAACTTGGTGATATGCAACCTCCGACGTGTCACAGGATAGCAATCTCTGGCATCTTCATATTCAACTACCTGTCGCTGCAGCAGCTCCCACCAGAAGACCAAAGCGGCCCTGGGGGAGACCGCCAGCTCGCAGCCCTTTCTAGACTTGTAATTTGTGTACCACACAAAGCCCCTGCTGTCAAAGCCCTTGAGGAGGACCACCCTAGCAGAGCTGGAAAAGAATAGGGGCACAACGTCGACATTAAGTCAAGAAAATCTGAAGTAAGCCACATAAGCTAGTCACACATTCTGCGCTGCAACTGTCACAGTAATGACCAGGCATGCAGCCCCACTGTAGCTTATCAGCCCCTGCTGCATGATCAGGCTGCGCAAGACAAATAGCAGAAACAGGGCGGACACTCCAAAGCTTGCCGGTCGAGGCAAAAGCTTACGGAGCGCCAGTGTCGCTGACTGTGGCGAGCGTCATCCCATTGGGCTCCTTGATGTTTGACGATGTGGCATCCTCAAACCACCTTCCAAACTGCATAGCAGAGCCGACAGCTTTCAGGGTCATTGAAGGTCACTACAAGGCCATGCTGCCCTGGCAAGATGGCTGATTTGCGGATAGATGGAGTTTGAAGACAGATAGGCCAATCAATTATCCATATAACGGCTTTGACACAAGACCTGCTTAAAAGGGTCGGGGTCTGCATGCTCCTCGAGCAATTCGCCCGCGGTGTAATTTTCTCGTAAGGCTGCAATGTCAATGCGGCCTGGGCCACCTGGCGCCTCCTCACGCCTCCCGCTGCCAGACAATTGCACAATGGGTGCAGAGCCCTGGTAGCGTGGCAATGTGATTTGAAGCTTCTTGGCAACAGCCGCAGGCACAAAGCGGCCGCCAACAAAGTGGTGGTCGCCCCGGAATCCTCTTGCACACTGCTTTGGCGCGGTTAAGGAGACCTGTCCATGAACTTTTAAACACTGTGAGCAAAGCAGCTGCAGGTTGTCTGTAGATCTGCGCTTTGTTAATGATAGTGACACTCTCATTACATTTGCTAGTCAAGGGCTACACAACTCAGTGGCCAGAAGGAACAGAGCCATGCATGTCCTCCTGCTAAGGAGCAAGCGGTGGCTTGGTTCAGGCCATCACCAGCATGTGGGGCTGAAGTCCCACGCCAGTTGTGTCGCCCTCCTCCACGTGCCAGCCAGAGGGAACATCAACTGAGACAACCTGAGGCCTGGCCGCGCCCTCCAATGAAGCAAGCTGCTGAAGGATCGTGTCAAAGGGGGGGCGTGGGGCTCCTGTCAAGCAGCCAGCCTGGGACCTTTGAGGTGACAGACCCAACTACCAAAATTGGTTCAAGTTGACCGTAAGTGGCCAGGGCTCAAGTACAACACCAGGCTTTCAGAAAAAGATATTGTGTCAATAGACCCTGTCCTCTGGCCTCAGCCCTGGAGCTTGCAAAGTCAGCAGCCAGTTGAGTTTTTGAACCTTGAAGTCCTTGGCATGAGCTGAGGATTATGAGCAACTATCTGCTCAACTCGTGCTACAAGTTCGTGAGCGAAGCCACCCACCCGAGCTACCTCTCAGCTAGACTGCCAAACCGCGACGACTGTTGCTGAGAAGTCCAGAGACTAACCTTTGAATGAGAACCCAAAGATGGCATCCACAACAAGGTCAAATTTCGAAGCAAGGTCGGAGGGCAGGTCGCCAGCCTCCACAAAGGGCACCTCCTGGCTCTTCAGCTGCGAGCAGTGGCAGGTTGAAGTATACACGTTGGTGCAACTTGAGTACGGTCATATTCCAATTACTAGCAGCCAAGAGGAGCAGAAGCTGCAAGCACTTTAGAGCAAAGCTGGCAGAGCCGGGTGTTTGCCGTCCTTCTCATGCAGTAGCAGGGCTCTGCATGTGGGAGGTCGGGCCGAAGGGCTCCGGAGCAGAGTGTGAGGGATTTCGAGCTTCTACGAATTTCTGCAGTGATGCGTACCTGCACGCCCGTCCTCAGGCACAGCAAACAGTGGAAAAGCCAGGACTTTGAGGAAAACAAGCGCCAAAGAAATTGTGGACGAAATGACTTGTGGTAGCTCACCTGCTTCACTAAGCCGTGGTAGATGGGCTTGTCGGTGGGCTTGGGGTAGCACACATGCGGGGTGTATCCGAAGTGCGCGAGGTGGCGTGCAGCCACGAGGCCGTCGCCGCCATTGTTGCCGGGCCCGCACAGGACCAGCACCCGCGAGCTACTCGCCGGCTTGAACACCTGTGTTATCGCCTCGGTGCACCTTCGTTAAGCCGAGAGCATGCTTTGGCCATGGATAGAGCCCAAGTGGCTAAGTCTGGTGGAGTTTTCGGAGGTTCGGCCACGCGGGAGGGACGGCTGCTGCTGCTTCACCTCGAAGATGGCGCAGGCCACGCTGAGCCCTGCCAGCTCCTGCGGCGGCGGCGGACAAGCGGAACGTCACTCGGTGTATAGCAACGCCTTGGCCCTAATAAGGTAATCTCCGTGAGCCGAAGACTCAGGCCAGCCGGAGCTTCGGGGCCAACCATGAGCTGCTCGAGCGTGAACCCGAAGTCATCGCCCATGAGCTCCTCGTCCACGGCCGCCGCCTGGGCCTGGCTCAGGTACGTCACGCCCGCCATCGCCATCCTGGCCTGGATCGGCGGCAGCGCCGCCGACGACGGCGGCGCAGAGGCGGCGGAGGCGGCGCCGGCGCACGCCACCCAGCTAACGCCGCGGCTGCAGGCTCGTGGCGCAGCCCGGGAAAGCGGCTGGCGTGCGGCAGGCCGACGCCAAGGGGCTGGAAGTGATGGCAGTGGCAGTGGCAGTGGCAGTGGCAGTGGCAATGGCGGAGCCCGTGGGAGTGCGGCGACGCGGCTGAGCAGCGCGGCCCTGGCGGGCAGCATGGGGGCCGCGATGCAGCTGGCCAAGCTCCACGTAGTAGTACACAGACTGCGGGCTGCTGATGTTAAAACAGCGGCTGTGAAAGCAGCCACGAGCACACAGTGGGTGTCCTTCGAAAACACATTAGTGGAGCTACAGGCTAGGCAGACAGGGCGCCCTTAAGCAGTACGTACCCCCGTGTCAGCAACATGAAGTCAGAAGAAGTGGCACTCCAAATGTAATTTTCTTGTATTTGGAACAAACGAAATGGGGGCAAGGGCTGTGATCAAGTCAGATGAGCTGAGGTGGGAGGAAGAGCAAGGAGAGTGAGAAGAAGGGCTCGCCCATTGAGGATACGGTGCTGAAAAGGAAGGAAGGAACGGCTCTTCCAATGGAAGGCAATGGCTGTGACAGGCCAGCCCAGAGAAGTGAGCTCTCCCAGAGGGGGCCAGCCCAAAGAATGAGCAAGTGAAGGCGCGCCCGTGCGCATGCAAACAAAGGGAGGCCCAATGGACCAGTACACTGTTTATAGGACGGACAATTGAAATTCAATAGGGGGCTGAGGTAACAGAATGAGTACAAGTGAAAGGGGACTCCATTAATCACTCTGGTTCGATGAAATAAGGTGTCTGAGTGTCAAGCCATCTGGGTCAGGGTAGCATGTCAATTCTGATGTTTTTAATTTTCAGCATTAAAAGGACTGTGGTCTATGAAGGGGCTCCACAAACACTAGCAGGTCACGCTAAAAGGGCTGGGGCTGTGGATGACCCTTCCAATATGATTAGTTGTAATGCACAATGAATAGGTGAGGCTGAGAGGAGAACACATGCAACCATCCCCCCAGAGCGACCATGCAACGATCGACCTCCCTGCAGCACTCGACTGATTAGCAGAGTATTATGGAGATGCCGAGATCGTCCTCCGCCGTAGCCGTGATGAGCAGGCACACCTTACATGAGAAGTGGCACTCGACTTGACGCAGCAAAAGGCTGCAGGGATTCCGCCAATGTTGGGGACCATGCAAGAGCAGTAAGCAAGCTCAGTTGCTCGTGCAGCTTGCAGCCGGCCGCTTGCGGTCAAGATCAGGTCAAGAGGCCCTGGGGTAGCGCGAGGGTGCTTTCTAAGTCCTTCTTGCACCCACAGCCGCCGATCCCAATACTGCGGTTCTTATCCTCTGTGAGCTGCCCTATGACGGCAAGGCCTCTGGTGAGTCTTGAGCAATGGCTGCCCCTGCCGTCTCAGCCCGTGCCTCGTGCAGGTCCAGCAATGTGTACTGGATATACTTCCATGTGCAATACCCATCTTTCTCACCACCGGTGACCTGAAGCCGTAGAAGACTGCACATTAAGCAAATTGACGTTGCTTCTCGGCAACCCGCATGCACGACCGTCTAGTTGACTACCTCATGAGCACCACGGGCAGCAGCATGGAGGCGACTTGAAGCAGTCCATAGAGCGTAAGGCAGCCAGAGATCAGGACCACAAGCTGCAGCGCAGCTTGCAGGAAATGCTCATATGGGCAGCTGGGACAAAGGGCTTAGTGGGCGGCGCACAGATGATGGCATCTACGAGCTCAAGCGAGCGAGCTTGCACGCGCATGGCCCGCTTCTCCCTCACTGCCGCTGGTCGGTAGTCGCTCGTAGCTGTTGACC
Organism: Spirogloea muscicola; assembly: GCA_009602725.1. Classification (NCBI taxonomy): domain Eukaryota; kingdom Viridiplantae; phylum Streptophyta; class Zygnematophyceae; order Spirogloeales; family Spirogloeaceae; genus Spirogloea; species Spirogloea muscicola. The sequence continues at coordinate 1,565,149 of WELB01000003.1, read as the reverse complement.
TCGCATTCGCGGTCATGACATTGCCGACCAAGCCAAAGCAGCATCGCCATGGCCATGCCCGCAGCAAAGCCCCCGGCAGTGCTCTTGCCGGGGAGGCTGGCGGCTGCGGTGAGTACCGCAAGCATCCCGTCCTCACGCGAAGGCAAGTCCAGTGCCACAACCGCCAGCTCCAGGCCCGAGAAGAGCAGCAGCACGCCAAGCAGCGACTTGGGAAAGAGCTGCACATCTTGCAGAGGTGGGGCAAGAAGATCAGCAACCAGCCCAATCTTCTCAGCTGATTTTGACAAAACATCTTAAACGAAGGTCAACTTCTGGGGTTAGCTCTCTGTTCACTTCAAGATCAGGATGTGATACTGAAGATAGTAAGACCGATGCTGGCAAGCGGTGAATCTGAGCACCGTAACTGTGCCACGGCGCAGAAGGGAAGGGATAGGGGGCGGGGCTCGTCGGCCACCGACAAAGACTCGCCTCAAGGAGGTGGACGAGCGAGCCGCCAAAGGTCAGGCCGAGGAGCGCCTTGCCAGCACCGAGGAAGAGGACGGACGCACCCGAGCGCGCGCCGAAGCGGTACTGCGCGGCCAGGCCGCCGGCACCGTGGCACACGGGCATGGCGCCCGCCCAGCAGCCGCACAGATTCAGCACGCCCACGCTGCACGCACAGCGCAGGAGCAATGTCAGCTACAACGCCTGTGCTGGGAGCCCGCAGTTGCCAGAAGGCGTCGCTGCATGAAGCAGCGCCCGCTCACCTTGCCGCTACGATACCAGGGCGGCACTTGCGCCGCTCCGGGAAGAGGTTGTTGGACAGGTCGCAGACGGCAAAGACCGAGTTGAGGAGCGTGAGCGGGATCTGTGGCACGGCTCCGCGCAAGAAGCCCACTCGCAGGTCTTGCCAGGAGATGGCGATGAGGTGCGGCGCCGTCGGCCCTAGCCGCAGCCGCCGCCAGACTGACGGGTCAGTGGCGAAGGCCAGCGCCAGGCCGCCAAGCAGCAGGACAATGGCGGTGGGAACAGGCGCCCGGCCCTGGCCGCTGCTGCCGACCGCAGGTTCGTCGCAGCCTGCGTTGACCTGGCCGGCCAGGGCCACCAGGGCGGCCGCTCCCGCCGCGACGGCCAAGCTGTCTACGCCCAGCCAGGGCCGCAGGCGGCCGGTTGGGCCGTCGTGCAGCGCCAGCGTGATGCCCTTGACCGCCAGCTGGACGCCGAGGCCCAGCTGGATGCCGCGCAGGACGCCGTGCGGCAGCACCCGGTGCGCGCGGTCGATCAGGCCTGGACGGCGCAAGTCAGCGGCCTTAGACTATGCCGTAAGCCTGATCAGAGCCAAGGTGGGCTGTGATGCAGCTAGAGCACGTTGGCGTGACCTGATCTTTATCATACCAGCGAGCGATAGCACGAGCATGACGGCTGCGGTGCTCATGCCGGCGGCCATGATCTGCGGCACAGTCAGGGGTTCTCCTTCTGATAGCGCCACTGCAGCAATGGACTTCATTGGCTGGACAGGCATTGGCAGGCCAAACAAGAATCCTGCAAGCAGGGGCAGGGCAACAACAGAACATGTCATGAGCCTGGCTGGGGCTGCCCTGGCAAGTTGTGGGCCTGGCCTGCACTATGCAACGGTTCTCTACAAGAGACAAATACTACAGTGGAGGCCAGCAGGGCTTGCAGGTCGCAAGTAGGGTGGGGGCGAGGCGAAATGATGGGGTTCGGAAGGAAGCGCAAAGAGGGAGATAAAGGGGGGGGGAGGAGAGAGAGAGAGAGAGAGGGCAGGAGGCAGGAGGGCCGGGGGTGGAGGCAGCAAGGGGCAAAGCTGGTGCGACCAGTCGCGATGTTGTAGGCGCCGGTGGCGACGAGCGTGGTGCCCAAGTCGAGGCCGCTGACGACGGTGAGGCCGAGGAGGAGCGGCAGAAACGTGCCGAGGTCCCCGAGGCTGCCGCTCACCTGCCCACATTGCCAAGTGGCGATCTTCGTTACGGCAAAGTCACACTTAAGGCTCGACGGCGAGCGCAGCGTGCTCAAGGCGACGCACAAACGCCTTAACACGAGACACAGCATAGGCAAGTGGAAAGCTCCAAAATTATCGACACTCTGCTGTGGGCTGTGCAAGTCACAGCCGAGGCTCAAGGGCAAGCGCAGCAAGCGCTCAAGGTGATCCACAAGCGGCCTGACACGAGACACCACGTACGGCAAACTGGAAAGCTCCACATCTATGGCCACTCTGCTGTGGGCTGTGCGAGGGGGCCCCTTGGGATCGGGCGCCCACCTCCTGCCAGAGGCGGCCCGGCGGCACGCGGACGCCCTGGGCCGCGTCGGCCCACCAGCCGGCCGGCCCGCCGGCGGCCGCCATGG
>WELB01000003.1:1544523-1562068 GCA_009602725.1 Spirogloea muscicola | reverse complement strand
CGCCGCCGCGCCCGCCTTCTTCGCCGTCCTCGCCGCGGCCATGGCCGATCCGCCGGCCGCCACCGCGCCCGCCGGGCGCGCCGAGTACCGCGCGCTCTTCGCCGCCGCCGGCGAGCGCCTGGAGGTCGGGGGTTCGAATCCTGCCTCCCCCAAACGGGAATTCATGATCGTTGCATTCAATCGATAGATTCTACAACTGTTATGCCCAGCCATTGGCAGCAACCTGGCGGCACTCGCTTTCCTTTCCGCAGCCCTTCCCGGAGGAGCAGCAGCGCCAGCTCCGCGTGTGGCTCCTGTGGGCTGACCTCGCAAACCAACTCTTCACCGACGACCCCTTTGAGGTCCGCACCTCTTATGTCCTGCAGACTCGAGCAGTCAACTTGACGACGTGCTGATAGTAGAGTCTAGGCTTCGAGCCCTCGTTTCTCGACCCTGGACAGCCTGAGACAATCTCGAAGCCGTCTGTCATTCCCAATAAAGCCAGGAACTCAACTGTGCGGCGGAGCCGCTCGCATAATTGTGGCCAGCATGGTCAGCATGGTCAGTATATGCCATGGCAGGCGAGGAATGGCTAGTGGGCTTTGTTGGCGGCTGGTCATCACCCCGGGCTTTGTGCGAGCCGCTGGCCTGCCTTGCCAAGAGATACCTGGCAGTACGTGTGCTAAGCGAGTGTGCAATTGCAAGACCTCAAACTTGCCTTAACCCTCTGGATTATGGTGTGCAGTTCTCCAAGGTGACGGGGAAGGTGCGGCAGGAGATTGAGGGGCTGCCAGAGGTGACTGCCGAGGAGGACGCTGAGGAGCGCGCTTCAAGTGCCGCAGGCGCATCAGAGCTGCCGACAGCCGCTGGCGAACAGGAGATAAGGCCAGGAGTTGACTTGTCAAGCGCGGCAACAGACGAGCTGCAGCCTCCAGGCCCGTCGAGTGAAGGGACGACGATCTCGGCGTCACAGGCAGAGGCCGATGATCCCTTCGGACTGCGATTAATGGAGAGCGATCCATTTGGCCTTAAGGAGCTCGTTGCCAAGCCATCACGCAAGGAGGACCGGGCGCGGCGGCGGAGAGAGGAGGAGGCAGCCGCCCGGCAGCAGGAGGCAGCTGCGCGGCGCTTAACCTCGGAGCGGCGGGAGGCTCTTCTGCACTGTGTCAGCACGGCGGCCGCGCGCTACAAGCTCCTATGGTGAGCCCCGAACTTTCATCACCAAATGCGTATTATTCAGCGAATCTCCAAGTCAACCTCAGCCCCAATGCATGGATCTGATTAGCCAGACCAAAGAATGTATACATCTGATCAGCCAGACCAAACAATGGTACAGCCCATGTTTCTATAGTCCTTGAGCCCAATCTCACAGTCCTTGACTGCAGTCCTTTGGCTGCCCTGAAATCTGTCTCACTTGGCCAACATGATGGGCCGCCCTCCTGCAGGGCCCAGACGGCAATAGACATGCTGGTGAAGCACGCCCATGACCACGCCGCACGCTTCACAGCAACTCAACGGGCTGCGATCCTGAAGTTGTACCTTGCCAGCAAGGAGCAGCAGCTTGCTCGCAAGCACGGTGGTCGGGGCCTTGCTGGGAAGCTCGATGTCACATCGTTTGAGCGTCTCCAGGGCCAGTATGCCAATGAAAAGATCAGCATCAGGAAGGCCGTAGGTGCATCAGGCGGCCGGACCACAACCAGTTGGCTTGGATAGCACCAGCAGGGTCTGGCCCCTACAGCCAGAAGTCTTTGGCCGCTGCTGAGAGCTGAGGGCGTACGCTCAAGCTCGCATCCCATTTTGGCATCATCGGTCAGTCTGCAGGTACATTGCACACCTGCATTCAAAAGGATGCTGCTCCCTGTCTAGCCCACTCGGCATACTTGCCCACGTGATCAACATCCAGGTGCTCACCACTGCACAAGCTTGTAATAAATGCATGCTTGTTCCGATTACACATACTTAATTTAGCAACCACAAAGGGGTGAGGCATGGCCATGCCGCATAAAGAATGCACAGTCAACAAGTCTATCCAAGCTGAATAAATCAGTTCTCTCCAACAGTTCTGTGTACCAATGCCTTCTGGAGCATGCAGCTTGAGGGCCAAAGCTGCTTGCCCTGCCCGACTCAGCACAAAGTCTAAGAAGTTTTTGAAGAGAGGCTAAGGCAGGAAGGAAAATGACACAGTCAAGTCCCCCTGGCAGTCACAATTTGATGACTAAAGTCCGACACGATAAATGTCAGAGGAAGCAGAATGCACCTGAAGAGAGCTACGGTCCTATTAAATGACCAAGTGTGAATATGTGCACACTGCTCTTAAAGATCCTTCTGACTAAACAGGCGCAATGGCCCTCACAATCTGCTCCCGGACCTGGACTAATCTCTCCTCACCCGTCACCTCCACCTTGCCGACCAACTCAACGCAACACCGCTTCACCACATCATTTCCACCGCCTGCAGCAGCTGGGCTCCTCTTCCGGCCGGGGCTAATGGCGGCTACGGACTGGCCCTCGCTGACAAAATCTGGTGGAACTTCTGAAAGCACACACAACTCTTGAGGAGCCACAGGTGAAATGCCACCTGCACCTCCATCTTCGCTCCGCACCGTGATCGTGCAATTGCTTGCAGGGCACACCTCAACACCAACACCTTCAATCTGCAAAGTGGCACAGGGCACCTTGTCCTCCTCAACCAAGACACCCTCCTGCAACTGCTCCGCCGACTTCACTTCCCCCTCCTCCAGGGAACTGATGTCTGAGTCGCCCTCCTTCAGCTCTCCCTTAGTCTTGGGGGCACCAAGAGCCTGCTGCCCCTCCTGCACTTCTACCTCGCCCTGAACACTTTCCACGGGGTCCACTGACAGCATCAAGAGGCCATGCTCCTTTGCCCCTGCTGACCGCCTTGGCCCGTCCTCCATGACAACCGCAGGAGCCTTGAGGGCCTGGCCATGAGAAGCATCTGCCTCTTGCTGCTGATTCGCTGATTCTGAGGCCACCCTTTGCTTCATGGGAAGAGCCGGCTGGGACTCTCCGTGTTCGAAAGGACCCGACTTTGCAGTCAGCAATGGGCGCTTCTTGTCAGCTGACGCTGTATCCATGGACGGCCGCGATGTCACTGCTGACACTACCACGCAGGACGACGGCGTATTGCTGCTTCCATCCTTCTTCTTATACAGGGACATGATCTGACCCTCAATGTCTGCACGACACATATAAGGAACAGACCATTAGATTTGGCTTTGCTCAGAGCTGCAACAAGAGAGAAAACACTTTGACGTACATCCAAAATCACACTCAACATATGTTATAAGAATCTATAACGACAAATGTGCCCTGATTTAGCAAGGCACGAGAGGATAGAACCACTTTACATGCCCTGGTAACTAACAAGCAAGACTAGTAAGCTGATACTTATCCAAATAATCTAGAGCGCTGTTTGTTAGCCTCGTCACCTGAGCGGCTGTCTTGTGAAGAGGCTAAATTTATCGTAAAGACATGTACATACAGTTGCTTGACTCCAACTGACTCTGGCCATGGGTTGATATATACCTTTGAGAGCTTCAGCAGAAAGTGAGTAAGTGCCGAACTGCTTCCACCAAGGCTGACCATCTTGAGAGGCGGGCAGCTTGTAGTGGAGAGAGACAGCGGCCAGATTGATACAGGCCATGGCAATGTCTTGTGGCGAATAGGGCTGCAGGCACAGCGTGGTGCGCATGCTGCTCTCGTGCCAAATCCGCACAGAGTGCAAGGGCACAGCTCAGACAGAGCAACTATACTTTGACAAATGATGAAGACTACTCATAGTCCTAGGCCACAGAGGACAATGCTCTCTGGAGTAAACGTGGCCTAAGTGCTCAGACTACTCCAGGCAAGTAGCAGCACTTTGCTGCAACAGTCAGCTTGGCATGCCAAGGCAAACCCTCCCATGTGGGCTTATAGGTGTATACCTGTCATTGACAAAGTTCCAGGCAATTTGGCACATTTGATTTGCAGTGGGCTTCTTGGGATTGGCCAGTCCAAGCTTCTTCAGCATGTTAGCCAGCGGGATGTACGGATGATTGATTTTCAGGTCAAAGTCGAGCGTTTGCAGGAGCAGAGCCTCTGCTTGGAGAACAAGCTCCTTTTCACGGATGAAAACATCCTGCAAACCGAACATGCCAGGCAGGAGTGTGAACGTTGAAGGGGCCTAAAACACTAAACATGACGCCAGAACCCCAACACATCATTGAACGTCAAACACTTATCACAGAGATTCACGCGATGAACAGCCCAACAGGTGCCACCAGTCTGCTGACTCAGTGCAAATTTCTCCCTAGTTGCTCGGTGCAGATCCTCCATAGTAAACCCCTGTCTGCATCTGTGTGACCTCTTCGTACTGCCTGCTTCAAGTACCTCACGCTTGATGGCTTGCACAGCGGCGGGGTCCTTCTTCATCTTGAGCACGTAAGCCTTGACCACAACATCTTTGAGGTAGCGGAAGTCCTCATCAACTTTGCCCGCAAGGAGGAGGCACGCAGCAGCTATCAACTGCGGAACCCAAAAAGCACCGAGATGTACGCTTGTCAAAACTGCAGATTGACAAGCTACCTCCCCAGATTCTGCTCGCACAAACTGCAGCTTGACATGCTGCATGGTCCTGCATCTTTTGACCCCTGCTACCATCTTCAAGCAACATGAGCGCCGGTCTACTGACATGACCTTACATCACATCTCGTATGCTTGGCTCACAGCATCATGTGCCCTACACCCTGCAAACCTTGTCATGACCAGGAAAAGCATGCCAGCCTAGCAACAACGCAAAGTTCTGCTTATGTAGGATGAGCCACCAGCGAGAACTCTTGCATATGTGTCGCGACCCATGTACCACTGACTCACGTGAGGATCACTTTTAGTGAGGGACTGGCAGAGGTAGAACCGTTGCCAGTACACGATGGCGGTGGCAATGGCATATGGGTTCCTGCGACGCGTCAGCCCATGCACGGGCGTCAACATGCTGTACTCTGACCATAACCACTTTCGGTTCGGCAAAGAGATCCCCCATGTCATGTCTTAACAACGACAGCAAGGAAGAGAAGGCTTCAACGATGGCTGTGGAAAGCGCTGTCGGTTCCATGCAGAAGCCGTCATGAGACGCTACGCCCAGACAGTCGAGGAACGAATGAGTTATTCTGCTCGTGGAGAAGTCAGTGGGCAGGTCTGCATGGGCTCGGTACATCTTGAGGGCGACGCCGACGTCCATGATGAAGGCATGGAAGACACGCCGCGTGGACGTCTCCTTCTTGAGGGGCATGCCGCACTTGCGGGACGGCGAGTTCTCCTCGACCTGCTTCCTGGGCCAGTGCCATTTGTCTTGCATGACCCGGGCCCCGGGGTGCCCTGCCCAGGCGCCCCCGCGCCGGCGCCGCCGCGCCGCGCGNAGGTTTCCAGAAGACATACTTTTTGTGCTCCAGCTTCAACGATGCCGCAGAGAAGCTGCACTCATATGCTGCCACTCTTCACCGCCCAGAGCTCGTTCCCCTGTAGTTTGACAAGTGCTACAGCAAGGGCCTGCCTCTCACTAGGTGTGCTAATTTTACACCACAAAATCGATTGATTGTTTAAAAGAGACAATAGCTTGTAGATATATTTGATTTGACGCATGGTGCAAGGATTTGCTGGCACGTACCTGCTTAGTGTAAATTGGTCCGCAACCCCTGCTGGTGCGTTGTCATTGGCGCCTGTTGTACAGATTCAAGAACTCGTGCTACTCATTGAGACTCGAATTCACACGATTACACAACTGCTGCAATTTGACAGTGATGCCTTGCCGTCAACATCGTCAAATGCCCCGAGCTTGCGAGTCAGCAGCCTGCTTCCAACTTCAGAAGCCAGCACTCTTTTGAAAGCTTGGCTGTCATGATGATACTGGGCAGCTAGTTGGCAGCTACAGCTGTAGCGGCCCCAAGTGCAAGCTACTCTGGCCCATGGCTGTGTGGAGCTGCTGCAGCATGTTGATCATCAATGGCCCTCAGGGCAAGGCAGCCAGTAGATGGAGGGGGCAAGGCTGGCGACCTTTGCGAAGTTTGCCCTACTCGAAAGAATCTGGTTCTTCATAATTGACAACAGAGAACCAGCTCAGCGCCGGGTGCTTTAGTGTACAGCCCAGGGAGTGAGGGTGTTGGATGCTAGATGCTCATTCCATTGATGGAGCTTGGCTGCGCCATATGATAGCGGGCACGCCCTCACAGAAGCACATGGACGACAATGTGGTTACATTGACTATGCCCAGCCGTGTCGATTATCTGCTAATGGTGCCGCCCATATAGTGGTGAGCGTGCGGGCTTGACCTGCATCATGCGGGGAAGGCTGCCTTCCTCGACAACACTGGCTGCGATATTGAGAATGGCGGCCACTGTTTCCGAATCCCAGCCACCAGTTAATCTGGCCGCGCTTGCCCGAATCCACAGACAACAGTGGGCACAGTCCAACATCCGCAGCTGCTGCTCAACCGCCCCCCCCCGTCAACTGACGCCAACTGAGCCCCTCGCTGCCAGCTCAGCGGCCGCAGCCGGCGGCGGCGGCGGCGGCGGCGACGGCGGCGGCGAGGCGCGGCCGCGGCCGCTGGTCGTGGTCCTCGGCGGGGCTCCTGGGAGCGGCAAGAGCACCTTCTGCGAGAGCCTGTGGTGCGCCGCGCCCGCCGGCAGGCCCTGGGTGCGCGTCTGCCAGGTCGGGCGTTCGATTCCCAGCGGTGTCAGCGCTGACATCCTCCAGCGTGCCGTTTACTGCCTTTGCCGCCTCTGCGCGTGGCGGCTGCCGGCCTCGCCGAAGCACAGCCCGATGCTGCCACGCCGCTGCCAACCAAACCCCAAAATCCAAACCCTAAACTTAAATTCCAAACCGTAAATCTTGAATCCTGAATACTCAATATCGAATCCTAATCCTAAACCCTAGAATTTATATTATAAATCCTATATCCTGAAGCCCACCTTGCGCCTCGCAGGACGTGGCTGGAGCGGGCGGGAAGCGCGGGACGCGCAAGCAGTGCTTGCGCATGGTGGAGGCGGCGCTGCGGCTGGGCCAGAGCGTGCTCATCGACCGCTGCAACATGACCGTGGAGCAGCGGTCGGACTTCCTGGCGCTCGCTCGAGCGAGCGGCGCCGAGGCGCATGCTGTCTTCCTCGACTTGCCGGCGCAGCTCTGCATCGAGGTACACTTCTTCAAATGATGTTTTATTTCAAATAGTGTTTTATTACAAATTCAATTACAAGTAGTCTTTTATTTATTATTGTGTTTGTCTTACGAGTTTGCTTGAATCCTGCAAAGGCAGCCGCACTGAATGGCAGGAGGGCAAGAAAGATATATAGACGATCGTCGCCACTTTCGGCCTTCGCATGAACGAAGCTCTGTGTCACCCAACTTGCGCTGCTGCAGAGGGTGACTGCCAGGCACCTCCAGGCTTCGCATGGATTTCTCCAGTAACTGCGATGCTCTGTGTCACACAATTTGCGCTGCTGCAGAGGGTAGCTGCCAGGCAGGATCACGAGGGAGGTCTGCAAGGTGCCGGCGGGGCGAGGGTTGTGCGGCAGCAGCTGGGCAGCAAGGAGCTGCCAAGGCTCGCTGAGGGCTTCAGCCGCATCTCAGTCTGCCACACAGAGCTCAGCGTCAGCCACGCCCTTGGCCTGTACGCCAAGCTCGACGCCGAGGACTGCCTCCCAGGGGGCGTTCACACCTCGAAGCCACTGGTACTTGAGCAGCCGTCCAGGCGGCCACTGACAAGCTTCGGCTTCTCAAGGGGCGGCTCCAGGGCGCGGGAGAAGCCGACCCTCAAGAAGGAGCCGCAGGCCTCAGGTGCTCCCGCCAGCCATTGCCCTGTCAAGGTGGCTGCTCTTCATGGTGTCCCCGAGGAGGCACAGACCGGGGCCCAGAAGAGCTTGGTGCTGCCCAATTCTCCAGACAGGAAGGGGCTGCTAGGAGCTGCAGGACGGGGCGACGAGCAAAGTTAAGGAAAGGAGGGCGGCAGCAGCAAAGTTCTGTGCATGAATGTCAATGCCAGCGGCAGGACCCCTGTTGCAGATGCTGGACATGCTCCGAGATTGGTGCCAGTCGGAGATGCATTGGATGCACCTGTAAGCTGTAAGCTTCTGAGCTTCTGATAATGAAGACTCTTAGCGCACAAGCGGATCAGCACAGATTGAGTTAAGATGTCAATGGAGCTTCTTTCCGCTTGCACGTCTGTTTGCAACTCCATTTCAACTTCCAATTTGCAAGCCCGAGTCTTCTGAATCGTGATCCATATCGTGAAGCAAAGTTGATCTTTTTGCATACTCACAAGTGACTTTTTTCTGGATCCAGGGACTTTGCAGGGGCAACGAAATGCAGCAACAACACCATGACACCAGGGCGACAGTTTCCAGCGTGCCCCCAATGCTTGCATTCCCTTCGCTTTCGACCGGGCTTTTCCAATTTGACATACAGAAAGCGGGCCATGTCCTTGTGGACGCTGTACGTGCCTTTCTCAATGACCCCCGTTGCGAGGGCCTATGGCTGGCGCTTGTGGACTCTGAAGCAAATGGCCCATTGTTGCGGCTGGTACGAGAGCTAGCTCTGGGGCTTCAGTTTGATGCGGAGCGCTTTCAAATTATCTCAGGGGAGCTCACAACGCTGGCGTCCTCGGGTACACTCATTGGCTGCGCTTTCCTAGCAAATGCTGCAAACTGGTGAGTGACGTTTAATGACCTGTCAACAGATCAGAGCACTGTCACCAGAGCATGCGCATGCACTGGATGGAGGGGCTGAGGGCATTGCAAGAGTTGCCGTTTTGTCTACATTTAAGCTTTTTGATGCATGGCAATGTTGAAAAGGACGAGCTGCACACAGAAAACATTGTTGATCTTCTTTTGATTACTTAATTAGTGGGCCTTGATGTCTACCTAGGACTGCAAATATGCAACCTACCATTGCTAGAACCGTAGGCCCTAGATAATGCTTTTATAATGTACGGAGTAGAACTGGAGATTGGGCTCGGGAATATTAAGATGCACGAAATCAGTCACAATGAGTAGCTCCTTGCTTGCAGGAGGCTAAAACCTGGCGGCGGCGGAGTAAATGCAGCGATTCACGAGGCTGCTGGGCCCTGCCTGCTGGCCGCCACGAAGCAGCGGGCTGCCACGCTGCGTGTGGGGCAGGCTCTCACTGTCCCGCTGCCGCCGTCCTCGCCTCTGCGCAGCCGCGAGGATGTCACGCACATCATCCACGTCCTGGGGCCCAACATGAATCCCCGCCTGCCAGACTGCCTGCAGGGCGACTACGCACAGGGCTGCCAGCTCGTGCAAGCTGCATACGCGTCCCTGTTTGAGAGCTTCTCATCTGCGGCGAGAGCGCAACAAGGTGGAGGCAATGGTGGCGGGACAGGGCAGCAGGCAGTAAGCAAGGAGAGCTCAGACGACCTTGCTGCGAGCTGCAGGGTGCCGCATACGGAGGCTGCCACAACAGATGCATTTGCATTACTCATGCAATCGGCAAAGCGGAAGGACCAGGCCGCAGTGCGTAACAGTCCAGCCAAAGCGAAGGTCGCGAGGCCCGGGACTGTGGCTGGCAGAGTGGGTGCTGATCTCAACGAGGACAGCAGAAATAGCACCAGAAGTCCGCGGCTGCGTCCAGGCAGCCCCTGGACGGATGCGCTGCGCCTCAAGGTGCTCAACCCAGATGAGCAGTCGAAGGACACGCTGGTCGTTGATGACCGGGCCGTGGTCATCCTGGACCTGTACCCAAAGGTAATGTAGCAATCTCACCTGCTCTGATTGGTTGAAGTTGGATACACTCCAGTCACATCATGACAGGTCCTTTACCATGCTCTGCAGCACGCAGACATAAATTGGCAGCTCTTAAGGCCTGGAAGTCAGGGAGCTGCAGCAAAGTAGCGCCCATAGAAAAACCTGGGCTTATTCTGATGCTGATTTCTCCCATTTTGACATCATTCCAGTCAAGAAATGGACAAGCCCTGAAGGCGTTTCCGTGCCTGGAGATGTTGCCATGCAGGCCAAGCGGCACCTTCTAATCCTCGCCCGTGAGGCCGGGCTCGACTCCCTCGGGGACGTGCAGCAGCGCCACCTGCCGCTCCTGGAGCACATGCACGACCTTGGGAAGCAACAGGCTGCAGAGCTGGTTGCTAGGGAAAGCGGCCTCGCCTTTCGCCTGGGCTATCATGATGTGAGTACACTGGACCTTGTCCTTGGAGCCGCTTGATTCTGGGCAGCAATGACCAGAAGTTGGGGCTCTTAGAAAGCAATGACAGTGATAATTTCAGATGTCACCAAATGATGCCTTCAGTAGCAGCTGGTCATCAAAAGCCTTTGCCAAAGGGTATCTGTGCTGTGCAGTACCCCTCCATGCGCCAGCTGCACCTCCACGTCATCAGCCAAGACTTTGAGTCACCTCACCTGACAACCAAGCGGCACTGGAACAGCTTCACCACCCCCTTTTTTGCCAACTCGCGGGCGGTGATTGACGAGGTGGCAGCACAGGGTTCCGTCAGCAGGCCGAGCAGCGAGGAAGCGGAGAGCCTCCTCAAGCGGCCGCTGGGGTGTCACCGCTGTCGAGCCCCGCAGGCCAACCTGCCAAAGCTGAAGGCTCACCTCCGTGGCTGCCGTGCACCCCTGCCCAGCGACTACGACATCCAGCCTTAGCAAACATTACAGAAGATGGTAAAATTGATGTGATAGTCACAGGCTCACTTGCATTGCTATAATTACTGCTGTGGAGCAACTGATGTAAGGCCCACAACTGAGAAAGGTATAGCATGTACACAGTTGCTGCTTGTCTCAGTCTTGCGCGTTTGTGCCAGGCTATTGAGGGTGGTGGAGCAGATGAAACGGCTGCCCTGACAAGCAACTCAACTGCGACTGAGGCAATTGCCCGAAACCACATGCATCAGCTGTCTGAGCAGCAACAGCAACAAGAAAACTGCAAGCGGGTGCTCCTAACAGGCACGCCTTGTGCAACCGAGCTGCAGCTTGCAACGACAGCTGCATCGCATGCAACAGCTTGGAGTGTGCACTTGGCAGCTTCCAGAGCCTTGCTCAGTGGGTAAGTATCATGTTGCAGGGTTGCAGATATTGTGCAAGGGCTTCCGACGTGACTCACTTTAAGCACCTTTCACGGGAGTCAGACTTTAGTCAGCACCGCCCATTGACAACATCACCAGTGAAGTTGTCATAAGATCTTGTCTGTATTTGCGGTTGATCGCTACAGATTGTTAAGGTGTTGGACCTGGTCGTCGCTCTGCAACTCTGGTCTGCCATGGACCTTGCCAGGTATCGGACCTTTAAGAGTCGCTTGCATAGCTGTGTCATTTTAGCGCCTTCCGGCCCTTCGGACCTTCTCCAGTCTTTCTGGGCTGGTTTTTCCACAATAAGAAGAAGCTTTTCACAGCCCTCGCCCTCTTGCTCTCTTTGATAGAGCCTACTTTCAAAACGTGTACATGTGCAGGGGTACTGAAAGAGTTATTCGTACTAGTAAGCTCATCCAAAGGAGGTGAGGGCTGTGAGTTGCTAGCCCAGAATGGAAAGCGTCTTCCATTCAGAGGGCGATGGCTGTGATTGGCCAGCCCAGAAAAGAGAAACCAAGTTCGGAAAGGATGGACAAGGTCAAGAAAGTGTAGACCGTACTTCCAAAGACCAGACTTCGACCAGCACGAGGCTGGCCGCCAGCTGCTGCGGCGCCTTGCTGCCGCAGCCACCATGGCAGAGAGGATGGCAGCGCTGTGGCAGCAGCTCTGAGGGCGCGTCCGAGCAGCCTAGACTGGGGCCCTGTACATGGCGGCGACTGCCACTCCGCCACAGCCGAGCCTGCTCAATCCGGCGGCGCAGCAAGGCGTCGCCGGCGCCGGCTGTGCCCTGCACTCGGCGCTGCCGCTGGGGCCCCAGCTGCGGCGGCTGCAGAGCTGCGGTGGCGTCGCTGCGAGGCACCGCAGAGTAGCGGCGCAGATTACTGCAGGGCCGCCGCCATGGCAGCAGTGGCGGCGGCGCCGGCGGTGGTGGGCTGCGGCAAGCGGCGAGGACTGCGAGCCGATCGGCAGCAGCGGCACCGGCGGTGGCGACGACGACGTCAGGCCCTGTCGCCAGCCGCTGCCTGCGCCGCCGCCGCCGTCACAGCGGGTTGGGTCTCCGCGCTCGGTGAAGGTCCTCGCCGCGACTGAGACTCGTTCGCTCGTTCGGCAATGCAGCCCGTCGCCGCCGTCGTGAGGCTGGAGCGGCTGCAGTGGGAGCTCGACCAGGCCATATCGTCCGAGGACTACGCCGCCGCCGCCCAGCTGCGCGACCAGCTCCGGTGCGTTGCCAGGTTCCCGCAGCGAGAGCCTGGCGCCGACCCATGTCGTACATCCTCAGGCTTTCTGAGCTGCGCTCTTGACGGTTGTGCTCTAAGTTGTTACCAGTAATTGAAGCTTCGAAGGTGCGCTGCTCTTTTACATCTTTACTAACAACACACCCATTTATCTTTTCTTGATTGCCGATCGCGCATGTGTCTCTCGCCACACAGGCGGGTGCAGGAGGACGATGAGGCTGGGGTGCTGGCGGCCAACAAGCTCTTCTACCGCGCATTTGAGGCCGGGAGCGTCCGGCAGATGGAGCAGGTCTGGGCGCACGGCGACCACGTGCAGTGCATCCACCCCGGCTCCAATTGCATCGCCGGCCGCGACTTGGTGAGACAAGCAGCGGCAAGCGCTTAGTATCTGTAGTCTTGGTATATTTTTTGGTATATCCCAGGCACAGTAACCAGTCGGTCTGGATGCAGCAAAGGTGCAGGCTCTGCATGCTGCTGACAGATTACCTCTATGTCTTGCACTGCTTATAATTTCCTGAATTTCTGGAAAGCACAGAGAACTTGTTAAAACAGGTCGAATTTCTGGAAATTGCATCTATGATGGGTTGTGTTGAGGGTTGAAATGAATTTACAAGATGCATCTCTGCGGCAGTGCATGGCCCTTGGTGAGAAGTTGCAGGGCCACGGGCTGGGCACAGCTTGATTCACTGCATTGAGCAATGCAAGTGAGGGAGGTACTTATTGCTGTGAGGATTTACCACTTTTACCACTGAGCGCAATGTTGCAGGTCATGCAGAGCTGGGACCTGGTGCTGGGCAGCGCACGAGACCTGCGCATCGGGCTGGAGGACGTGCGGGTACTCGCCTCGGGCAGCCTCGGCGTTGTGACATGCGTGGAGGTCATGCAGTCCACTGGGTCAGCCGGCAGGTCTGCATCAGATGAGATTGATGCCCCAGCAAGTCTTAACGCTGACCCAGACCCTCAAGCGTGAGCAGGGTGACGTCGAGAGTGTGATGGTCAGCTTGCAGATGAAGCACGCCCCTTGGAGGCCTTTGGCCCATGATAGAGAGGTCTTTCTGACAAATAGTTTCTGTGGCAAAGCACGCAGTGTTTCGCTCATACTACTGAGCTCGTGATGCCAAGCTGGTCTTCTAATGTAGCACTGCGCCATATGCAGGTGCAAGGTTGTTTTCTGAAGCAGGCATTGTATTGTTGGCGGCCGCAGGCTGGTCGCAACCAACATCTTCAAAAAGCAGGGCGGCAGGTGGCTCATAGTCCTGCACCATGCCTCGCCAGCCAGCCCGCTTATGTGAGCGCCAGGATCAGATGGGCGCTTGTTAGGGAGATGTCATTGTAGGCTTGATCACAACAAGTACTCAGAGGAGCCGGAGTTTGTGCCGGACCCTGTGCTGCTCAGCAGCCTGCGCTTCTGGACACAGATCAAGGCTCCCTCTCCTCCAAGTCTACACCTCCACTCCTGCCTCCCATCCTCTCGCGGCTTACCTCCCTCTCTCCTCCTCCCTCTCTCCACATTGCCCTCCTCTTGCTTTCACCCTTCCCTTCTCATTTCCTCTTCTGCCTGCTCCTTCTCCATCCCTTCCTCTTCCCTCCACGTCTTCCTCCTCCCTTTCCTTGTCCCCCCCTCCACTTCCTTTGTCTCTCTGCCCCTTCCTTGTGCTGAGCACGCTGTTGACATCATGCCTCTCCAAGGTTACGCATTACGTATGCCGAACATCTTCAGGCTCAGCTGCTTGCCAAGAAGTACCTGCCTAGCCCATGCAGTCGCCAGCTCAATGTTGGGCTATCTGCCAAATGATGGAAGAAGACATTGCATGAAAGCAGAGCAACTTGGAGCAAGATGCAAGCATGAGCACTTACGATTTGGTCGCTGGCACAAAAGCGGGAGCACTGCAATCTGGCAAATATTGTAGGGCAACAGCCGAAAGCCACACTAGCTGAGGGCCGCTGCAGACCGTGAGGGCCGCAGATGGTGTGGGTCAAGGCTGTGGTTTTTTCAGTCCGAGTCGAGAGTGGATCTGGGAGTATGCAAGGCATCATTTACTGCATGCATGGCAGAAATATCTCGGCAACTCGGCGCACCTTTACTTGCACCAACGCCAGCGACTTCGACATGCTGCACCTGCGCACAGTAGTGGAGGCAAAGAGAGTCTTGTAAAAGTGTGCACATCTGCGTCTGTCCAAGTGTTAGCGGGCCATGTTCAGAGTGCTGCTCCGTGACTTCTGCTCCTTTAGTTGAGCAGTGGTATAGATTCCATCTTCATTCAGATCTCTCTCTGCTGCTATCATGAGTGCACCAATCTGCATTGCTCCTGGCGATAAAACATCGTGAGCCATCGAGATGGAGCCCATGCGGACGTGTTATCGCACAATGCACCGCACTGAGCACCAGCAATGAGAAGGTGGAAGGCCCAGAAGAAACCCCGAATGCGGGCATCGCCTCTAGACTTAGCTCCCTATCTTCTCCTCGTAAGTTCAACATAGACTCCACTTGACTTTGAATCTCTACCCTACAAAGTAGATGTTCAAGGTGTGGTCTCAAATAACTTAATAAGTATGGAACAGTCATACCACCATGCAAGGGGTGAACGTGTTCACAAAGCGTTTACATAGTCTTGATCAACTCCTGGAGCTTCTTATACAACAGCACAATTTGTCCTCAAGTAGCTCGCTGGCTCCAAGTCACTCACTTGACATAATCACTTACTTTGCATCGTGGCTTTACCGCCGGCTTTGTGGTGGCACACTTAACACGAGTAGAGGCATGCAGCCAGCACATGCACCTCGACAAGGTAATTGTGCAATATATAGACTCCATGAGTATAGTCCTCGACAAATTGATACAAGTCCCATGGCTCATCTCACGAAGTCAAGTTTGAGTACGTTGTGCTATCTTTTGATCTGAAAGTGTGCACCTGTGAGGACCAGCTCTGGTGATGGTGATGGAGGCGCTCAGGGGATTGGTTGTCCGAAGACAAAGTAGTTGAAGGCAGAGTTGCAAAGAAACAAACCACACGTCTGAGCTACAGGTGGCTGCTTGCAAGTGCTATGAAAAGAAAGTAAGGCACGAGCAGAGAGTCAGGTGATAGTAAAGTACCCAATAAGCGTCTGTTCTATCGACTTTGTGTACCTCTCTGTCTGGCAGTTGTGAGTAGCAGTCCGACAACGATTTCCTGTCCCACTCTGTCTGGCGGTTGTAAACAGCAGTCTGACAGCTACTTGTTTGGGGTTTACCGCCTAAACCCCTCCATTGCGCCCGAGGTATGCCATGCGTCCACAGACCTTTCTAGGCAGAGCGCTGTTGCACAATAAATCGACTCCAATCATCGGATTTATTTGGAGTCGATTTATTTGATGTGCAGACTAAGACCTCTTAATACATCATGTGCACTTGGCCGTGTCAAATGATTAAATTTGCAGTCATTCTTCAAGTGAGTGAGACAGTCAAGAACAAGCGCCCTTCATCTGAGCAATGATCCTAGCAAATGAGGCGACAGAGTGTCTCACTGCCTGATCTAAGCCCTGTGAGACACCACAATGCTGCTCGTTGTGCTGGGCCTTGCCTGGATCGCACAACGATCATGACCTGACCACAGTACTCCCACGACGATGTTAGAGCATGTTGCCAACACCAGCAGAAACGGCAGACAGGTGCCAAGGCAGTCCTCACCGTCACTGCGGGCTTGCAACTCTCGCTGCTGGTTATTTACGAGAGCCCAAGGTAATTGATGGTTAGACGGTGCACAACTTGGGGTATTAAGGATTCTGGGTCGAGGGCTTGGGGTCTATGGCTACACAAGCAATTGTTCAGGCAGGCACAGAACCTGATGAGCGCAACACCATGCAGAAAGCACGTGGTGAGCCTTAGGAGATGTATGACGGGACCTAGGGGCTTACTTGTTGAAGGGTTTAGCTCAAGGACCAGCTCATTCCATAGCAGCTGAGGCGAATTGATCACGGCTCCACTAGGGCTTGAGATCTGGCGACGCGGAGTCTGCCACAAGCACAGTGGGCCGCCGCTCGATCACTTCGTCCACGAGGCCAAACTCCTTGGCCTGCAGCGGCGACATGAAGTAGTCGCGCTCCATGTACTTGACTGCAGGAGAGGAAGCGGCTGCTTGCATCAGCGGCCAGCGGTGCGCCAGCCGCAACGTCAGAATTAGCAAAGTGCTAGCGGCATCTCTAGCTTCAGCTCTGCAAGGGAGGGGGTGCACCAATGGAGTCGAGGGCGTGGCCGGTGTGCTTGGCGTAAAGGGCGTTGAGGCGGGCACGCGTGTCAAGGATCTCCTGCGCAGCGATGGCGACATCGCTCGCGGGGCCCTGTGCGCCCCCGGACGGCTGGTGAATCATCATGCGCGCATTAGGCAGGGAGCGGCGCGCGCCATGCTCGCCCGCCGCCAGCAGCAGCGTTGCCATGGATGCCGCCTGCCCGACGCACAGCGTTGTAACAGGGCTCCGGATGTACTGCGCATGCACAAGGTGGTCATCTCCAAATCATGAACCAGATTAACCTTATCCTGCCTTCGTTGGGCTCCGCAGCTTGCTGTCAAGAGACAAGCAGCCTGCACTTGCGTGTGCAACTCTGAGCTATCAGCAGCAGCGGCAAGGAAGGTGGCAGTAGAGTCTGTGCCAGCAGTAGGTTACGCTGATGCGCCACGGCACCTGCATTGTGTCGTAGATGGCCAGGCCAGCAGTGACAATGCCGCCCGGAGAGTTGATGTACAGGTGAATCTGCAGCACGCAAGCCCCGGGCCTCTCTCATCATCAAGCTGTGGGCCAGAGCAGCGGCCAATGCGACTCGGCATGGACTCTTGGCAACATAGATGGGGATTGGCAAGGAGGCAGACGTCTAACGGAGGCAACATGGGTACTGTGGTGGGCGGCCAGAGGAGGGAGGAAGGCGAGAGAGGGGCGGCGGATCACCCAAAATCCTCGCAGTCAATGTCAGGTTCGGGAGTCGAACATGGGGCTGAAGGTTGTGAGTGTTACGGCGGAGCCACGCACCGCCTTGTCGGGCTGCTCGGCCTCGAGGAAGAGGAGCTGCGCGACGACGAGCGCGGCGGTGTCGTCGGAGATGCCGCCGTTGACGCAGACGATGCGCTCCTTGAGCAGGCGCGAGAAGATGTCGAACACACGCTCGCCGCGCGGCGTCTGCTCCACCACCATCGGCACCAGGTTGTACGACCGCGCCGCCGCCGCTGCCGCTGCCGCCGCCGCCGGCGACTGCCGCCAGGCAGTTGTCGCCGCCGCCG
>WELB01000003.1:1496261-1523394 GCA_009602725.1 Spirogloea muscicola | reverse complement strand
GCCGCCGCCGCCGCCGCGGCGAATGCCGCCGCGAGAGCCGCCGCGGAAGCCGGCGCGGAGAGCGGGGGACGCCGGGGCGGGCCAGGGGGCAGGGGCCTTGATTGACGGAATGCCTGCCGCAGGGCGGCGCCGCCCCCCCTCCCCGCCCTCCGCTCGTACGCATTACCGGCGCCTCGCCCGCCGCCCCCCAAATCCGCCAGCCTCCCTCCCACGTGGGACCCCCCCGTGGCCCCGCCCGGCCCAGCAGCAGCTGCTCGCCCTCCGCCGCGAATCAAATTCGTGATCTATTCGTCTGAACCGGCTAGCTTTTGACTAATCTCGTAGTCATGTATCGTAATTCTTGCTCGATAATGGGCCTCTCTCACACAATCGCTTGTTCGCCCTGGCGGGCTGAGCCTGCTGGACCTCCTGCAGCTCGCGAACCTGCGTCGACTGCTCCTCTGCAGCCCAACTCCTGGTCTCCTCAGTGGGCCGGCCCTTCTGTGGCCGCCACTGCGACGCTGTCTAACCAGCTTGAGATCCACTGACACTGGCCCAAGACCTTGTGGGACTCGTGCTGGCCCCAGAGTTGGTGCTCGGTTGTAAGATTATGCCGGCATAGAGAGGCATGAATGGCTTCCATGCCTTGCTATTGCCAAGGCTTGGAAGCTGGCAATGCAACAAGCTCCCCGCCATTGCTCTCGGAGGCCAGAATACGAGCTCATCCGAAGGTGCGGCGCATGTAGCACCGTGGGTGCTCTGCAGGTTGGAGAGCACCATCGAGGTGCTCCCCAACTACCACTTGCGCATGCAGGCGGCCGACCGTGGTTGATCACCTCAACCTTGACATCTCAGCTCCTGTAGGTGCTCCATAGCTGTGGCCACTTGGGAGCACGACGAGGCTGGAGCAGAGCAGCTGGGAGCAGCGGCTCAGGCGCCGGTCCACTTGAAGTGGTTGTCGTCGATCGTGGAGTACAGCTGGCCCTCGTTGACCAGGAAGTCGACCGCAGCTCTGCATACGCGCAAGCGCAGGGGCCAATGCCGGGTGATCGGAAACAGGCCCTGCCCAGTGCCTCAGAGGGTTGTCCATCGCTTGTCACGCAGGAGGTGGCATGCGGAGAGGGCTAGTCAGCCTCCTGCTGCTGCAGATGGTGGCAAGGAGAGCGCGAGGGGACTGTACTTGATCTGCGCCCTGCTGTAACCTGGGATCGAGCCCGCCACTTCCATCCACGAGATGCCCTGCTCCTTCTCCCTGTATGAGCCACGGCAGACTTGACGCGCCGTCACCCCTCGCTGCTTCTTAACAATCTCTTGCAGAGCTTACTCAAGTCATCCGTGCCAAAGCCCGCGGCAACGACACCTTTACCATGGGGTTGGCTTTACTGATGGTGGCCATGAAGGACAGACTCGATGGTGGCGGAAAGGTGGCAACCACTCACGCGTTCTTGGGGTTCTCGTAGAAACCAAGGACGACCTTCTGGACGTCATCCATGCCCTGCCCATCGCCCATGCCGGCGCCGGCGCCGCTGACAGGGTTGACCGGCGTGGCAGCATACGGTGGCGGCCTCGCGTAAGGTCCGTCGGACGCACCAACAGCGGCAGAGGGCTGCAAGACAGTCACAAGTGGCAGCGGCAGCAAAGGGCGGCAGCTCAGGCTTCCTGCAGAGGCTGGTGCAGCAGCAGCTTCAGTAGCGTGACAGGCCAATATTCACCTGTGCAGCCGGCGCCGAAGCGGCAAGGTGCACAAATATGCACTCGAGATTGTGAAACGTGACCTCGTTGAAGTCCGTAACGGACCTGCATGACCAAGCACGGTACCGTCAAGTGCCGCCGAGACGGACACTACAAACAAGAATTCCTCGTGAAGGAGAAGGACTATCAGTAGTTGTTGAGATTGACCAGTTTTATCAGAGTCAAGTGATCATTGACATAAGATGTTCTGATACTCTCAAGGATTGGCGGGAAAGGTGCCTGGACCTGACGCAGAAAGCAACGAGGTACTTGCGGCCCTGGAAGACACGCAAGTGGCCGTGCACACGGACGTAGGCCCCAATCCTGCAACCGACAGTCGACGGCGGCCATGCTGGTGAAGTCAGAGAAGGGGGGCCACCGCCACTAGCCAAGCGGACAAGCAGTGGCAGGGGACGGCGGCAGTGGCCGCGGCAGCGGTGGGCGCCGCGCGCGCTCGGTGCCGTGCCTCAGTCTCGCTTACTGGATGGCAGCCAGGTCCTGGCCCTCGCCGATGTCCTCACCATTGTTCCTGGCAGCACCATTAGCCGCGACCCTCAGTGTTTCGCGTCAAAACAGCCCTGAGGTGCGAGTTGAGCACCAAGCCACCATGCGCTGCTCAGCGGCGGCGGCGCAGCGGCGGCGGCGGCGGCGGTGGCGGCAGTACCAGCGCTTGACCTCGATCTGGCCAGTGCCGTCGTTGAGCAGGAAGGTGGTGTCTGTGGCCTTGTCCTCGCGAGACAGCACGCGCCCCACCACCGTGACCTGCCATACACGCCGCAGCTGCTGTAGCCCAGCTCCATGCTGTGCAGCAGCGGCAACGTGGGCATGCCAGCAGACGCGGCAGACTGCCAGAGGTAAGCGGCGGCGGCGGCGGTGGCGGCGGCGGCGGCGTCGGCGGCGTCGGCGGGCTCACGGCGTTGATGTCCTGGCCGTCGATGGAGAAGGACTCGTCGGCCGCGCCCTTGGGCGCCGCCGTGGCCATGCGCTTGACCGTCAGCGGCAGCAGGCCTGTGCTCTGGCTCGAGAACCCGCCGCCGCCGCCGCCGCCGCCGCCGCCGCCGCCGCCGCCGAAACCGCCGAGGCGAACTGGCTGGCGCCCGGCTCGCCGCCATGGCCGTACGCCTCCACGCCGCCGTACATGGCGGCCGCTCGGCGCCGCGCCGCGCTCCTCCTCCTCCTCCTCCGCCGCCGCCGCCGCCGCCGCGGCGCTCGCTGGTCTCGCGGGAGAAGGGTGCGGCTGCTGAGGCGCGGCAGGTGGGGGAGGCGGAGGTGAGGTGAGGAGGCAGTGTGGGGGGAGGTCCGAATTTGGCGCCAACGTCCTTCCCCTACTCCCGCCAAAACTTCGGAGTGCGCTGGGGAGGGAGCACCAAGGGACGAGGCTCACAAGTACAAGGACCACCCGGCGGGTGATACCTTTTACCCCCCACGCTCTGCATCTGCGAGCTGGCCGTGCTCTCGCTGCGGGCTCTGGCTTTCGTCAGGGTGATAGCTTCCCGGCAGCTAGTCTGTCGGATCTGAGGCTCCTCACTCGTACTTATTGAGTGATCCATCCTCCCCCTGTTTTACCATTGCATCCTCAGGCCCCTTTGTAGCTGCTCACCGCTCTTAGGCCCCTCTGAACCTTTGTGAATTCTTTTTGGGCTGGCTTTTCGCAGCCCTTGCCCCCATTGGGAGTGCCACTTCTTCTTCCTGGTCATGGACATCCATGGGTGTTACTGGAGTCGGTGGTCCTCGTTACGCTCGCTGCTGGCCTCTCAAGCTGACCAGCGGCGCCGGGAACAGAAGAAGAAGGGAAGAATAGGGTGCTGCCCTTCCCGGTGGCTCGGTGCCTTTGGGTCTTGTGTCCTGCTACCGTATGCGATTGTCTATGTCCCTGCAGCGCTCCCAAGCGCTTGCTTTGCACCGCCGCGCTGGTCGCGCCCTTGCAGCAGCCTCTGGCTTGCGCAGCGGGGTTGCTCTTCCTCCCCTCAGCTCATCTGACTTCCTACTGCTGACACGGGGGTATTGAGGGCGCCCTGTGATTGGTAGAGTAGAGGAGTCCTTCCTCGGCTTCTCATTCTTCGGCTTTGGACATTGTCCATTCTTTTTGGGCTGGCTTTGCCAGCCCCTCTTTCTTTATGGGCGAGCCTTCTTCTTTGTCTGCCTAGCCTTTGGCTCCGTCATGAACATCTGTATGCATCTGGCTGGCATTTCACAGCCGATTCTGTCATATCAGCAGCCGCTTTCTCTAAGGGACGAGGCTCTCCCCCAAGCCTGCGCTGTCCTTGCTTCGTTGCAAGCAATGCCGTCAAAACCGAAGGCGTTCGCCGTGCACTTGCAAGGCAGGCCGCACCTTGGCTGCTGCCTCTGTGCGGCGTCGAAGTCGGGGGGGCAGCTTGGGCCACTCCAGCATTCCGCAGGCCTTAGTTGCATACTATAGAATGCGGCTCTCGCTTACTTTGCAGCGCTCGCAAGCATTGGCTCTTCATCAACGTGCAGGGCGCGCTCTAAGTCAAACCTCCGGCTTTCGTGGTGGCGCTCCAGCTCCCCAAGTCAGCTTGTCAGATTTGTTTGTGCTCACCCGTGGGTATTAATGTCACCTTGGGCACCTTAGTTTAGGTCTCCGTTATGTAGCCTTGTGTAGTTTGCGCTAGACTCTGCCTGAACAATGTATTAGCTTGCATTGGCCTCCCTTTCATTTCATGCGCCCCGTGCGCCCTCTCTCGGCAGGGCAATGCTTTTCAGGCTGCCGTAGCTGCCATCCTTCGAGTTCGCTTTGTTCCCTGCGTGCCATCGTCCATCTCTGCAAGACCTAGTCAGTTTTCTCTTTTTCTTTCTATTTCTTACTTTTCTTTCTATGGGCTAGCGCTCACAGCTCTGGCCCACTTTGAAGAGTTGCTTCTTCTCCTTTGAGCTCCCATTAGTAGTCGCTCACTGTAGCTTCGAAGTATGCGCTCTCCAGCCCCTTCGGACCATGTCCAACCATTAGGCAGGCCTCACAACCACCGCCCCCTTGCAAAGAGCTTCTTCGCTTCTTGAATTTGTCAGAGCTGACAACTCTCAACATCGCACCAACCAATGGTTCTCAACAGCCACTACTTTCTCCGCTGTGTCCTTAGCTGGGCGTCTGCCCCTCTCCATGAAAGCAGCAAACCGCCCCTAGTCCAGCGGCACAGACTCCGATCCGCTCATGGAGGCGAATACAGATCAGTCTAGCACAGGCTCCAACCGCATCCAGAATGAGTGGCAGCAGTAGCTGCACCGGCATAAAAGAGCAACGTCCCCTCAGGTTCAGAATTGAGCCCTACGTGCTGGGACACCCCTCTGAGAGTGCTCCTACAGCCCACTGAACTGATACAGACATTTGCCCAGCCCGCGTTGTGAGTTTTCTTAGTGTCATACCAGTCAACATCCTTTCGGGCTTTTCAGTCCCTTTTGCAGTCATCGGAAGAGCTTCTCTATCTTCTTGCATAGTATCAGACAGATCAATCAAGAATATACCAATCGAGAGAAACCAAGCCCATTGATAGCAGCATGCAAGGCTGGCAGATAGACTACTTGCCAACCTGCCGCGTAGACACTAACTCCCAGGTTGTTCTGTGCTTCCCTTGCTAATGATTGCTCAGTCCAAACGAGCCTGCATATATTGCGAGGGTACAATGAATTGCTTTGTAAGGCTTTGAATACAGCAAACACAAAGGCTATTAGCTCCGTGAGTTATTCTCCCTGTTGGGTGACATTACTGGTAGTAACAGTCACTAAGTAAGAAGGCCTCATGCACCTACAACAAACAGATAACTCCAAGACCTCAAGCGGGCAGGCTTTGGCCAATCGTCAAGGAAGCCCATAGGTGGCCTATGTCCCGCTTCTTACCTCGCAAGCCCAAATTAGGAGGTGGCTTTCCAATTCAAGCCCCATCTTCAAGCGCAAAAGCATTGATATTCCATCGTGACATAGATTGATGAGGACTTCTTTAATTGAAAGAAGAGAATGCTCCAAACTGCCTCTTAGACTCGTCCAAGGATGTAAACCTCCAGGCTCTTAACTCTAGAGTTGCGGCTCGAGCTGCGTGGGGGCTGGAAGGGCCTGCCAAGCGAGCCATGCATTTTGGAGCTCGGCAAGAGCAACCTCCTCATCCACACAATCTTCTGCAGACAATCATTTCTCTTGTTGTCATCATCTCAAAAGAAAGAGTGACGCAGCTGTAAGCTGAGATGGCAAACTAGATAATGTGATGGCAAGTTGCAATCATTACAGCCCTGAGTTACTGCTTCTGAATTGAGGTCTTAAGCTGAAGGATGTAGTAGTCATGGTTGTGGGCCTATTCACAGGGGGAGCCTTACATGGGCACCCACCTTCAAGCGGCACAACATTGCCATCACCACTGGGCTCCTCATTTGGTAGCGCTGAGGCCGCCACCCGGCGCCAGAGCTCGATACCATGGGGCAGGACTATGGTGGCGTGCGGCCACAGCAGCCGCTCCTCTGTCTCTGACATTGGCGTCCAGCACCGCTGACTGCTAGCAAAGCTCCCCCAGGCGGGCCCGGGCGAACAAGCAATAACTAGCTGATTGAGGAGCAGCCGACTCGCAGCTGCTGACACCAGGTGGCGGTTACTAGCGCCATCAGATAGCTGCTGCCGTTTTGACAGTCTCCCTGCCTCAGAGGGCAGCTCCTTCAGGCACAGCCGAAGTGCGTTGGCAAGCTCTGCCTCTCTCTGCAGGATGTCTTCAAAGCATGGGCTGCTGGCGGCTGCAGCCCTCAGATCACGCAATATCTCCGCCAACTCCAACATCACGGCCAGTGGTATACCCTGCGGCACATGAGACCCATGACTGGCACGCGACTGGTCATTGGTGCCGTCAGCAGTTCTCGTTTCCCTTGTGATTGACTGGAAGCTGCGGTGGACGCGCCGCTGGAGGTCCGCCTTGGCTTGGGGATTCCCCATCGTCGCATCCCTTGGCTCTGGGACAACTCCATTCAGCCTCTGCAGCTCGGCCTCTATGTTTGCTGGCGAATACCCAAGCCGGTGCCAGTGCTGCACAAAGTTGCTGTAGTCTGTCGGAAGCGCCACTGTGCAGCTGCGAAGCGACGGCGGCAGCTGCTCCAGATGCAGCTGGACGACAAGCTCCCGCCTGTTGCAGCAAAGCAGTCATCATCACCTGATGCGGACCCCCAGAGTCCCATACTTGAATCTGACCGAGAAGACCTGTATCCACATCACACTGTATGCCTGTCCTATACCTCATCTGTCACTGTCAGTGAATGGAAAGTGCAACAGCGAATTTGGTAAATTAGCAGTATATGCCACTGCAACAGGCAGCTCACAGTGTCACGGGCTCTTTTGTATCCTCAAGGACTTGCTGAAATCTAGCCTCAAGCTGAGGCTGCGTCAACCCTCCTGTGGTATGGTCAAGGTTGCCTGCCTTCCGTTTCCTCGCAAGTGCGCTTGGTGGACGAGTGGTGGTCAATGCATGACCTGTCTTCATGTCTATATCAAGGTCAAGGTCACATTCCAATTACGTACAGCACGTGACAGCTATGGAAGTGTCTAATGCAGGCAGTACAAATGGTGCAAGTAAACTGGATCTTTCAACTGATACAATCCACCACACTTGGAAGCTCCTGCTGTGCCCTTGTTGGAAATGATGACGCACGTGCACGATCTGAGGATCAAAAGCCACAGGAGCCGCGCATCCTAAGTATAATGCCCAATTGACCTCGAGCCAGTGAGCTGCATCAAGCATGCACCAAATGTTGAAAGGATGCCAGCTTCTCAAAGAGCTCAAATGGCTGCGCTGCTATTTGTGGGCGCATACCTTGCAAAGCTTCTGTCACTTTGTCCATCTTCAAGTTCGCACAAGGATTACTGTAGTCAGTCTGCTTGCTGTGACTGCGCCGAAGTCCATGGCCCTCCAGGTATGCAACAAAATCCTGGATCACCAGTCGGCCACGAGTGGATGAAAGCCTCAAGATGGCAACATTGCTGGCACTGGGCGCAAGCGCAACTCCAGCCAGTCGCTGCTTTGCCATGGAGTCCGGCCCCTCCAGGACTCGGTTGCCAGGAGTCTCCAAAAATCTCTCCACCGTGGAAGTAGGGCTCACGATCAGGACGGCAGGTCCCTTCTGTAAATGTTTGGACAATACGTCCACAGCACCTTCTGGCCTGCTTGAGGTGTACGGGAAGCAGCTGACTCTTCCGGAGACAAGCGAAGCTGCTACAATCATATGACCTGTGCAAGCAAAAACGATGATAGCATAAGCGAAAGAAGGAGTTGTGACTTATGCCTTCACCTCCACCAGAAAGGTTATTGCTTGGTCAAGTGCTCATTAAGGTCTACTAAGCACCAGCACTTGCAGATGCAAAGCTGAGTCTCATGCACATGGCGTCCACAAGTGGCTAAGCCATGCAGCCGGCTTTCACAAATTAGCCGTCTTTAGAAGACACCTGGTGCAGCTTTGGCTTTGACGTAATATTAAATTCTTCTTGCGATGAGCAGATGTCAGATAATTGTCTAGGCTCATGGACTACGTGTGTCTCTAAGAGGCTTCAGAGTGGGATCGCACTCTTGTTAGTGGAATTCAAAAGCAGGGCATTACTATGGCAGCCATGGCAGCAGCCCGCCGCCACAAATTCGTCTTGCTAGCAGTGAGCATCTTTGTGTACCATCCGCATGACGGAGGATGAAAAGCAGTTGGGGCGGCTCGTCCATGAAGTGCTCCCACTGGGTACCATGCCACAGACTCAATCCTCAGATCAAGGAAAGCAATGACGTTCATAGAAAGCGTCCCAATCAGCTTCTGCATTTGAGCATACCGCTGTCAAATTGCTACTGCCAAATTCATAAGCCTTTGACTACAAGAACGTGCAGAACCTGATAAGGTAAGGAGATTGGTGAGGATCAGGAGTTTTGGAAGACCTGGAGCATTGCTGCTTGGGGCTGCCGCACGTCAAAGAGCATCACGTGCGAGGCGTCAGCTACAGCAAAGTGGAAGCCATTGCCGCCGACGACGGGACTGGACGTCGCCAGGGACCAGAATCTTTCTCGCGGCGACCGCAACAGGCTGAAAGCATGGAGCCCGGCGGCATCCACGAGGCACCGGATTGACGAGCCTGCTTGTCAACATGAGGCAGGGTAGTTGACATTGCTGGTCAAGCATCAGCGAGCTGAAGGTGCAGATGCCATCTTGTCAAGACACTGTGGAGCAGACTCCTGGACAGCAAGTATGCTACTTAGCACAGCTGTGATGATGACAAGCTGGGGCTTCAAGTACAAGCAGCTGAAAAGCTGCAAGCCGTGAACTCTGTGTGTACCTCCAAGGCCGTCCTTCACGTTGACCAGGTACACGTGGCGCTGTGACGCCACGAGCAGCGTCTTGGGGTGCCCGCCGTACTCGCAGCGCCACCAGCCTTGTGCTGCAGGCAAGAGCCCTGATGCGTTCTCTGCCGCTGCAGCCACACCCACCTGGCTGCCAGTGCACATGTCCTCCGTCGAAGCCACGGGGACGTGTGCAGCCTCAAGCAGGCCGGTGCTCGTTCCCCGACGAAATCTTAGGAGGTGCAATGAGCCATCATCAAGCACAATAGCCGCCTCTGTGCCCGGGAAGTACGGATTCCACGCCACCTGCATGCATGTGTTGGGAGCACACTATCTTGTGGTCAAAGATGGGTTGAGTAATTGGCTGTACTTGAAAAACACATAGATATACGTGCTCACATTGCAAGACGAGCACAACTGTATGAAGTAGATTCCATGCTGCACTTTGACAAACAGGACATGTAAGCCAGCTATGCAGTTGACAAGTTATAGCTTGCCGGATACCCTCTACTACGCACAAAGGACCATGTCAAATACAGGTGCTCTTCCATCTTCTACATATGTATCAACTTAAGCCTTCATCCTTATACAAGAACTTAGCGGTAGCACCTCCAGATCAGCGTCAACAGAGTCTGCAGGACAGTCCCTTTTGATTGGCAATCTCAACTGAGGGGTGCTCTCACTTTGTTGTGCGGGAGTTGCCAAGAACAATGACATATGTAAGCACGTCCTCCATTGTGATCCTAGACCTTATGCAACCAACCAGATATCTGGTTGGTACAGCACAGAGAGCACACTCCAGATGACTATATCCAGACAGTGCATAAGCAGTTGACGCTGATCAAGAGGTATCACCACGTAGGTCCAGGCCGAGAACACAGACGCTGACCCTGTTGCCAAATACATGTAGAAGCATGATGCTTGAGCCAATTTTTCTGAGCCTAACGGAGAACTTCATGGTTGGGAAGCTTACATGGCATGGGCACCTCGAAAATCTCGCATCCACGATCAGCTCAATCGCGCTGCCAGCTTCCTGTTGGAGGTCGCAAACATTCGCAAGAGCCCAGATGAGAAGCAACTTCGGCAAACACTAGCTAATGGAGGTGGAGAGGCATGGGAAGAGAAGAGAGACTAGAGAGGTGAACTGGTCCAGCAACTCTGCTGACCAAGGTGCAGAATGGTGCTCTAGTGCTCTCAATGAAATGAGCAGGCTGATGGACCAGAGAAGCTCAAGAGCCTTGCGAGTGGCCCTTATGCGGAGCTATCAAAGGCACTGACGGCTGACAGATGCTAGGAGTATGCATTCTATATGCAGGATGCAGAGAGTCTACTCTGCTCACCTTTGGTGACAACCGAAAGACCTTAATGGTTGACAATGTCCGGGCAGCAATGAGAGTCGTCGCAAGGCCCGCTGACATGCCATCACCTGCTACAGCGGCGAGCTTCTCGACCAAGCAATGCACCCGCAAAGTACAGTCAGAGGTGCTGTCATCTCGCAGCAACTATCTCAAGGCAAGCGAGAGAAACTTTGAAGCATCTGCAACACTTGGGGCCCAACGGCATCCTGATGGTCCTGGTGAAGGGCGTGCCATGGCTGGACGCACTTTGACAACGTATCCAACAGCGTTCTATTGACTAAGCAGCAAATGTGGTCAATGCTAGTGGACTTGTTATAGATGTAACTTAGGTAGTAGTCGTCACTGTCATTGGTCACGGGCTGCTGGGCTGCAAGAGCAGTGCAAGGGTTCAGTGCATATCTACCTGCTTGATTGGCTGGTCCAGCGGCCCCGTGAGCACGTAGTGCCCAGGCGGCGACGTGCGAAGCGGATGCACCACGCGCTGGCTGCCGCTCGCAGCTTTCGCCCGCCATATCGGTGGCGTCATTGGAACAGGCGTTCCTGCTGCCTCTCCAGCAGAGTCGCCGCTGGACTGCGCCACCCCTCCTTGATGCACCGCCGACCCCTTCCTGCCCTCACTGCCATTGTCATCGCTGCCACTGCTTCCCTCGCCACTCTCCTCCACCTCCTCCTCTCCGCCCTCGTCACTGTCACCATCTCCTCCATTGAACTCCCTGCTGCTCCGCCCCTCCTTCATCGCCACTGCCGCCACCTCCACCAACTCTGTGTCCACATTGGCATTCTCATTCTGCGCCGCACGCCAGTTCCCGCAAGCGTCCCTCCAGCAGCGGGCCCCCCCGAGCTGCGCGCCGTTGCGCCCCGTGGGAAAGTACACGTGGAGGTCCCCGCTGGGCGCCTGCAGAGAGGTGACTTGACACGCCAGTTCAGCCGCCGCCTGAGTATGGCCCCATGTGCAAGGGCTCACTGATAATGTGGGCCTGCAGGTCCCTATTCTGCTCAGACTTCTCAGCGGCTATCACCATAAAGGCTAGAGGAAATGGGGACTCAGGCGCTTCACGGGCTTCAGGGGCTTCAGGGGCTTCAAGCTTTAGTGCTACCAAACTCAGGCGTTGCGATAACGGCATACATACAGCTCACATTAAGCTGTGCTACACCAGAGTTAGCTTCACAAAAAGGTGACTCTGACACCTGCATGACCGTACCTGACAGTTCCTATGACCCGACCTTGACTTGGATGTATAATCTAGCCTCATGCTCCAATTGATATGCTCCTCAGTGAATGTGCTCCTCAAATGCTACACCGAGCGGCAGACACGACAGGCCGAAGATCGAGCACCGCCATGATGCTGCTGCGGTGAAGAGGAGCACCTGGATGGACTGCAGGCAGCAGCCGGCCAGGGGGTTGCCGTCCAGCGCGGCGCGGCTGCGCAGCGCCGCGTCCTCCGCCACCAGGCCCTGCAGGAGGTGCAGCGGGACGTTCACCCCCGGGAGGCTCGCCAGCACGCTCTCGGCAACCTGCGCACGCAGCAGGCGAAGCAGGGCTTGGGCTTACGTACACGGTTTCGCACAGATGGGGATAAGAGCTTCATTCTTGAGGTTGAGGGTTCGAGACTTGGTCGGGATCCACGGCTTCGAGGCGTTTCCCGACGTAACGGAGACGACGGGCAGGGCGACGCGGAGGCCGTGACGTCTGGGGCGGGAGGTCCGGCAGGGGCTCACCAGGCGCGGGTCGCCGCCCTGCGAGGGCCCGGCGCTTGGCGGGCGCAGGTCCGCGCCGGTGACGAGCAGCTGCACGGGGGGCGCGGCCGGCGCCAGGCTCGGCACCGGCGTGGCCGCCATGCCATCTGCGGGCGCAGCGGGGCTGAAGTCGCGGCTCTCGGCAGCCTCGCTCCCACGTCGGCAACGGGCCGGCGGCGATGGGCCTGAAGAGGCCGCGGAAGAGGCGGCGGCGGGGGCGGCGGAATTGGCGGCGGTGAGAGCAGCAGTAGCGGCGACGGCGGCGGAAAAGGCGCCGGCGAGAGCGGCGGTAGTGGAGGCGGCGGAGGCGGCAATTTGAGAGCACAGCAACCTAACCCTAAAACGAGTCCAAGTGGCAAGGAGGCCGCGCCACGTGGCGACACTGCCACGTGGTGACGCGTGCTCGACGCGAACGCGGACGTGAGCATTGTCACGGCAGCGGACGCAGACGTGACAAGTCGGATCAGGTTGAAAATTTAAATACACTTCTGGTGTTGTTGTTAGCGTCCAACCTGATTACATCTGGGCAAGGATATCGTAGGAGGCAGTCGACGGCCCCAAACGTGTCATCGAAAGCCGCCGCCGGGTCACGTCCTCGTCGGCGGGGGCGTCGGCCTTGACGTCAGCGCCCTCCCCCCCCCCCCGGGCTCCCCAACCCNAAAAAAACACCCCGCTCCTTCTTCGCCGCGCCCCCCGACCCCGACTTCCCCTATTCCGCTGCGCCCCCGCCCGCTGCCCTCCCCGCCACACGCTCAAAGCCCTGTCCAGCCCCTCGCCTCGTGCCCCATCACCCCGGTCGCCGCCAGCCAGCAACCCGCCGGCTTCCTTCCGAGCTTCCTGCCCCACCATCCGCCTCTGGCAGGAGAGAAGGCGCGCATGAAATATAAGCGAGGCCAATTCAAGCCAATACATTGTTCAGACAAAAACTAGCGCAAAGATAAGGGGGCCTTGTTGACCCATCAAACGACCACTGCTGGAGCTGCGGGGTGAGTGGGGCAGCAGCAGTGGCAGAAGGGATGACAGGAGAAAGAAAGAAAGAAAGAAAGAAGGACAGGGGTGGTAATGAAGAAGGTGCTCGCCCATTGAGAAGAGGGGCCGGTAATGAGGGCCGGGAAAGTTGATCACGGCCTTAGCAACCAGTCCTACGACTCTGATCTGCTGTTGCTCACACGTGGATACTGAGCAGCCATCTGCATCTCCCTCTGCACCATCTTGCACTTTGTAGTGAAGTCCTTTTTCAGCACCTCTTTCTTTGGCTTTGAACATTGTCCATTCTTTTTGGGTTGGCTTTGCCAGCCCCTCTTCTCAATGGGCGAGCACCTTCTACGACCCCCGTCTGAAGCCGCTCGAGGTAACAGTATGCCTCTCTTATCACATATTCCTTCATATTACATGGGTTGCACTTGGTAAAGTAATACCGTCAGCAGCTCGCCGGAATCCTGATTGCCTATGCTGTGTGCTTGCCTTTGTACCTGGCCATTTGGCCTACATTTCTTTCTAATACACGATCTTTTCCGATTGCCTATGCTGGCTGAGCAGGCAGGTCTTGCTTCCGTAGACTCCGCTCGCCCTCGTCTGTTTCCCAGCCCCTCTCCAGAACCAGCATTGCTTTCTCCATCACTTACAGTGGACGAGTTCCTTGTGCAGCTGCCCGCACCAGTCTTCGTCTCCTACCTCTTCCTCACCTCTGCTCCTGCATAAAGCTCCGCAGCTTTCAGGCAACAAGGCCCCGGCTCGCACTCCGACCTGCCGGAAACACTTCGTTGCCCACCACTTCTAGCTGTGGGCAGCGCGCAGCCATGGGTGGCGATAAGCGCAAGACGTCGGACGTGTTCGTCAAGGCCCTGGAGAACGAGCGCATCGAGTGAGTCGGGAGCGCGCTCACACTGCTCCTGCTCGCCGCTCTCGTTGCCCACGAATGCCTGCTGCCCAAAGTTCTGCAGGCGGCATGCTGAGCTGCTCCATGCCGCGTGAAAGCAATGGTGCAGGTACATTTTTGGCATCCCCGGCGAGGAGAACATGGACCTTCTGGACTCGCTGCAGACCTCGACCATCAAGCTGATTGTGACGCGGCACGAGCAGGCGGCGGGCTTCATGGCCGCCACCGTTGGCCGCCTGACAGGCCAGTGCGGCGTCTGCCTCTCCACGCTCGGTCCCGGCGCGACCAATTTCACAACCGCCGCTGCTTATGCTCAGCTTGCCGGCTTCCCCATGGTCGGCCCCCCACCTCAACTCGAGCACCTTGCTGGCTGCCGCGCCAAGCTGAGACGGCCACATTGCATCAGTGCGGCGACGGCTCTCCTCGTCGCCCTGACACCCCTAACATACTTTGGCTGGTGAGACGAGCGCAGATGATGATTACGGGTCAGAAGCCAATACGGAAGAGCAAGCAGGGCTCATTTCAGATCGTAGACATTGTTGAGAATCTGCGACCCATCACCAAGGTGCGAGGTGCTACCACCCTCGAATTCCACCAATTTACGTCTGACGCTCAACTAGTGTTAAATGTACATTGACTTGATAAGCAAACTGCTTGCACTTCCCACTTGTGCACCTCAGAGAACTTGCATCAGTGGCTCGGGTGACTGTGGGCCTGAATTGAAGCCGTCGGCCGGCCTGCTTCTCCTGCTGCAGTATACGCGGCAGATTGCCGACGGCGACCTGGTGCCGTCGCTCGTACGAGAGGCGGCGCGGCTGTCCATGGAGGAGCGGCCCGGGGCGGTGCACCTAGAGCTCCCAGAGGACATTGCAAGCACGCTCACCAACGCCGAGCTCTTTCCGGTGCACCAGGTTCGGCGGCCCGTCGCCGAGGAGAAGGCCATTGCTAAGGCTGTCGCGATGATCGAGGCCGCCCAGCGCCCGCTGCTCCTCATTGGCGCCGGCGCCAACCGCAAACTCACCCAAAAGATGTATGTTGCTGCAGCCATACTGCAGCTAAGCTCTAAGGCGTCCGGTCGGCTCCTCAACCAAGCTCAAGCTTTCAATGCATGTCTGCATTGAAGAAAGGTCATTGTCAAAGCAGGTTACGAGGTGATAAGCTCACAGTGGAACTGCTACCAAGTAGTAGCTCACCGTCGAGTCTTTCTCATGGGGTATGGTATATCCAGTCTGCAGTGATATTAAGCTTCTTGCTGCTTCAAGCTGGATACTAAGCAATGCCTGAGTGGGACGCGCCCTTGGCCTTAAGGCTGTCACGAAGAGGGCGCTCACTTTTGCTGCGGTGAGTGCTGATGGCGGCAGGCTGAGGCAGTTCGTCGACAAGCTCGGCGTTCCCTTTGTCACAACGCAGATGGGCAAGGGCGTCGTCCCAGGTGATGCCTCGCTGACCACTTTCCTTTCCACATAAGCTGGCACAGGGACTCTGCCACGGCTAACTCACGCATCAAGAAAGCCTGCGATCCTGCAGCGTGCATGAAGACCAGTTTACTTAGCCATGTGAGCTGAAGGATCCTGGTGGGCGGCACTGACTGAGCGTGCGCAGATTCGCACCCGCTGTGCCTTGGCTGCTGCGCGCTGTCCGCCAACGACTTCCCGCATCTGTGCTGCGAGACTGCGGATCTCATCATCAACATTGGCCATGACGTCGTCGAGAAGCCGCCCTTCATTATGAGGCAATGGCCACCCTCTTAAGCCAGCACACCTCCCTCTTGGATCCAGAGAGGTCCATCCAGCAGGAGCTAACTGCCTGAGATATATTGGGAAGAAGTTGTATTGTCTTCCAATTCATATTGTGACGGCCACCATTGTGACTTGATGGGAGCTTCAGGCACAACGAGCCGCCAATGGTGATACACGTGAACTTCTACAGCGCCAAGGTAGACAACGTCTACTTCCCGCAGCTGGAGGTTGTTGGCGACATCGCCAACGCCGTCTGGCAGCTCACAAATCGCCTGGAGCCCCAGAGCCACTGGGACCATTCCTTCATGATGGGCGTGAGTGGACCTGGACATCCTGTGCCAGCCAATAGAGTTCCGAGACTGTTGTCAAGCTGCTGCCTGCCTCCCCCTTTACCCAGCACAGCCTTGCAGTGTTATGATTCTAAGTATCACGGGTGCAGGTTATAAGGTTCAAGCTTAGACTCCATATGCAGCTGCAAGCTTAGCTTTTAAGCTTGACCTCTGAAGGTTACCTTTTCTGGGACCAACGCGCAGGTGAAGAAGGACTTTGAGGACTCGCTGCGCAAAAATGTTGACAACCCGGCCTTTCCCCTCTCCCCACAGCGTGTTGTGGCCGACGTGAGGTGCTTATCTTCACAGCATTTTATCTCGACTTACCTAGCTTTGGACTCACCAGTGTATTTCCTGGTCCTCCTGCGAGTCCAAGTTCACGTTGGTCCTCAAGACAACATGCGTGCGCTAAGTTTTTCCACATCAACCTGCGCAGGAGAGCACTCCCAGATGATGGTGTCGCCTGTCTGGACAACGGTAAGCGGGTTTCACATCTCCTTCTGTCCATTGTGACACTAAGTGCAGACATGGCTTGCTGGCTTATTCTAGACCAGTGGGTTCGCCATTTGAGCACTGCTTCGTGGTATGATGTCCCCATCTGGAGATGCTAGAGATCCTTGTTACTGGAGCAGGCAGCAGGCTGGTCTGCGTTTGATCACCCTTTGCATCATCTTGCTCTCTCTAATGCAGGCATGTACAAGATCTACTTTGCACGCTGCTACAAGGTTGGTGCAGTGTGAACCACAAGGCTTCTGGATCAGTGCTGCTCGCTCCACATGGTACCTACAGAAGAGCTTGACGAAGACGAGACAGGCTTTGACTTTAGGATGTCTCAAGTCCTGCAATGCCTTCTATAGTTATTCTGCCAGTCACTATATCCAATGGGCTTCAAGAATCATTCACCGTACTGAGGAAGCAAGGAGGTGCTTGACAGGCCTATCAACCAAACACTCTTTTGCTTGACAACGCACTCGCCACAATGGGCGCCGGTCTGCCCTCGGCAATGGCTGTCTCGCTGCTCTACCCAGAGAAAAAGGTGGTGGCTGTATGCGGCGACGGAGGTTTCATGATGAATTCGCAGGTGCGCATGCATTGTACGAGGCCGAAGCCGTGTAAGCTTCTTCGAAGGGCCTCGTAAGCTTCCTCAAGCTTCAGAATGTGGAAGGATGGTGGAGCCAGGGACAGTCACAGTGGAATAACTATATGACCATTCTACTTAACTACTGTTCTTCGAGTAGTCATGATTCCAATTCACGTGGTCACAGATATCTTGTCCAAAATTAGCTTATGTCACCTCATTTGTGAATTCTGACAATTACCCCTGGTTAACAGGAGCTGGAGACTGCGGTCAGAATCAAGCTCAACATGACTGTAATTGTCATCAACGACAATGGCTACGGCATGATCAAGTGGAAGCAGCATGCGGCGGGGTTCAACAAGTGCGGAGCCCTTCAAACTTGGATAGAATTGTGCCCTTGTGGGTCGCGGCGCGGGCAGGCTAAGCGGGGTCCATGTGAAGATTGGCATGTCCTTCTTTTGGGGCCATACTTGAATATTTCAACATTGCGTCCTCAACCACTCTAATAGTCTCCCTACTTAGCCTGCCACTGAACTTTGTGAGCTGACTGCCCCTTTCCTTGCATTGGTGGAAATGGTGATTGGTAGATTCGGTTTGGAACTGGACAACCCCGACTTTGTCGCATATGCCAACAGGTGGGCCCCTGTCTCCACACCTCACCCAGGAATAGCGGTTGACATGATTGATCTACATGACCTCGGAATATGTCCTGCTGGCCGGCTGTTTTCGGTGTTTGACTATGGCGAGGGCACTGTGAGCCACCAGCTACGGAGCCAAGGGCTTCCGTGTGACCAAGGCGGACGAGTTCCTCGAGATCCTGCACCAGTGCCTTGACGTCTTACCTGGCGTCAAGCTCATTGAGGTCGGTCTCGGACTTGGCTCGTCTATTGCCGTCTATTATGTCATGTTCTGCTCTTGCTGTGTACTGTGCCTGCCTGCATACAATTGTGTGCTTAAGCTCAGCGCTGAGCTGCTGCAAGCAGGTCCCGGTTGACTACACTGAGGACAATGAGGTGCTTGACAAGGAGCTGCCTGGGCTCGTCCGCAAGGACCACGTGCAGGCTAACGTGAGATCTAGTCATCAATCTGGCTGCCATTGCCAAAACCCCATATGAAGAATGACCGTGATCATACTTGTGGTCGATATCACTTACTTGATCTGTGAGACCTTCACAGCATGTCTTATCATGGCTGCCGACCGGCGGTATCATGTGCAGGTCCTCAACGGTAAGCTCAAGGAGGTGGCAGCTGTCCCAGCCATCTGCGGCTCGACGCTCACCTCCGTCCCGGCGCGCAAGGACGACGAGGCGGACATCAACACGGGCGAGAAGTCTGCGGACGTCCCGCACCCTGGTGGGGCCCCTTTGTTGACAGACAACACTGGCCCCGCGAAGGCTGAAGCGCCAGTCAAGGTGTCCTCGGCGGAGTTCGGCATGCTGCAATCTGCGAGCAAGGAAGGGGCCTCTGAGCACCAGAGTGCAGCTCCGCCAAGGGCAGAAGCGAGCACCTCAGAGTCGGAGGTCACCACATACCCGTTCTACATCGCTAACGTCGCCAAGCAGCCCAACACAGACCTGGAGGTCACTAACAAGTACACGGGTGAGTTAGTGCTATGTCTTTCCTCTTTGTTATGCTCCAGAACTGCCTACTTTGTCACACTCAGGCTCAACACAAGCTGGCTGAAGTGTGTCACATGTGCTCTCGGTCTTCTTACATACGTTCACAGCTTCACTTCCTCTGTGTGTTATCTTTGCTACTAGAGGTGAGATTGTTGTCAAGCTTTTCTGCTTCATGTAGCCACACCCATGAGCATCCATATCCATTGGAACAGGCAAGGTGGGCGCGAGGTGCGCCCTGGCGCATGCAGCGGACATTGAGGAGGCCATTGCAGCGGCAGAGCGGGCTGCGCCTGCAATGGCAGCCATGGCCAGCTACGAGCGCAAGGCGGTCTGTGAGATGGTTGTGAGGGAGGTGAAGGCGAGGTCGGAGGAGTTTGCCAAGGCCCTCTGCATGGAGGCTGGAAAGCCCATCAGGTAGCCCGCTGCCCTTACCGGCCCTGCTCTCAGCAGGTCCTGTTGGGTTGACGCTTCGAGGTACTTGGTGCTCATTCTCTGAAGATTGCATAAAGCCTTCCCAGAAAGAGTGGACCATCAGATTGGGCATAACAAATTCACCAAGTGATAATTTAATTGGCTACTAATTGTGCACTTCGTTCATGATCAATAGGGACTCAAGAGGAGAGGTGCAGAGGCTCATTGACACCTTCCAGATTGCTGCAGAGGAGAGCGTCCGTATGTAAGCAAGCACCAGTCCTTGTTGCCCATGGCCATTGACGCAGTCCAGCTATCCTAGCTTTATACTGTGGATTAGCCGTGCCCAGTCCAAGTTGTGTCCAATCAAGGCCCAAGGCAATAGTTGTGCATGCAAGCTGTCTCCTCACCGCCAGCAAATAGAAATACTTCTGGGACATGCTGACCTTCTCGCTGCATCCCGGAGAAATGACATATGGGTCTGACACTACTCCTGCTTGTGCTGAGGTGAAGGTATGGCGAGTATGCCCCCATAGACATTTCAGAAAGAGCAAAGGGTTACCAGTCCTTGGTAAGCTGCTATCTTTGGTGCATGCCTTACAGTATGCAGGAACAGCCCACGGTTTCCAAGTTGTGTGACTGAAGACATGGTGCGATGCTGTCAGACCTGGTAATTGTGCCATGAATTGCATCCTGATTGCTGGTGGCGTGATTGGGTGGAGCCCTGCACATTTTGCTGACAGGTGCGGAGGTTCCCGATAGGCCCCATCAGCATGGTCAGCCCGTTCAACTTCCCCCTCAATCTGGTAAGCCCTTGGGCCCGTCGCTAAGCGAGCCGCAAGGATCCTCCTGTCTCATGTGGCATTGAGTTGATTGCAGGCAATCAATGTGCTACATTGTGAGATTGTCACACGCAGCTGCAATGCTCTGACTGCTGATCATCTGCTTTTCAGGCTGCTCACAAAATTGCCCCGGCGCTTGCTGTCGGCTGCCCGTTCGTGATGAAGCCTGCTAGGTGCGGACTGCCACCTTCATGCAGGCTTGGGGCTTAACCACATTGACCTGGTTTCATGAGCATCAGCTGAACGCCAACTTCCGTGAGATGATTCCTTATCCTTGTTGCCGCTTTGCCGCTTTGCCGCTGGCTTGCAGCCGTACGCCCATCGGGGCACTTCTTCTCGGAGAGATCCTGTCGCGTGCGAACCTGCCGGAAGGAGCATTTTCCATCCTCCCATGCGCTAGAGATGGAGCTGATCTCTTCACAACGGACGATAGATTCAAGCTCCTCTCCTTCACGGGGTCCCCATCTGTGTGTTCCGTCTCTCATTAGCTGCTCTTCTCTCTCTCTGCAATTGCATCGCCGTGCTGTGTTGCTGCCAGGTTTTGCAATGCCCCCTGGAGAGACTCAGTGCCCAATTCTATGCTGATACCTACCTGACGTGGTTTCACCTAACATATTGATATGGCTTGTCCGCAACAGGTTGGGTGGGCTATGAAGGCTCGAGCTGGAAAGAAAAAAGTGGTGCTAGAGCTGGGCGGCAATGCTGCCTGCATTGTTGACGTATGCTTCCCACTTTGCTAAAGGCTCAGCCATCCTCAGCACTGTTTTGCTACCCAAGCAACATCAATAGCAGAGATGACTACTTACAAGGGCTCAGACCCACCCTGCTTCCATTTCAGCAGGTAATTAGTCTTGCTTTCTGCTGTCATTTGATTAACCTGCTTATGCATTGTTCTGCTGGTGTGACAGGAGCTAGTGCCTGACCTTGGCGGTGTAATTGCACGCATTGTGCACGGTGGTTTCTACCAGAGTGGGCAGTCGTGCATCAGCGTGCAGCGGATATACATCAAGAAGGCATGACAGACTTTCAACTATCACTAATTTGACTGTAAATCGTGCAGTTTGCCTTGTCCATCTCACGAGCTTGCAATGGTACCAGCGGAAAGCAGAAACTAGAGATGCATCAGGCAATGAGGCAATAGGGCGTCACTTTGTGTGATAGAGGACACCCACTCAGGAACGAAAAGGAATCCATATCCGTGCCACTGAGATCCTCCTCATTGCTCTGCCTATGCAGAACCTTTATGAGACGGTGAAAGGGGCGCTGACTGAGGCAGTCTCGCAGCTCAAAGAGGTATGATGAAGTCAGCAAGTGCTGTCTCACTTGCTGAAAGTGGATGCGAGCCAAATGTCGTGTAACACGATGGTGTAAACACATCACTCTTATGATATTTCTCACTCAAAAAGTACATTGCCACGAGGCCCTTCTGAGACTGCTGAGCACTTGTCTCAGGGGGACCCACTAGAGGAGGAGACATTTATAGGCCCAATAATTGCCGAGTCAGAGGCCAAGCGTATCGAGCAGTGGGTGGACCACGCAGTTGAG
Organism: Spirogloea muscicola; assembly: GCA_009602725.1. Taxonomy (NCBI): domain Eukaryota; kingdom Viridiplantae; phylum Streptophyta; class Zygnematophyceae; order Spirogloeales; family Spirogloeaceae; genus Spirogloea; species Spirogloea muscicola. The sequence continues at coordinate 1,501,850 of WELB01000003.1, read as the reverse complement.
AATGGGGCGCGGTAACCACTACACCCTAGCAACTCTTGCCAAAACAAGGAGGCCTTACCTCTCCTTTCTACGGCTCATGCATTGTGCCGTCTCTGCTGACAACACATCTGTAGCTCATGTGGTTTGCCACCGTTTCCCCACAACAGAGTCCTGATAGGTGGCAAACGCGACGGCGTCTTCTACAAGGCAACCGTCATGGAGAATGTGAGGCCTGACATGGAGGTGAGCACTCGTCTGTCTGTGAAGGTAGTGCTTCAAATGATGTGCACAGACTCTACCTGACCAGCATGCAGCCGTGCCTTAGTACACTCCACAACCCTGATTGGACTAGAGAGTGCACTGAACTTCCACGAATGACTGTTCCTAGCTCGCTGGCCAGCTCAAGGAGCTGATGTAGACAATTGTCTTGCATCGTATTTGCGCAGGTCCACTGCGAGGAGGTCTTTGGGCCCGTGGTGGTGCTCATTCCTTACGACGACTTCGTAACTACAATCAACGATGTTAATGCCTCAAAGTTTGGGCTCCAGGTAATCGATGCGCTGTCTTGGGTGTCGTAAAAAGGCCAGTCCTGTTTACGGTCTCCTCATCCTTGTGGCCACGCTGAAGGTCGCTTTAAGGATGTGTGAATATTATCAGTGTATTCTTTAAGTGAACCAACCAAAGTCGAGGCCCTGTGGCAGCGACCTCCAAGTCACTATGTTCTGTTAACAGCCAAGCTCCGGTGAGCACTGCAGGCTGGAGTGTTCACCAGGGACCTGAACAAGACCTTCTATGCATTTGAGCACCTTGATGTTGGCGGCGTGTGCATCAACGATGTGCCAAGCATGCGCATTGACTCGCAAGTGAGCGTTGATGACTCGAGTGTTTGTGCTACAGTGTGTGCATCCTGCCAAAGCTGCAAACACGTATAGGGCCCCACATGTCTGCAGAGCTTGATGCCCCTTGTGTTGCTCTCGATGGCAGCCATACGGCGGCGTGAAAGACTCGGGGCTGGGCCGCGAGGGCCTGCGGTACGCCATGGAGGACATGACGGAGACCCGCGTCATGCTCATGCGCAATGTGGGTCAGATTGTATGAGACCATGCGCTCATTCACTGCACATGTTACGACCTTGAGGGCATGCGCAAGCCCAAGCTGCAACAAAGGCATACATGGTTGCTTTACTCCTGAGTGAAGCTTAGATCTGGGGTCTACTTCCATTGGGCTTGAGAAGTAAACCTGCAAGTACAGAATGTAGACCTGAGGCGCAAGTGACGCCCTTTCAGCTGCTCGCTGCTTAGCTCACCACCGTGTAAAATTTCCTTGCTTTGAGGATGGCACTTATGGGCGCAAGATGTCTGAATTTCCCATCCTTAGCAGCGACTTGCCCTTGTTTGCTCAGCCACGCCTCCTAGTATATGTCGCTCCTTTGGGCTCGACAGCTCTGCTCGTCATCGTATTTTCTGAGTATGTTAGTGGAATGACGAGGTGGTAAATGGAGTGTACCGCAATCATTGACGCATGCTACACTATTTTTATGGATAGCGCAAGACACATCAATGAAGTACCAGAGTCTTGCACCACACAGCCGTTGAAATCTACGCATGTTCAACGGCTGGACTTGAGGCGCGGGCAGGCTGCACCACCCACCATTGCTTGCTACAGTCAAACCTCGTTATAGGCACCCCAAGATAAGGGCACATTTCCCTAAATCCTCGATAGTGGCACCATTTTGCGGGAAGCACTTTTTCCCCCAGGCAAATGTGACTCGATAAGGGAACGTGCCGTTATGTACAGGCACAGTTTTACGGGGCAGATTCCCCCACTAGAAGTGCCAATATGAAAACAAATCAACATATCTCTCATATTCTCTACAGGGATTAGGGCTGAGGTTTAGGGTTTAGGGTGTGGGGTTTAGGGTTTAGGTCTAGGGTTAGGGTCTAGTTTTTAAACCCTAACCCTAAACCTGAACCCAAAAAGCCATCTTTCAATATAATTTGATATGTTGCTGATTGTCACGGTAGAAGCACATTTGGGGGCAATAGTGCCTCTACAACGAACAAGCACACCCTCGATATAGTCACATATTTTCGCCAAACCGGCCGACGTGCCTATAACAAGGTATGACTGTACTAAGCAAGCGGGCTATCACAGGAAGCAGGAGATGGCTTGTCATGTGGACTGCAAGTTGGAGACGATAATCAGTCCCGCAAAGAATGTGCTAAGCTAAAGATTGCCGATTTTGCCGTACAAATGCGGCAGCTAATTGTGGTCTAAGCAGGTGCAATGAGCAGCCGCCAGCAGCCAGCCGATGTTGGTAGTGGTGGCAGAGGTGGCGGCCAATTTTGCAAGGTGGAGCTCTATGACCCTACAGAGCTGGTTCCTGATATTCATGGAGATGATTCACACCGCTGAGGCCAGAATCGGCGCATAACCTCCAAGCAAAGGAACAACAATAGATTTATGGATGACCGCCGGGTTAGGATGGCTCATGCCAAGCGCCGCTTGACTCCGACCATGACAGCATCGGTACGGCGCCAGTACACGCATGTGCGCTCCGCCTCGGCAACGGCGGCAAGCAGCGCCTCATCGACGTGGAGAGACCCCTCAAATGCTGCACGCTGCCGACCAACCATGCGGCGTTGCAGGAGAATGCCTGGAAGATAGAGAGATGGAGGAGGGAGGTGCAAAAGATTAGTCATCGGTGCCGTGGCATCACGAGGCCGGCACTCAGGCAGAGTGCACAGCGGGCATGCGCCGGCGAGTGCCGCACAGCACGTACCTTCATCGGCGAGGCAGCTGGCTGTGGCCTTGACGAAGGTGCAGAACTTGTCATCGCTCATCCAATCGCCAATGTTGGACAGTGTGATGAGGTCAAAGGGGGCGCCCTCCTGCGACCCCCGCACTTGTAGGATGAGAGGGTGGAAGCAAAGGAAGAGGGAGGGCACTGATGGCGTTCACAAGCGCCATCAAGCTGTGACTGCCGCATCGCTGTTGGCATGTGCTTGCACCTCGCGGCACAGGCACTGCGCCACAGCGACGGCATCGCCAACGTGGACAGTCAGGTGCACGCAGTCGGCGCCGCTGCTGGGCTCCTCTGTCACTGCCGTGGCGCGTAGAGCTGCGGCGCCCTCGTTGGTGAGGTATAGTGGGAAACCTCCACAGGCTCCACCCTCAGGCAGGCGGCCTGCGAAGAAGCGGTGCATCGCGGCATTGGCACCTCCGGCCAGCCTGCTAGCCAGCTGTGCCATCAGGCCCTCTGCACACGCAGCGCTGCCGACATTTGTCAGCATCAAAGCCATGCAGTTTGCAGTGCACGCGCAAGTTGAAGAGCTTGGAAGAACTTGACCATAGAATGTTCATCCATGTCCATGTTCATCTTCAATCCATGTGATTGCAGTACGTGACTTAGCTTGAAGCATCTTGTGGTGGTGGGAGGAGGGGGTGGAGTGTGGAAATTGGCTGTCACCAATCCAGGCTGCTCGAAATGCCGGGAGATGGCCACTCAGCACTCCCCATGCACCATGGCTCTCCATCTGCAGGCAACGGCTTGAGAGCCACTGCAGGCACGTCAGCACGCCGTGCGGTGGCGACAGCACAGAAGTAACTTGGGCTGCAGTTAACTGCGGACCTGGAAGGCATCCGCAATGGCGGCCTGGGAAAGGCAGCCGCCAAGTACAGCGCGCAGGATCTCATTGGACGCGCCCGTGGCGCCAGGCAGCACGGCATCATCGCGCTCCAGGCGCAGCAGTGCGCCGATGTCGACTCCACGCACCGCCAAACGGCGCCGCACACCAGCGCTGAGGCGCTCCAATGCGCCACTCGCTGCTGCGCCGTGTGACACCTCTCCGGCAAGCCGCGCATCCCAATATGCCTGCGCTCACGCTTCTGTGGTGCCGGCGCTCAGTCTCTGACCAACTAGCAAGCTGAAATTTCAGTTGCTGTCGCAGTCAAAGTTAAGATGGGAGTCAAGCCACTCCAACTCAAAGGCATCATAATGTCAAAATTAAGTCACGGTTATTGTTGAGGGGTCTAAGGACTATACTGTGGCACCCACCTGTTCGTTGATGGGCAGCGCCAAGCGGACGGCAGCGGCATACGCGGCACGTCGAGCAACGCCGGCTGCCGTCCCATGGTCGCCGTCGAGGCCAAGGAAAGCGGCAGCCCCACCAAGTGGTGCCTCCGTTGCTGCGGCGCGCTTGAGGTGAAGCAGGTGCGTTTGTGCCGCATTCACGTCCACTGCGGCGAGTCGGGATATGGGCGTGCCCGGCAGGCAGCAGAGTGACAAAACGCCGTCGCCACCGCTCGCCACGACCAACAGGCGCAGGCGCCGCCCCCCTGGCCCCCGTCTGGGTGAGCGAGCACCGCGACAGATCAGCGAGAAATTTGACTTTCAGAGGCAAGTGAGGATTGCACAGGAAAAAGAGGAGTGTGGAGTTGGGGGGACAGTCAGGCGGAGGAGGGAGGCAGGGGAAGGAAGGGGAGGGGGGGGGGGCGGCAAAGAAGGAGGATGGAGGAAAGGGCTGAGAGCAGGTGAGAGGCAGTGGAGTAAGAAGGACCCCAGCTGAAGCAAGAGCCAGAAGAAGAGAGACAGAATAGAAAGGCAGAGCGTGAGACACCTTCTTCAGGAGGAGGGGGAGAGAAAGGCTGAGGGAGAGGGAGAGAGAGAGAGGAGACAGAGAGGCAGGAAGCAGGGAGGCGATGTGAGATGGGCACGCGGAAGGAGCGAGAGACACGGGGGAAGCGCGAGCTCCCACCGTGCTCGCAAGTACTCGATGCAGGTGAGCTCTGCACGGAAGTCCTCGTTGTCGGACCCGTTGCTCAGCTCGCTCACGAGCTGCGGGGCATTGGGCTGCTCCGTGACGGGGCTCGCCATTGGCCCTGGCGCCTGCATGCAGCTGGGGCAGCCGGCCATAAGGCTGCAGAACCGGCACTCGCTGCCACCAATTTCAGCGCCGAGGCAGCCCAGAGGAGCTGGGCTGGCGAGCTGCCGTAGCGAGCTGGTGGGCCTCCCAGCCGGTGCCTTTGGCGCCAGAGCCAACTGGACCAGCTCAGGGAAGTCACTCCTGGACTTTGGCTGTCAAGAAGAGAGAGGAGATGGAGGAGAGAGGGAGGAGAGGCCAGGATGGGGAGGAGGGAGGAATGCTGGAGGCATCGACGAGGCCGCTCGGAGGTTCGGCAGAGCCTCACCTCCCCAGCCGCCATGGCGGCCTCCCTGCCCCTGCGGCGGTGGGAAACGGAGGCGCAGCCCCGCCGCCTGAGCCGCCGCCGCTCCCTCCGCCGTCGCCGCCGCTCGTCTCGTCGCCGCGGCGCTCCTACCCAGCGCGGCCCTCCTTTGCCTAGGCTGTAGTTCCGCAACTACAGCTATGGACACCCTCTGGATGCACCTGGCTGGCTATCACAGCGGCTCTTCTAACATCAGCAGCCGCAGTCCTCCCACTCCACCCTCCTCCTCTCCTCCTCCTCCTCCTCCCCTCGAGATTACCCCTCCCCCCTCCCTCTCCTCCTCCTCCTCCGGCCTCCTGGCTTCGCCACCCTCTCGCGCCGGTCGCGGCGGCTGCGCCGCCTCGCCGCGCCGAGCGCGTCCAGCGGCCACCCCGCTGCCCCGCC
>WELB01000003.1:1472331-1494970 GCA_009602725.1 Spirogloea muscicola | reverse complement strand
GCCCTGCGGCCGCCGCCGCCGATGGAGCTGCCGAGGCCGCGGTCGACGGCGACCAGCCGCACTCGGAGCGGCAGCGCCGCAGCCGCACTCTGCGCGAGCGCTTCCTCGCGCAGGAGCTCTTCGCGGCGCGCATCCAGCGGTCCGCGCTTCTCACCACTGCCATCGCCGCCAGCCGGCCTTGCCCACATTTGTCATTGCCGGCCGCGGCTCACGGTGCGCGGCGGCGGCGGCGGCGGCAGGCTGTGGAGGGCCGAGGGCGGCGGCGCCGGCTGCCGCGTGCGGTGGTACATGCTGCCCGAGGAGGCGCACTGCGGCCGGCAGCGCCACCACGGCGCACGCGAGCTCTTCCTCTCCGTCGTCGAGGACGACATCCAGGTCCTCACATCCCGCACTGACTTCGATGCTGAGCCTGAGCTGACTATGGACGCTAACAAGATCAGTTAGCTGTTAACTCTAACCAATTGACTGTATGTTATGGGCGTGCGGCCAGGTCGCTTCGATCGTGCGGCGCTGCCACGTGCTGCCGCTGGCGGCCTTCCGAGCGGCGGCCGACGGCGGCGACGACGTCTACTTCTGCGAGTACGAGTACGACGCCGCGTGGCATCGCTTCTCGCGGCTCCCTGCCGAGGTGAGAGAGCGGTCAGTCTACAGCACCCGGTAGTGAGTCCCGACTGCCTGGCCACGCTTATCGTCGTGGCGCTGCCGCAGGCCGACGGCGGCGACAGAGGCGCCAGCGGGAGCAGCAGTGGCAGCGACTTCGACGGCGGCGGTGGCTCGTATTCGTCGCCGTCAGAGGACGACGGCGGGGGCGCCATGGTACGCAAGCGCAGGCGAAGGAGGCAGCTGGATGGCAGGGCCGCAACTAAGAAACGCGGCAGTGGCCGGCGAGCAGCAGTCACCCCCTCACTGAAAGCCGCCGTGAGTGTCAACATCTGCTGCTCTAACTTTGCTAATATAATCATAACAATAATGCAAAGTAAATCCTGAACACCCTCTGTATGCACCGGGCTGGCCATTACAGCCGCTCTTGCATTATCATTAGCCGCATTCTGCTGCTGTTGCAATTAGTGTGCCCTCCTCGAGCACTGCAAGCCCTTGCCTGCACATGCTCTGCCTCACCAGCTCCCGGCCTGGGCCACGCCCTGCAGAACCTGCGGCGGCACCGGCACGCAGGCGGCGCCCGCGTGGGCAGCGCCGAGATCCCCGCAGCGGCACGCCAGCCGTTGCATGACCCCTTCGACCGCGCCTGCGCGGCACTCGCACTTGCCGCCGCCCCCAAGTCGCTGCCCTGCCGCGAGAGGTGTGGTGGTGAATCCCATGCCCGCCTATGCAAGACTGCCGCAGCTGCTGCATGCAGGACTAGCGCCGTGCTCGACCTGACTCTGCCGCATCCTCCCGCCGCGGTCATTGCCAAAGGGAACGAGCTGCAATTGAGGCGTTCCTTGAGGAGGCCATAGCTGACGGCGGCACACACTGCCTCGGTCGCTCGCTCTATGTCAGCGGCGTGCCTGGCACCGGCAAGGTCTGGCACAGCCCCTGTCACCCAGACTCGCCATCTCCTCCCGCAGGCTGACATCAGGGTTCCTGAACTGCATGCATGAGGAATGGTTTAGGGGCTGCCAATCACGCGCCGGCTGACTCTTGACGGCAGCGGGCGCTGCAGACGGCGACAGTGATGGGGGTGCTGCGGAATATGGCGCGACGTGCGGCGGCAAGCGAGCTTCCGCCCTTCCAGCTTGCCGACATCAACGGCCTGCGCCTCCCTTCGCCGCAGCACCTCTACAGCGTCCGGCCCTCTTCCCCTCCCGCAGCGCTGCCACGTCGACTGCCGGGACTCTCATCATTGTCGCTGCCTTTCAGCTCTGGCCCCTTTTCTGTTGCACGAGGCCAACCACTCAATTTACTCGTTCACGCTATTGCCGTCTGTTTCACACAGTGTGCTCTTTGATTAACCAATGTCAATTATGCAGGCTCTCCTATGCAGAACAAATACTAACCGGGTTTTCTGCAAGGTCTCATCAATGGCTGCTTGCGATGCAGGTGCTGTACGAGGGCCTCACTGGGCAGCGGGTGAGCCACAAGGTGGCGCTCAAGCAGCTGGAGAGCATGTTTGCCGGTGGAGGCGGCGGTGGCAGCAGTGGTGCCGCATCGCAGCGGCAGCAGCGGCAAAGGCGGCCATGCATTCTTCTCGTGGACGAGCTCGACCTCCTCATGACCAAAAAGCAGACGGTGAATCCGCCCCTCCCGGCTCTACTTGCAGCACCGCTCTTGAAAAAGTCAGAGCTTCCGCTGCAATCTGACATAGGACACTGCAGAATGCATCCACGTAGTCTTATTATAGTTCACATTTATATGTAGAGCTTGTCAGTATGCATGATTCTGTATACTTCGTGTCCCATCACTGTAATAAGTAACGCTGTGCAGCGGCTGGCTGGCAGGTCCTCTACAACCTCTTCAATTGGCCAACGCTCCCAGGCTCGCAGCTCGTGGTTGTTGGTGAGGCCCTGCCAACCGCAGTCCTCCAAGTCGTAACGCTGCTGTAAAGAGTGCAGGCTGGCCCGCTCGATCGTCGTAACAGACAAGCGATAGGCTATGGGCCCTTTACAATCAGCACGACAACAAAGTCAAGAATGACAACAATAAGGCCTTGTCCTTTATTGACAATTTGCTGCAGTGCTTAGCGGACCAGCCTCACATCGCCGTGCCCCGACTGTCGTTGCCAGGCATCGCCAACACCATGGACCTCCCGGAGCGCCTGCTGCCGCGCATCCTGTCTCGCTTGGGCCTCACCCGCGTCGCCTTCACGCCGTACACACGGCAGCAGCTCCAGGCGATCGTCGCGGCCCGCCTCCAGGAGTCGCCCGTGTTCGACGCCCAGGCCGTCGAACTGGCGTCCCGTAAGGTCAGCAGCAGGGCCTGGCCATCCTGTGGTACATGCATGCGGTCCTGCGGGCCGAGACCGCAGGACCCATGAGCTTGCCTGTGACGACCGGCAGCTTTGCGACCTGTCAGGTGGCGGCTGTGTCTGGGGATGTCCGGCGTGCCCTGGAGCTCTGCCGGAGGGCTGTGGAGGTGGCCCAAGCCAGGAAGCGCTGCGCAACCACACTAACCGCTTCCACCATTTCTCAACCTGTGGCAACAGAAGAAATCACTGGCAAACTCCTCCAACCTTGACTAGCAAAACCTTATGAAATCTTCATCTTCGGCAGCAATAGCACCATGCTTCAGCGTGGAATACTCATTATAGTCAAGCACACAGTGCATGCATGTCACTGCATGCACGAGGAGCATGACGCGCGACATGCTGTTATGCAGGGAGCGAGCGCGTGGGCATGGCCGACATCGACGTCGCCATCAGGGAGACCTTTCAGGCGCCCCACATGCTGGTCGGTGGCTTGAGCACGCTTGCCCCAAACCGCACCGTAGCTTGCCTTACAGTCGATATGGACAAGTACGAGTCATCGAGTCATCGCGGCAGTCTTCATCAACTGGCAGAGTCAGTTGTCAGACGTGTGACAGATGCTGACATGAGTTTGAGATTTTTAGTTGCTTCGTCAGTGATGCAGTATGCTAGTTCTCAAGCGCCGCCATGTGCATTGGCTCAATGTAGATGCTGGGGAGGTGCAGCCAGCAGGAGAAGGTGTTTCTGGCATCGCTGGTGCTTGAGGGGCGGCGCTCGGGCGTGGCAGAGGCCACGCTCGAGCGCGTTGCAGGGGCTCACCTGCAGCTCTGCCGCGCCCACGGCGAGGCTGTGCCCCCCTTGGACACCCTGTGCGCCATTGGGTCAGCAATACCACTCCTACTATAGACAAGACGTATACACTATGATGGCATCCTTGGTCGTCTTGTGCTCACTTGCCATATAAACGATGATGGAGTTGTGGGAAACTTGCCAATGGCCCTCTTCTGACGGCAGCTGCACTGGCCATCAGACTCAGCTCTGGTATGAGTCCAAGTGCTGACCTATGTTGTGTGGGGCATCTGCACAGACGCAGCAGTAAGATTTGGTGCTTGCTGTGCTGCAGGTGCCGCTTGGGGGTGTGCCGCCTCATCCTCTGTGAGCCAGGCACCAAGCGACGGCACCAAAAGTTGCAGCTCAACGTGCCAAGGTAGCTCCTGAAAAGTGCTGCAAGATCTAATGCATATTCATCTTGCAGGCTTTACATATAAATCCCCACCTCATAAGCAACCAAGTTCCAGCAGCTTGACAGAAGACCACGGATGCTCAGGCATCAGAGAGTAACTGACAAACTATGATTAGATACAGAAGCGACAACAGTAAAAGTTGCATGGATGACGGACCTCACTCACTGTGACTGACGCCCACCGGCAAATCTTGGCAGTGATGACGTGGCGTTTGTTCTCAAGAAGGACGATGCAGTCCCGTGGCTGGCCCGCCTCTTGTGACCCGGCCTACGCTGGCTTGCAGGAAATCTAAGCCAAATGCTTGACTACACGGAAATGTGGTCCAGAACCTCCTTTCACCTGAATTTGATCTCCTCTGCTCCCAGCACTTCCCAGTGCAGAGGCGATTGCTCTCAAGAAAGACAATGCAATATGGCTGGCCCACCTCTTCTGACCCGGCCTGCGCTGGCTTGCAGGCTATGAAAGGCAAATGCTTGATTACACGACGTATGTTCCAGAGCTCAAAAATGTGCTCTGGAACCCTATCACCTGAACTTGAGTTCCTCCTTCACTGCATTCAGCACCTTCAGTGGTGGACATTGCACATCTGCCATTGATCTTTGCCCTTTCGCCCTTCATCTTGATTACACCACTAAGGGCCCAACTGTCGGGTACCCCAGAGAGTTATTGTCTTCTACGTCCATCCCAGCCTCCCAGGTTACGTGAAGCCACACCCGGTATGATTGTGACTAGCCAGCAAGGCCAGGACACTTACCAGTGGTGGTGAGACAAAGCGACACACCAGAAATAAAGGACCTCCTGCTGACATGCTTCACTGACCTGCTCCAGTGAAAGCTATCACAATCTTGCCATCCATCACTTATTAACAACTGCCTTTGACTTGCATCGTTTTCTCAACTGCAAGACTATAGGAATATAAGTGTGACACAAGCTTTCAAAGACTGCGCCTGCAAGGAAGTGCCCAGATGTGCAGTACACTGGTTGAGGTCTATTATCACGCGTACATGAGGTTTTACAGGAACTACTGCTCAATCATGTACAAGGAATACATGTCACTGACCGTTCCATGTCATCCTCTGCTTTCACAGAGATCAAAATTATTATTTATGCTCATCCAAGGAAGTAGCAACCATATACAAACAGAGCATTACCAGTCATGGACATATGCTTAAGTAGTCGTAGCTGGATCTACTACATCAGGAGTTGCACCATCATTGTCCTAGTGATTATTCATAGTTGATATCAGGCAACATCTTGGTTGACAGCAGCGGTTGCTGCCTTCTGTCTGATTGTAGTGTTGAGTGCAGGTCAGCCTAACCTTGCAGGGGCCACAGCACCTGTACAGTGTCTACTGGCAACATGAGTTGTGCACAAGCAGCGCATTTGGTGCTTTGCACAAGTATTCTTACCTCTAACAAGTCATCCTGAGTGTCGAGTTACAAGTGGGGGATGTACTTGCAACGGCTCCAGACCCGTAGGACAGGGCATAGACGCATAGACGAGTACTCCACTGAGGGATGGCTTCCTTGTTGAAGAAGCTGGTAAGCGAGTCATGTGCAAGCTGCTCAGAACAACCAAAGCCGTCGGAAGACCGGCTGGGCTAGTGGGCATATCATGTGCCCAAGGGCAAGCAGTGAGAACATGTTCCAGGCCATAAATGCAAGCATTTGCCTTCAAGTGCTTGCATACAGGAAAGGCTCAAGCTATCGCCTGCTTGTGATTGTAGGTCAGCAGGGGCTGACTACTGGTGGTTTTGAACGCCCATCAGCAACGCCCCAAATGGCCTACTTCATTGGAGCAGCAAGCGATAAATCCATAAGATGCAAGTGACAAACAAGAAGTCGTCAGTGACTTTGACGAGGCATTAAGTAATGCTCATGTGACAGAGGGCAAGCGTGGCTACTCTACTCGGCTCCAGCGTCACTCTTCTTGGCCAGGAGCGACCGCAGCGCCTTCTGCCGCAGGTCCTCCTCGAGCTGCCGCTGCTCTGCCCCACCATCAGCAACCTTCCGCCGCACGCGCGCTGGCTCGCCCTCATAGCCCTCCTTGTAACCACCGTCCTCTGCCAGTGGCAGCAGTGAGGTCGGGCCCCCCTCGACCTCCAGCTTGGCCACTTTGCGCGCCCGCTTCTCCTCCTTGCGCCGTCGCTTCTCCTCCTTGCGCCGGTGCTTCTCCTCCCGCCGCGCCCGCTTCTCTTCCTTGCGCTTCCGCTTGGCCTCGCGGCTCTCGCCGTCAGCACCGGCGGCAGCCCCTGCTGCCTCGCCGCCATCCTGCGCGTCCTCCCCCTCATCATCATCACTCTCCCCGTCCCTGTCCTTGGGGTCCTCCTCTTCCTCCTCCTCTCCTTCCTCCTCCTTCACAGCCGGCGCCGGCCGCACCATAGCATCCACCTTGCCCAGGGCGCGATCCACGCTGCCGCTGTCTGCCTGCTCTTGTTGGCCATTCTTGGGCGGCAGTGATGCAGCCATGAGTTTTGACCGCTGATTGTCCTTCTCCTCCTCCTCCTCCCTCTCCTCCTCGTTAGGCTTGCTTGCACGAGCAGGCGGCCCAGGCGGGAAGGCGCCGTTGCCCACGGTACTCACAGGGCGGCCCCCTCCATCTGCAGAGGTGTCTCTGTCACGCCTCAGCCTTGGCGGCGGCGGCGACCTCGGCGCGTGGTCCATCTCCTCCTTCTCCTCCTTCAAGCTGGCATCCTCTTTCGCAAGCCTCCGGTGAGAGGGCAGGGACCGGGCCGGCGGCGACGGGGAATTGTGGGCAGGGCGCCGGGGTCCATCCTCCTCCTCCTCAGAGCTGTCACGGACGTGGTGACCCCGTGGCGGCACCGGCGACGCAGGTGGCGGTGTCTCCTGCCGCGGTGGAGGCGAGGTCCGTCTCGATAGAGTGTGGATGCCCGCTCGCCGAGTATCGTTCATTCGATGGTTGCCCTCATGCTCGCGCTCCTGTTCCACATCCCTCGCCCTCGCCCTCTCTCTCTCCCTCTCCCTCTCCCTCTCCCTCTCCAGCAGAGGAGGGCTGCGGCCCCGCCGCGGGCCGCCGCCATATCGGCCAGGCCTCAAGTCCCGCTCCTCTGAGGGCGGCCGTCGCCGCATTGGAGGGGGGCTTCGCCGCTCGCGCCGGTCCCACCTGTGCCGGTCGATGTGGAAGTCTCGGTCACGATCGCGAAACTCGCGGCGGCGGGGAAGTGGCGGCGTGCCACTACGCCCTCGGCGGGGAGGCGCCGGTGGTGGCGACGGGCTGTCGCTGCGGCGGGAGCGGCGGCCACCATCGCCGCTCGCGTCGCTGACATCCTCCTTATCATCCAGCTGCCGCGTCTCGCCGGCGGCGGTGTTGGAAGCGGCAGCGGCAATGCGCGCAGCACTGCGTTCAGCGGCCGCAGCTGTCGCCTTACGCTGGCGCTCTGCCTCTGCCTCTGCCATCTGCAGCTCCTGCAGCCGCCGCAGCTCCGCCATGATTCGCTCCTCCTCTTCCTGATAAGTAAAGCCGCCAAGGCAAAGGCCGTCAGACAAAGCCAAAGGCAGATAGGCGACGATAATCGACATGTGGCAGCAGCTGCGGTTGCGGCTGCGGCTGCTGACCTTCTTGATGCGCAGCTCCTCGGCCTTCTCGTCGAGGAACTGCTGCGGGATGCCGGAGACAGTGCCCTGCGCGCTCGTCAGGAGTCCCCACAGCTCCTTCATGAACCGCCCCGTGTGCTTCTCCATGAACCCCGTGATGGCAATCTGCACCTTCTTGCCGTCGACCTTCTGTGGGCGCACATGAGCGGGCGAGTGGTAGGGTCAGAGGGCGGCAGCGGCGGCAGCAAATGTGGCATCGATGGTCAAGGGAAGTCCAGATGAGGAAGAGAAGGGTGCGCGGTGTCGCACGCCGACGAGGAGCTCGTGGATGTAGCCGAGCACGACGTCGTCCTCGATGCCCAGCAGCTCGGTCACGCGCCGGTTGATCCACGGCTTCATCACCTCCATCTTCACCTTGCTCATGTCCACCTGCCGGAAAAACCCACGGCAACAGTGGGGGCGGCAGCGGCGTCGTGAGCATTGGCTGGCGCGCAATGTGAAGCGGATTGGCCAAACCCTCAGCCCCTCCAAGACAAGCTGAGCGTCCCCGCGCGGCAGCAGGAGGCTCCGGCAGCGGCGCCGCCAAGCAGCCAACGACGGCTGACGACGGCGGAGGCGGAGAGAAGGGGCTGAGGGAGGAGCGCCGCACCACTTCCTCCAGCTCCGGTGGGAACTTCATGGTGCGGATCAGCTTGGCCTGCTTGTTGGAGAACCGCGTGTCCTGCTCCGCGCTCGTCCCCTGCCACCCGCCGCCGCCGCCGCCGCCGTCGCTGCCGCCGTCAGCGAGTGGCACTACGGCCAGAGAAGCCTTTCACGGGCAAACCGTGAATGCCGCAGCCGCTTCGCGGCGACTGAGGCGCGGGCATGGAGGCGGAGGCGGCGCAGCGGCTCACTCGGAAGAACCCGCCCGACATCGCGGCGGCGAGGGGATCCTCCGCCGGCGGCGGCGGCGGCGGCGGCCACGGCGGCGGCGGCGGCGGCAATCACGGCCATTACGGCGACGGGACGGGGCGCAAAATCGCCCTGCTGAAGTGACTGCCAGGCCCCTGCAGTGCCGCGCTCTTGCGCTTGCCCATGCGCTGGGGTCTGGGCCCGAGGCTCGCCGCCTTGGGCGCCTTCAACGCCGCCGTGTACCTCGCTTACGTCTCCATCATCCAGGTCTGCACTGGCCAACACACTCTAACGCAACCGGCGTCTCCAATTACACCTCGACCTGGAAGTACTTGTTCTTGCAAGAGATGTGAAGCTACCCCCAGGCCCATGGCAGCAAATTCCTGCGAAAAATGTAGCACACTGGCAAAGCCATGAATACGTTGTACTCCGCACCTTCATTTCGTGTCGATTGGAACGAGGAATTCGTGTCCAAGTAGTAGGCTGAAATTGTAGGCTGCTGGCGCAAGTCAAGAGGTTCTGCAGGTTGTTGGTCCATAATCGACTCCCCCGAAACAGGGCCTTTTGCCGAAGGTCATGCTGCAAAAGCGGGGCCTGATGACTTTCTGTGTTGGTCTCCTACTGNATGTGCCTCTCCATCTCCCTCCAGCGGTCCATGGCCCACGCCTTGCACCTGCGTGCTGGCCGTGCTCTAGCTGCAGCCTCTGGCTTTTGTCAGGGGATTGCTTTCCTTCCGCCTGCTAGTCTTTCGGATTTGCGGCTCCTCACTCGTGGTTACGAAGTACTTCATCCTACCGGGCAAGCTCTGAGATAGCGCTTCGCCCCTTTCGGACCTTGTCAATATTTGGGCTGGCTTCTCACAGCCACTGCTGTCAATCTGGAAGCGCTTTCCTTCTGGTCACGGCCCTTGCCCCCTTCCTTTGGGATAGCTACTTTCCTTCTTCCACCACGCCATGCGCACCGCGTGCTTCTTCTCTGATTGGCAGGTGAAGCCGACCACCTGACACTTGGCGGTCACTGAGCAGGTCCGAGCGCGCCCGAGCAGCGTGGCACCACATTGCATGACCGCTTGCGCGGGTCCCGGTTCACGCACAGTCTGGACGGTGGCTCCCCCCGCCTGAGCCGCTTAGCGGCTGGGCCGGCACGCTTGGGCACATGGTGCCAGAGACCGGCCGCTTCGAGCCGCTTGGTGGGGCCCCCCCTTCGCTAACGATTGGCGGCTGGGCGTGCGGCTGCGTCGGCCGTCGCTTGCCCCCCCCCCCCCCCCCCCCCCCCCCCCCACTGCTCTCGTCTCCCCTAGACCCCAAACCCTAAACCCTAAACCCTAATTTCCTGCAATGCGGTGGAGAAAGAAGAGACGTCAAAGGGACGCCGCCGCCAATGCTCGGCTTTCTGGCGGTGGCGTCCGCAGACTCGCAGGCCTGGCTTTCCTCTTCTCGGTCGGCATCCTGCTCCAAATCCTGGTGCTCTCAAAAATCCCACGTCGCCGGCCCCCGAATCTCCCACTCTCTCATTTACTTCCTCATGGCTTTTGCGGCACGGGGCATTGTACCCCTGCCGCCCTTGGACTCCGCCACTGCCCCAATTGCTATTGACTGCGGCAGCGGCTGCGGCGGCGTCTCCCAGGGCTGTGCGCTGTACAACAACTGGTGGCCCATGCTCACAGGTGGCGACTGTCCCACTCACTGGAAGCTGATTAACAAAAGCCCCTGGCTTTGGGAATTTAATGTAGACCGCAAGCTCAGATCTGAGGCCAACTTTTCTATGGTCATTCCCTCCCTGTACTGGAGCTTCAGCCTGTGCTCGTGCGCTTGTCTGGACTCCCTCCTCAAAAGCACCGGCGGCGTGGGGCTCGCAGGGCTCATGTACATCCTGCTACCCATGCCGTGTCTCTTCTTCGGCACTGGCTCCTCCACCGACTTCATCACCATGGCTGGTGACGGAAGCGAGTGAGTTGGCACACCCGCGACGCCCCACACACCGTCTCTCTTCTTACTCTTCCGCTAGCTGCAAGTTGCAGTCCCTGCCTACTTGCTCAACTTTGCTGTCAGCGTCCACAGCTGGGAGGACGCGGCCAAGTTCCTGACGGGCTTCTCATCGGTGGGGAGCATCGCCATCCCCGCAATCCTGCGCCATGCCGGCCTTATCGCTGCGGGCGCCATGTGGATCGAGCTCCTCGCCTTTGCTGTGCTCGTCGTCACCATCCTCCTCTTCCAGCGAGCTTCTGCCGAGGACGAATGGTCCTGACGTCTCGCTGCTGCCGCCTGTGCTCCTGCATCCTACTCAGTCCCTGGCAGCCTCTGCGCCTCCAGTGACAGCTGTGCAGCGCCCATGACTGTAAAAGGCCAGCGGCTGGCAAATGTTTCGTTTTCGCTTACAACAGCACTAGCTGCTGTAATAAGCGTTCCAGATGCAGCTAAGCCGCATGAATAGGCTGCCGGCACCACCAGAGATGGCTCCTTCGCAACTCTCGCCAAGCAGTTTTGCTGCGCTGGCTTTTGTTGTGGGGCAGCTTTGCAAGAGCCCACATGGAGCAACTGGAGCCTAACAGGGTATCTTTGGGGCAGCCCCGCCCATTAAGCCCACCTTTAGGCCATTCCCCATGTGACTGTGTCAGCATTTCCAAATGTGCGGCCACCCTGAACTATCAATGTCCAAATAGCAAATTGCAGTAGCCCTTCAAGCAGTAAGTAGTTGCCATGAACAAACAAAGCTTCTGCTCATGATGGAGCGGACCTCGTGCGGAAAGTGATACTGCCTGGTGCTATAGAGCGGTGAAAGTTGGTTTCTGTCACGAAGTTTGCAGATTGCCTGAATCATGAAGTCTTGCAGATGGCTACAGAGCCATACATTGGCTCAGGCTATCAGGATACCTACTTGTAGAATACATGTCTCCGTGCAGGATGCTGAATCAGTAAGAAAGCTCCCAGCAGGCGATTTTAGAAATGCCTTTCCAGCACGCCTTTCTGCTTAGCAGTGCCTCTGCAGGTAAGGTCTTGGGGCAAAATGCCAATGTGCCACCCTTGAGCCGCCCGTTGAGGGCGTAGTCCTAATGCAAGCTCTGGCCCAGACTATAGATACCAGCTGGGGATTACCATCTAGCTATGCTGCCTATTTGATGGCAGAACCTTTGCCAGAGCAACCTGTCGGCCGCCATCGGTTTTGCCTTGGCCTGCCGCTCATTGTGGGACTGGTGCAAACCCTTTAAGAGAGCTGGCCACACTCAGAATGTAGAGCGGAGTGATTGTTGCTACTGAGTCTTCGACGCTTGTAGAAGCCAGCTGTGATAATTGCTGCCAAGCACAGGGAAGAACTGCAGCAGCTCCTGCATGCTCCCAGCATGCAAGTAGTGGTGTGCACTGCTATGCTATATGAAAGGTCGCCTGGCTTAAGGGGAGGAGTACACAGACGGCCATCCTGCAGGTAGCAGGCGGCGTCTGCCCATCACCTTGATGGGCCTTGTTGGACCTTGAAGCTCGCCTCCAGCGTTCCTACCTGGGAAGGCCTGCTTGTCAGCCACTGAAGCGGGACCGCTTCTCACAATAAGACCCCCTTCAGCCAAAACAAGCATACTGCTGCCAGGCTATGAACACAGTTCCAGGCATGAGAGAGTGATGAGGAGCTTCAAATGGAGCTGCTATCATTACTTACTTGCAGCTGCAGGGCCTCAAGTTCAGCCACCGCTCTTCTTCGCTGGCCATGAGACTCAGCAAGCTCCGCCGCTCCAGCTGCCAGCTGCTCCTCAAGGTGGAGTTTCTCGAGCCGCCTTGCTCCTCGGTCCTGCTCATGCAGAGCAATGCCTCCAGCCAGCATGTGAGATCATGGTCTGGCTGCTGCAGGACTAGACTGGACAGGCCTCAACACAAGAAGAGCAAGTAGAGGATTGGCAACAGACCCTCATGTACAGCAGGCCTTCCTCCGCCTTCCGCAAGCGGAGCAGCAGCATGCGGTTCCTCTCTGTCAGCTCGATTGCCAGTTCCTTGTGCCGGCTTTCATTGGCGTCCAGCTCTTTCCTGCAAATGGAAGATCTCAGAAGTCAGCTCCCCGAGCTAACGAGCTGCGGACTAGCAAGAGGAGACCCAGGCTTCGAGCTCTGCAGGAAGCCCACCTCAGCCGATCATTGACATCGCCCTGCTCCTCGAGTTGCAGGCCTGCTTCCGCCAAGCGCTCTTCCAAGATGCGGTTCTTCTTTGCCTGCCGGCGAACAACCCATATTCACAAATTCAGTCGCTGGTAGGTATGCCGACGAGTGCGTCAAACGCAGGAGGTGTGCTCCACTGTCTCATATGATGTCCAGGCAGTCGTATGATGGGTGGTCAGGCTTTCTGCAGCTCAGTAGCTGGTGCTCAGACCTGTGCCTCCGACTGGGAAATGAGCCGTCGCCGGCCTGGGGTGTCGAGGCCCGTCCTGGCAGACCTCAGCATCTGCTCCTGAGATTCCACCTCCCGCAACTTCTGCCTCAGCTTGTTGACCTCCGCATTGGCTTCACCAGCAACCTTCTTAAGCTCGTCGATCTGGGCATCAGCTTCCTGCAGGCGCCTCTGCGCCTGCCTAAGTGTATCCTTGGTTGCAACAACTTCTGCTCTTGATGCTTGCTCTGACTCTGAGGGCAGGACAGGCACAAAGGGTGTCAGACATCTGCCAGATTGTTGTCATCATGTTCATTAGCAATAAGAATGTCGAAATTGCGGTTCAACACAAAAGAACTGGCTCAGAGTGAGGAGCACAAAATACTTACGTTTGACAGCCTGCGATATGTCCATGGCGTCTCTCATCCGTGCTGCCTCCAGCTTAGCGTCCTGAAGTTGTCGCTCTGCCTTACCAACCTGCGACCTGGCCGTCTCTAGCTCCTCCAGGAAGATCCGCTCGGCGCTGGCGGCTGCCTCCTCTGCCTGCTTGATGATGCTGGTCTGCTTGCGGACATCATGCACAGCCCCTTGGTACTGGGATTGCAGCAGCTCTGCCTGCTTATTGAGATTGTCAACTGACTCCTCCAGCCTCTTGCACTCTGCCAGGAGCTTTGCTAGTTTTGCCTCTTTCTCCAGGTCAGCACTTTGCAGCACTGCGAGCTGGGCCATGCTCTGCTGCAGCATCAGACTCAAGTGCTCCTCCCTTCTAAGGAGCAACTCCTCCTTTTCCTTACTGCAGATGCAAAGCACACACAAATGTCACATATAGCTTTGGCAGATTAGCTAGCTTATGTTGCTGTTACTGTCATTGCTGTAAGTGTATGTCTCTGCTCTGTGAGAACATCTGAGAGTGGCTACTTGCCTCGCTTGAATTGCTTCCTCGGCCAACTGACTAGATATAGCTTGCTGCTTGGCAAGCTCCTTTGCGTTTGTTTGCATCGTCTCAAGCTCAGACACAAGTTTCTCCTTCTGCAGGGCGATGAAGCACACAAGCAAGTCGTTACTTTTGCAAGGACATAGATTGATCGGTCTACAATATACATGGCATCCTCTTCCAGTGACAATAAAGATGAAGTGTATGCACTTCCGTTGACTCCAATACCTGCTGCTCATATGCTTCTGCCATCTTTTGGCTCTCCATTGTGTTATGCTCACGTTCTTTTGTGATTACCCTTTGAAGCTCCTCACTCTCCTGCTTTACTTGCTCATACAGTACAGTCACCTGACCACAAACCATAAAGAGATGTCATCAGCTGCCCCTCCCTGTGCCTTCCATTAATCACGCATGCTGCTGGGTCGACAACAGAAGGACGGTACCAACCTCAGTAGTCCTCACATCAGCATGTCTCAACTGCTCCTTCAGCTTGGAGCACTCTGCAGTCGCGGCAATCGCTTCGCTTTTCACAAGCTCGAGCTCACTGCCAAGCTCCTGCTCTCTTGAGGTCATTTGTGCCTTGTCCTCCTCGAACTTAAAGTGTGCCTCCGTGAGTTCTTCGGTCACCTAAATATAAAGTATGCGAGGACAATCAATGAAGTGAGAGGGTCAAGCTGTGCAATATGGGTAGTGACTCTCCAGCAGCAATTTCACATGCTACAGAGGCAGCTCTGCACCAGATGCTGGAAGAGCCATACCTGCTTCATTTCCTTTTCAACCACTTCAAGCTCCAGTATTCTGCTCTCAGCCTCAGAAAATCTCTTCTCGCACTTTTGCAGCATACTGGCCTGTGCATGACATGCATACAAATACTCCTGATTTAGTGGTGCTACTACTGAACAAACACCACGCTGCAGCTTGACAGGCGGAGTTTGACTGCTCTTCTGTCTTTCTGGTGTAGAGTATGAGCTTCACCAGCAGTACACACTCTTGCCGAGCCTCCTGCAAGTCCTTCTCAACAGCTGCAAAGCCTTGCTCAGCCTCTTGCTGAAGTCGGGTGGACTTTTCCAGCTGCAGTGTTAAGTTGCCAATCTCCTCCCGCAGTGTGCTGAGGTTGCTCTCTGCTATCTGCAGCTTGCTCTCAGCGTCAATCCTGGCGGCTTCCAGCTCCAAGTTGGAAGCCTCGAGGCCTTTGTTGGCCTCCTGGACATGGACAGACGCAGTGAGATATCTGCTGTGCATCAAGTTAGAAAAGCCCACAGGATCAGATGCCTCTGTTGGTCAGTAGCATGTGACAGCAGCATGTGACAGCAAGTAACAACTAAGAGTGACGTCTGACCTGAAGCATCTGAAGGTCAAAGCATGTCTTCTCAAGCTCCGTGCACTTGTACTGCAGTGCCTGCTCAATGGAGGAGAGCTGAGATTTGGCTTTGTTCAGGCCCTGGGCCATGCTCTCACGCCGCTTGTCAACCGTGCTCTCTCTGCGGTCAATGTCGCGCTGCAGCAGCGAACTTTGGCCCCTGAGCACCTTCACCTCCCTTTCTATGTTGGCTTTCTCAGTCTGTTAAGGCAAAGAAGCATAACAAGCTTCTGTGGTCAAGACACAGAAGGCACTGTGGATAGGAGAGTGGCTGACAAGTCACTGGTGGGGAGCATAAGTACTATACAAGTATAAATGGATCAGTCATGAGGCGTTACTGGGCACCATCATCATCTTGCTGCACCTCCAACAATAACTTTGATTGCAGGCAGTCCACATTTACACGTGGGTTGCATACTGCTTACCTGCAAGCAGCTCTTGTCTTGGAGTGCTGTCTTCAATTTTGAGTCCACTTCTTTCAGTTTCCCTCTCAGCTTCTCCAGCTCCTTCCTTTGGCTGTCCCGCTCCTTTTCCAAGCCTGCTGGCAGTGCCTTGGCAGTGGCCACCTCCTTCCGCATCCCCCCAAGCTCTGCTCTTAGCAGTTGCACCTCATGAAAATGCTGCTGTTGGCACACCTGGCCATGCACAGTAGATGGCAGGTGAATTTGAAGCTTGTGAGAGATAGCATGGTCACAGAGAAAGTATGTGGCGCGGGCTTGATTTTATGGCATTTTGTATACACAAGATTGCTGGCAATACTCTACTCACCTCCAGCTTGCTAGCCATTTCCTCTGTTAAGGCTTTTCCAGCAAGCATCTGCCCCTCAACCTCCTCCTTTTCATGTGTCACGTGCTCCTGCTTAAAGTTAGCAGCAGCAGACAATGTCAGACCAATTCTGAAAAGTTGTGCACAGCCTTCAAACGTGATGTTCAGAAAACCATAAATGCCAGGATGCCTAGGGCAGCTTAGAATCAGGCAAGAGCTCATAGGGCATTGACCGAAGTCAGACAGAATGCCAGTCTTACAAGCTTAGCAATCGCAGTATCCAGCTCCTGACATGTTGTACTAAGCTGCAGCTCCACTTCCGCAAGCTCGTTGCGAAGGTTGTCAATAGTTCCTGTAAGTGCACATTCAAGCTCACGCTTTTCCTCCTCTTGCTTAGCCTTCTCCTCCCCAAGCACTTTCAGCTCCTCAGTCAGTTGCTCAGTATGTGCCTCTGCTTTGAGCAAGGCAACCTGCCTGTCTGCAGACTCAGTGGACTTGATGTTGACCACATGGTCTGACTCGGCGAGGAGACCTTTGAGCTTCTTGACGTCGCTGTGCAGCTCATCTAAGTCTGCAGTCGCTTCAAAGAGGGCGTTGTTCAATCTTCCATTCTCGTCGACTATTCTCTCCAGCTCTGTCTGCAGAGCCTCCACCTGGTTCTCTGCCTCCAGGCCATTGCCTGCGCTACTCTCCCATTGAGCAGCGAGTCCCTCTGCCAGCTTGGCCAGCCTATCCCTGTCAGCCTCTGAGCATCTCAGTCGTTCCTCAAGCTCTGCCAAAGACGGCCCTGTGTTCCGGCAAGTATTAGTCAGCCCGTCCTTGAGAGCTGAATGATGGTCTGAAGACGATGGCCAGTGCTTCAATTGCACGTTGAGAAGGTCAATCTCCTGCCAGGCATTATCACGCAGCTCTCCTTCTTCCTTCCTCGTCTTCCCCAGCAAATGCAGCTCCTCTGAAAGGTCAAGCAAGCTGTCCTTGAGCAAGGCAATCTCTTGTTCCATGAGATACCTCATCTGCACACCGTATGCCCGCTCGGCAACAAGCTCCTGCTCAATGTCTGCCAGCTCTTCAAGCTGGTCAGCATGTCCCATCTCCACGTTACCTATTTCTGCAGCCACCTGCAGACATTTCCACAGGTGCAATCAGTATCTTCTCTCCTGCCAACGGCAATGATGCCATGCACTGTGTAATTGCATTGCAAAGTCGATGTCAGGCTGCCAGATGAGCGGAAAAGTGAGCATGAAGTTCTGCATGACTAAGCGCAATGGATGTGTGATGACTTGTACCAACCTCAGTCAATGATGCCTCTCCTATTGCAGCCAAGCATCGTCCCTCGGACTTGGCCAAAGCTTCTCTGAGCTCCAGCATCTCCACTTGGAGCTGCATCATGTTGGCACACCTTAGCACACCTCAATAGTGTGAGCTCAAGAGCCATGCCCTTTGGAGGAGGAACAGATCCAACACATCTTGTCTTGAAGGTGAGCTCTCACCTCATCCACATGCTCTTGTGCTGACTTCTGCTGGCTCGAAGCCAGCTCCGTGACGTGTTCAAGCTCCCGTTCCATACACGCCTTTTCTGTCTCAAGGTTACGCACCTGTAGAGCAGCACATAGCGGCATGCATATGCGAAGGATCCTTCAGGATGTATGCTAGAGCACCCATGTTATTACTCCGTGGAGCTGCAAGGGCTTGTTGATTGAAGCACTTTGATCACAATAACAGCAACATACGCTATCAAAGACCATTGTACCTGGGCTTGAAGTTGATTGATCAGCTGAGCTGAGTCTCCAAGACTCTTTGTCCTGCGGTCAAGTTGAGGATGTACATTTTCCTTGCGTGTGCCAGTCCTTGTAGCAGTATCATTCTTAGGCGTCTGCACCTTGGCAGAGAAAGCATAAGAGTTTAAGAGTTGCACAAGTAACAAAGCCAAAGCGTCATCTTCCTCTGTTCGTATTGAAGAGCTACGGCAGATATAAGACCTGGTACCTTGTGGTACCAAGCCTACTGCCGCATGGTGTGCAAAAATGTTCATCCTTGTGTCAAAAAAAAGCTGCGAGCTCAAGTCCTCAGGTAATGTCGTGCTAATCTTCTAACCACAAGACTTGGACCACATGCTTTGGCCATAGCTCTCATCATACCATGTAGGAGCAGGGAGTAAATACAGGGCAAGCAGTGGTTTGCACGGGTAAGCTCACCAAGGTGCCAGCTTGGAGATGCATTCCTTCGCTCATGCTTCGCCGCCTCCTTACCTTTGTTCCCAACTGCCAACGTGCTCTGGTCGAGGAATAAGCTGGAGTTAAAGACTGCCTCTTTGTGTGTCTTCTTGCCTGGTCTGACAGAGGCATCTTTACTGGCCTTCCACTGCCTTTTGGCGTGACTGCCAGGGCCTTGCTTTGATCATGGGCCTCTGCTGGAGTTGCAATCGGAACCTCATCACCCTTGCTGCTGAGCAAAGGCACCATTCCTGGACTTGAAAGCCGGCTGGTGATGCCCTTCAAGGTGGGGACTTTGTCCCCTTCGACCAGACTCTCAAAGGTTGGCGGTAGATGGGCAACCCTGCAAGTCCTCTTTCGGAGGAAGTCGGCCTGAGCATCTCCCGAATCCTTGCCAAAGACAGGTCTTCTCTCCATCTAAAATGCACAATTCACTTGCTCCTTCAGGTTGCAGGTTTGCATCTGCGCTGGCTGACGATGAGTGACCTCGCTAGATCCGAATACCTCACACATTCACGGAAAGTGGCAACAGTAGCAATGGACTCCACTAGGATTGTACAGAGACCCTTACATACCATCTGGCCAGATTGTTCATCCGTTTGTCCGCGGGGAGGACACCAGGTTTCACGACGATGGCCCTGAAAGCCACAGAGTAGACTCTGTGTCAGTGCAAAGCCCGGATATATCTCGACTGTGTGCGTAATGTATATCGATTTATGTAAGTCATTACTGTTTCATATGGGTAGTGCTTACCTTCTTTGACCACCGGTCCACGTTGCGGTCGTCAATAGCAGAGTTGATTACCATGGTGCTAAGGTTCTCGATCTTCTGCTCCTGCACTCTGATGCGCCTCTCTGCCTCTGCTTGGGCTGCTCTTTCCTCCTGCAGCTCCACTACCATCCTCTCTCGCTCAAGTTCAATCTGCACATTGTAGCGACAATGAATTGTAGTACCATACTAACTGACAAAGATAGGGCACAGAAGGAATGCTGAGATTGCTGACTCACCCGCTAAAGCTTGCAGTGGCATTATCTTGCTATATTCATCTTGCCCAATCTATGTCAGAGTACGATCATGACGCAGCTTGAGACAAGGTTCACAACTTTTGGTCTACTTTTCACTTGGTGGACCAACCTTGAGCATCTCATTCCTGAGTAGCAAGATTTCCTCTTCGAGATGTGGGGAATGAGACTCCTGCATCGCAGGCGCACTTGCATAGTCAGGGAGGGTTATGTAAGCACAATGGCAGTCTATCTGGAGCATCTTTCCCGCTGAAGGACGTGGTCTTCAAAGTACCTGTCTACAAAGGGCATGCAAGATCTGTGTCATCCATTGAGGTGATGCACGCTTCCGTAAGCTTCTCCTCCCATTCTCTAACAGAAGGTTTTGCGAAACCATTGGCATGGTCTGTTCTTGTACCTGCAACTTCAGCCTCAACTCCTCAATCTCGCGCTTCTGCCTCTTCAGCAAGGCTGCGTCTGTGAGCACCTGCAAACTCATCCTTCATGCCTCTTAGCCCTTGCCAAACAATTTTGAGCATGAAATATGCTTTCTCTTGATCGCACACTTGGCAAGCTCAGGCTGCTTTCACTTCTGTGGTACAAGCAGAGTCAAGCACTCCTCATGCAGTGGGTGTACCTCATTGACTTGTGCGCAGTTGGTGATCGTCTTGGCTCTGCTTGCAAATAACAGTGTACCCCGGGTCTCATCCACGTGGATCTGTTTCGGGCACACACTTACACGCTGGCATGAGCAACCATCATGTTGCCAATGCTCCGCTCTTCAGACTGCTTGCCTGCCAGCATTCTGTGCTGGCAATGCAAAGACCAGTAGAATCGGCTGCTACAAGGAAGCAGTCCCTTACTGCAGCAGGTGTTATGTTGCAGATGATGGCCGTCTTTGCATTGCCCCCCAAGGCAGATTGCAGTATACGGGTCAATTTACTATCCCTGTATGGCACATGGCCCCTGCCATATTCAAGGAAATAGCGGTGAACTAGCAGCAAGGCAGCGACGAGACATCAGAATTCTAGTTCTGATCAACAAGCCATGAGTGAAGTGAACAAAACGTTTTCTGGGTATTACTATGAGTTCAGAGGGCCGGTTGTGAAATTCTTGTCACCCACCCTGCAGATAATCATCATCAGGACTTATAGTGATAAAGCTCACCCGTTACGCTCGGTGCCTTCAGACAGCTTGTTTATGACTGTGCCTAAGGTCATGAGGCTCTTGTTGATGTGAGTGCCTTCTTTCAGACGGGCACCTTCAGCGCCCGTCTTGGCAATTCGCTCGGATCCAGCAAGATCAACCAGATTCTGCATGCAAGATGGCCAGGTTAGCAATGGCCTATGACATTGTGAGCCAGATTCTGCAGCATCAGAAGGAAAGGGAGAGCACCACTGCGTGCAGCAATATGTACAGTCAACCAGCATGTCTTACCAACGTTGAGACCCTCACGGCGTCAACTCTCCTGTCCTTCTGCGTGTTGTCAACATCATCCATGCTTTTGTCCCTGCTTTCAATGACCTGAAGCAAGCCCAAGCACACTTGCCTATAGCCCACAAGCAAGTCACTTGCCTGTAGGCCACAAGCAAGTCACACTTCCCTATAGCCCACAAACAAGTTGGCACTGAGACACCCTCACAACTTTCTAATGAAGCGTCTAGTCTTCTGCTCTGGCTATTCCTACCTCCAACGGCATTCAATAGTGGATTGGATCACAACGCTAGGTAGGGGTAAGAAGCATCAAGTTTGGGTCTGGAATACTACCATCCTGAAAATGCTGTGTGAACGACTGCTGTAGACATTCATGTTGGTCTCACCAATATGCCTGTGCGCTGGACAACACAATCAAGAATGGTCAAGAATCACAAGCAAATAAGAGTGGCCCGCCGTGAAGCCATCTGTTCCAAAGTATGCCTGAGTCCTGATAGGCTTTGTATCGGGTTGTCACTAGACCACCTGAGAAAAGCAGGACTTGCAGTCTGATACTGGGAATCAGAAACCTTATGACGTTGCAGGGATGGGCCCCAGCAATTCTGGGAGGTCTAAGACATGCCAGAGATACTAGGCCAGCATACCTTCCCCCGATTCCAGTATCTCCAAGACCTGCTCCGGCGTCACAACAATCTCCTCACGGAGGCCAGCTACAAAAGTACCCCTCTGCAGCACCCCTTTGGGGTCAGCTCCATGCTATGTCAGATACCCACAGCAAGTAAATCCTGCTGCACGAGCTGCTGGGCCAGTAGGGGCTATGAAGGCTACCTCAAGGCTTTCGTGAATTTGTAGCTTGCGATTTTCGGGAGCCAACAGGTCATTGATCTCCTCATTGTAGATCTCCATGTATGAGACGCGGAGCAGAAATTCGCGCGTTGTGGCCTGCAGCCTTGCAGCAGGGAGAAGCAGCCATCAGTGGCCTAGCATGCGTAGCTCAACTTGGACGGCCGCAAGTGAGCACGGCGGGCTGAGCTGCTCCAACATTGTGACCAGGTACTGAACAAGCATGCACAGGCTGACAGCATTCTCGTGCTTTGTTGGTCAAAGTCCATAGCTACAGGAGCTGCCCTCCGGCGCCTTTCGCCACACCTCTTGAATGTGGCTGAAGACGTCGTGCACAGCCAGCGGAATGATGCCCGGCTCCTCAGGCGTGCCACGCATTGTGTAAGTCTTCCCACTGCTCGTCTGGCCATAAGCAAAGACAGTACCTGGCAATATACAGCAGCCCTCATGTGACAAGGCTGAAGGAGCCTTGGCAGCCATTGAGAGATGCTAGGCAACTGGGGCTCAGCTGGCTTCTGGCTGTCTGCGTGACTAGGCTGTAGGAAGCAGCCTCTTGATAGCTACGACAGATGAGACGAAGTGCAGCTGGTCCGGAGCCCGTGGCGAGTGGCGCGCATACGGACCATTGAAGCCATAGACAGTCGATGTTATGATGTCCTTGGTGTCCTTCTTGTAGATGTCAAGAGTCTTGACATCGTGCTCGAACACGCTGTCTGTAGGGCGAGTCACGCAGAACATTAGGATTAGTCTGTCTATAAGCTAGAAGCGGAAGCGATGAACAGGACGAGGGCCCCAATGGCTGAGAAGGAGAAGAGGAGCGGCAGGGGCCTCCTGTAGAAGCACAGCCTCGTACCGAAGGAGAAGGAGTGGCCTGAGACGACCGCGCCGGCGGAAGTGCAGAGGGCGACGGTGTTGGCCTCGGCGCGCCAGGGGCTGCCCTTGGCCAGCTCCGGCCGGCTGAGCGGCCGGACGCGGATGGAGACGGAGATCTTCTCCATGGCCGGCGCCTCGTCGGCCGCCTTGCCAATCCCCCGGGAGTTGCCGTGAAACGGCGACCGCAAGCGCGGCGCCGTCTGCCTGCTCGCCGCCGCCGTTGGCCAGCGGCGGACGACGGCCGCGTCTCCGGGGCGGCTCGCCGGGGCGCTGGCG
>WELB01000003.1:1452115-1471923 GCA_009602725.1 Spirogloea muscicola | reverse complement strand
GCTAATCCTCGGGCGCGGCGAAGGCCCGGGACTTCGAGGTGCGAGCGCCGCCGCAGCGCTGGGCCGGCTGCCGCGCGCGGCCGCCTGTGCGCCGCCGACGAGCGCCTCCGAGAGAAGAACGCTCGGGCCTGCTGTGCGCGCTCCCGCGCCTGACGCCATGGCTCTCGAGCTGCGGCGGCGGGGGCAGGGCGAGAACCTGCGCAAGCTCGACGCGCTGGCAGAGGCCCTCCACAAGCGCTTCCCCGACTCCCAGGTCGACCGGCAGAGCGCTGCCAAGCTCACGGTCCAGCTCATCGACTTCTCCGAGCTCGTGGCTGGCAAGGAGGTGCCGTCCTCCTGCTCATCTCCTGCTCGCTCGGCCGATTGAGATGAAGCGGAGTTCAAGAACGTCTGAAAATGCGCCGCACGTCGGTTGGTGCGGCTACCTCTGGTCCTGGCTCCGTCAGTCTAGCTTCGAGGCCAGAACGGCGTTGGTCGCGATGGAGTAGCATGGCTGCTTCTGGCTTGCGGGTTTGCCAGGGCCGGCAAGCCCCACGTGCTTGGTGGCAGCCTTGCCGCCTGAGGCAGGCTGCAGCAGGACTTTGCCGAGCTCTCGCTATGGTAGATACATTGTTAGCCCCTCATTGTTGACACTGAATGCCCATCTAACAGGCGCAGCACAAGCCTCCATTCCTTCGCATCCCCCTCAAGCTCTTCCACGACTTCCGGCCCAATGGCGCGCTCGCGATCATCCTCAGCAAGTGCATCGAGTTCAAGGCGGAGCAGGATGTGCGGCGCATCGACTTCCAGTCCCCTGCTCGCCGCGACTCCCTCATCATCCTCCTCCAGCGCATACACAAGGAGCTCGAGGTGCGCAGCGACTGTGGCCGCAACCAAAAGAGCATGGCCTCCTCACTCAGATCAGTAGCTCGGAAAGTGCAGCAATTGCTTCTTAGCACGGATTGTGCGAGTGGCTCGCAGGCCAAGGGTTTCTTGAAGCCTCCCAAGATTTACTTCACACCCGGGGCAGTTGGTGAAGACTTGGAGCATCTCAAGGTGAGGGACAGTAGGTATCCTGATGTCAAGGAGAGTGCCTGCAATGGGCGGGTCATCCTATTGGACTTGCGAGATCATTAGCCTTGACTGATGCTCTTCAGCTGATATGTCAGAGGCTGCTGTTTATGCTCAATCGCACGGGCTTCTGTCACCAGATGCAAAGGTCCACCTTACATATAGGCACCTGTTAACTCCCTAAAGCCTGATACCTCTTATGTGTTGCAAGGACTTTGTCCTGAAGCAAGCTGGCGCTGAGGTCGCAGCATCCGAGTGTGAGTCGACGAAATCTCTCCATGTGCAGTTGTGCATGTTAGACTTGGACATACTGTTATTGTCTCTTTAGGTTATTAACTTGGACTGGTAATGATACCTGCTGTCAAGAGTTGCTGAGTTGCCCATGTTTATTGCTGCTCGCCAGCTGAGAGGGGCGTGTCGCACATCCTGTACCCGGATCCACCGGCGGAGCCCGACGCAAATCCAGACTCAGAGTGGATACGTACGCTGGAGGTGCAGGGGAACTTTGCCAGGGTCCACTGGTGGTATTACCCTGACAGCTATGATGAGTGGCTGCCTCTTGGTGAGGTCCGCATCTGCGCTTCGTATACCTTAATTATACAGGACATGTAGTCTGCAGGTGATGAGTCAGCTTCACAAAGTTTTGATCATTGGAAGTAGGGTCGCGGTCAGGCATTGACACAGTTAAGGAGTATCTTGCTCAAGCCCTCTGGCACAGTAGCCCTCAGCTGACTACCCACTTCTCTATGTTGGTGGCAGGCGATGTTGAGGGCGAGGCAGAGGAGGAGACGCTGCACAAGGGGCCCTGGCACCTTCACCTTCGATGGCTCAGGGACAGCTGCCTCTACAATGAGTGGTAGGCCCATCCACCCTTGAATCGGGCACTGAGAACATTTCTAGGGGCGCCCTTTCAGTAACACAAGAGTGCGAAGGTTGTCATGAAATTGTTTTCCTAAAAGTGGTATATTATTGTTCTTGTATTGCTATCAGGATGAATGAGCTGGACTACGTGCTCGAGGAGAAGGAGGTGACAAAGAAGGGAGCCAGCGGCGCAGCGAGGAACTCGCGAAGCCGAAGCCGGCGGAAGCAGTCACAGGATGAGGCGGATGAGGCGGTCCTGCCGATGACCACGGAGACCGCTGGAGAGGAGGCAGGTGGGAGGAAGGGCAAGCGCGGGCAGGAGGGGGAGCTCGATGGCGGCGGCCCCGCTGACCGCGACGATGGTGGGAGCGCTGGAGCCGGGGCTGATGTTGAGCAGGGAAAGCGCAGAAAGCGGTGTGCAGAAGATGAGGGCGTTGCAGAGGGCGACGACCAGCCGCCAGGTGCTGTTAGCAGGCGAGCATGCATGTGCGTCTAGGGCTGAGGGTTGAGAATATTAGTGGTAATAATTTGGATTTACTGAAGGGCAGGCTACAGCAGTTGCCTCAAGTATGAAGGTCAAGTTAGTCATATGCTGCAGACGAGCTGCTGCAGTCTAGATGATGCAAGGTTGAGCTTCACGGGACAGGCAAGGTGATGCCGTATGCCTCGATGGAAAGTAGAGCTTGGCGCATCCGCCACAGTGCAGGCAGCCTTGAAGTTGAGACAGTGGCCTGTGTATCATGCTCATGGCTAGCTATTTGTGATGTGCAGCTCTGAAACTCCGGCTGACCAAGCGCGGGGACGACTACACTGTAGCGAAGCAGGCAGATGTAGGTGCAGAAGTAGCAGCGGCTGCGGCAGCAGAACAGAACGGCCTGGCGTCGCCTCAGTCAGGCAAGCGGAAAAAGCAGCTGCCTCTAGGAGGTGCGCCAGCTCCCAAGGAGCCGCCGGTGCCGCTTGGACCTGATGGCAAGCCCGTGGAGGTGCTACCAGGCAAGGCAGAACAGGTCAACGACGTGCCCCGCGTGTCGAGGCAGCAGATTGGGCAGCCGCATGCTTCGGTGCTGGCAGCCATGGATGCCCGACTGGCGGTCGATGGCAGTGCAGGCAACAGCGGCAGTGGCGGTGGCAATGGCGACGTCGGTGGTAGCGGCGGCCAGCTGCCAAGGGTCGAGAACATCTCAACGTACACAGGCCAGCATGGCGCCCCCAAGCCCCCAGTGCCAAGCCCGATGCCGCATCCCATGCCACAACAGGAGGGTGGGACACCGTCCAAGCCGACGGCTCCGGAGGTCCA
Source organism: Spirogloea muscicola (assembly GCA_009602725.1). Taxonomy (NCBI): domain Eukaryota; kingdom Viridiplantae; phylum Streptophyta; class Zygnematophyceae; order Spirogloeales; family Spirogloeaceae; genus Spirogloea; species Spirogloea muscicola. Next base: position 1,468,715 of record WELB01000003.1, on the reverse strand, counting down.
CAGGGTGCCAAGCCATGCTGGTACGAGCGACAGCCGTCCACTCTGCTCTCAGGGCTTTGCTTCTCTGAGTTGCCGACACAGAAGGTTAGGCTGTAAGGTCAATGATAGATGTCAGGTCCTTATGGCACGCAGACACAGTTATGACCTGCTGTGTTTCATGACCCCAGGTTGGTTCTCATGGACGCGGATACACCCGTTGGAGCGCCGACACCTGCCAGAGTTCTTTGAGCGTCGATCGCAGTCCAAGACCCCGGAGCTGTACATGGAGTACCGCAACTTCATCATCAAGAAGTATCGAGAGGACCCCCTGCGCCAGCTGACGTTTACAGAGGTCCGGAGGATGCTGGTCGGCGATGTGGGCATGCTGGGAAGGGTGTTTGACTTCCTCAACCACTGGGGCTTGATCAATTACCAGGTATCCAGCAGTTCTTAACTGCGCCTGCTCAGCATGTGAATTGATTTGGTACTCATGTCTTGTAGGTGTCCTCATTACATGCAGTGATGTTTGTAACATCTGGAAAGATCTGTTTGCTCCAAGGGCAAGCTATATTAACACAAACCTGAGCACCTACTTTGCACTGTCTTTACACCTGGCCGCACTTTTGCACCCATGATGTGCAAGATATCTGCAAGTCAACCTTGTAGATTGCATACACGCTCTCGAAGTTGATGCCTTTGCATGTCAGTGTCACTGATCAATTATTAGCAGCACTGTATCTACTCCAGAGTCATCAGAGTCATCACAGTCATCAGAGTTCTCAAGTCCTCAATGTGCAAGGAGACGACTCAATGTCCTAGTTAAATGGTGCAAGTATGTTGTCATGCCTAGAGTAATCCAAGTTGCACAGCTGTAGAGCTTGCCATTGCCCGGCAGAGTGAGCTTCTCAGAAGTTTGTCTTATGTCTTACAGGCTTCGGGTGAGTCACGCCAGCGAGGGCTACCGTGGGCTGGTGAGCCAGCAGCGCTGGTGGAGACGGGCCCAGCTGGCGTGCGTGCAGTCGTGCCAACCATTGTTGGTACAGGCCCAGCCTTGTACCACTTTGCGGACCCGAGGCAGCCCCACACGGGAGCACACGAGCAGACCCTCGCAGCCCACCGGAGCGCCTATGCACCTGCCAGCGCGGAGGCTGCGGTCCAGCAGGCTGCACAAGCTGTCCGTGGCCGCGTTGCAGACTACTTCTGCGATGCATGCGGCGCAGAGTGCACTTCCAGTCGTTACCACTGCCGGATCCAGGTGAATTTGGCAACTTTCCGCTGGCAGCCTCTCAAGGAGCTGAAAGGGCTCCACAGGTGGCCATCTAGACGTTCTTGGATATTGACACAGCTGATTCTGTTGTCCTGCAGCCCAATGTTGACCTTTGCCCGGGCTGCTATGCCGATGGTCGCCTCGGGCCTGGCCTGGCCACAACGGACTTCACTCACAAAGGGCCTGCGCCAGAAGACAGCGGCGGTGGGGGCATGATAGAAGACTGGAGTGAACAGGAAACATTGCTCCTCCTCGAGGGGCTGGAGCTCTATGGTGACAGCTGGACGGAGGTCGCCGAGCACGTGGTGACAAAGACAAAAGCGCAGTGCATCTTGCACTTCATCAGGCTTCCCATTGAAGACCCGTTTTTGGAAGTAAGTCCCTCCCTGCTCCTTGATTGCAAGTTGTCCTTGCAGACGTACAGAGAAATGTGCCACTTCTACTACTACTATTCTGGCGTTTCTGATCTGCAAGCTTTTAGTACAGGCATCCTGCCAAGCATCGCACATTCTTCAAGAAGAACTTGAATATAAGCATGAGCTTGTGTGGTTCTTGTGGTGCAACATTGACACATTGCTTGACTGGTGCCAAGTCCTCGGCAATGAGCTGCCCTCTTATGGATTTCCATCCCGTTCAACTGCAGGAGCTGGAGACGACTAACTCCGGTGCTCCACAGCCAATTTCTAGTGCGACACAGCCCCCTGACATCTCATCAGATTGTAGGGAAGACAAGCGGGACAAAGGCGAGACATTGGTAGCCGATGTCTCATCTATAACGTCCGAGCTCACCCCTTTTGCTGATGCCGGCAACCCCATCATGGCACAGGTCGGCCTTGTGCTTTGCATTTGTGCCTACTTTGCCCAGCATACTAGTGCAACCTTTTTGCAAATGATAGTCGTTGAGTACTGTGTGAATATTGAACAGTACTTCTACGTGCAGGTTGCCTTCCTGGCGGCCATGGTTGGACCACGTGTGGCAGCCGCAGCAGCACAGGCAGCCCTCGAAGCCCTGACAGAGGAGTACCCAGAGAACGAGGTGCGCATTCATGAGGGGCAGAGTGCACCTGGAGCTGGGGCAGCTGCCCAGGCAGAGAAAGGCCCGGATGTGGTTGGCGCTCCGACCACAGCATCAGAGACTGCAGAGCAGCAGGCAGGGGCTCCTACCACAGCTTCGGCTTCCAAAGATGGCCTTTCAACAGGTTGGCATCCCAGTCTCTCCCAGCTTGCCAAGTCAGGCAAGAGCAAGCATGCTAAGCTGCACTTGTCAAGGGAATTTTGTGTTCCCTGTCTTTCTTGCTTACTTGCAAAGCTGAGGTTGTCCTCCAAGAGCATCTGAGTGCCAAGCTCTTACATCACATGTTTGCCTCTTCTATGCAGCTGGGGAAACGGATGGACCGACCTCTGCACTCCGGCTGCGGGTTGCTGCGGCCACAGGACTGGCCGCCGCTGCCGTCAAGGCAAAGCTGCTTGCTGATGCCGAGGAGGGCGAGATCCAGCGCTTGGTTGCGGAGGTTATGGAGCAGCAGGTCAGCTGAGGTCGCTGTCTTACTCGTTGGCCTGCTCTCAGGGGTTTTAGTCTACAATGCAACCTCAAGCCAATACTGTACTGCCAATTCAAAGAATGTAAGCGCTTAGATAGTTGCTCTGATTCCCTTGTTGTGACTTTCACGTGAACTGTAAGCTTCATCCCTGATCTTGCACTGCATGCTCGTTGGCAGGTGAAGAAGCTGGAGATTAAGCTCCGCCACTTTGAGGACCTGGAAGACCTGCTGCTCAAGGAGCGGGACCAGGTGGAGCGCACGCGGCAGCACCTGATTGCTGAGCGTGTGCGCCTTGCCAGCACATTGATCCCTGGCCAGCAGCCGCAGCCGGCCACACCCTCCCAGATTCTTTCATCTGCTTCGATGCCCAGCACCGTGCAGAAAACGCCAAGCTCGCTGCCTCCTTGGGGCGCCCCTGCGGTAGCGGCCTCCTCAACACCCGCATCACGTGGTGTAAGCATCACGCCTGCTGGCGATTCTCAAATCTCCTCACAGCTGTGATAGGGAGTTAAAGCGCTGAGGACCGATGCAAATTTCCCATGTTCTTCTGAAAGGTTGTGTCCCGATCCAAGGGTCATACCTGAGTAACAAGAGACTTTCTTGACTACAATCTGTTTTGTGTTGAGTTCTTTGTGGTTTAGAAGCTATCCCAGCTGTACATGACATGCAAAATCTCTTGTCGTTCAAAAAGGCCTTGGGCTCTTGCTGAGCCTAAATATACCCTCCATCCATAGGCAAGATGTCAGGCCTGCCTGCTACTACACGATTTGCAACTTTTGATCTGCACGTTTGCCAATGGCAACAGCTCTGCTGGCGTCTCAATGCTGCGAACCAACATGCAAAATACCAAAACAGACCAAATGCATTCATCGCTCAAAGCCACCTAGCCACCAATGCCTAAAAGTTGGTATACACGCAGGTGGCTACTGGTTGTCACTTTTTGCAGCTTAATGACATGATCCTGATTTGCCATCCAGATTCTGTCAAGAAACAGGCTCAATGCTCACAACCTGCCACTTCAGACCATAACAGAAAAATGCTATATTCCCTTAGCCCTTAGCCTGCTAGCATCAGGGTTTTACAATGGAGAGAGAGATGCTTTGCGGCTCTTACTCCAATTTTGCTGCACAAGCTGTCGGTGTTGGACCAACATGGCCATTGACGAATCCAACTCGTGCAGCAACCTTATCAATGATGGCACCTCAAATTTCTCAAGAAACAGGCCCAACGCTCACTAATGCCACTTCAGATCGAATCAAAAAATGTAAGACGTCGCATTTACTCGGCCAACTGGCACAAGGGGTACAGAGAAGAGAGACGCTTTGCGACTCTTACTCCACCTTTGCTGCACAGGCCGTCGGTGTTGGACCAATGTGGCCATTGACGACTGCAGGTCGTGCAGCCGTCTCATCAATAATGCCCGACTTTTTCTGCATTGACTTGAGCCTGCGATAGCCCTTGTCTGTGCCGAACAACCTGCAAGCATGCCCCTGCCTGAGTCAATGCTGAGCTGGTAACGAATTTAACAGTCAAGCAAGCCTGCATGAGAAGAGCAGGCATGCTTAAAATTGCAGGTCAGAGGCACTTAGGGCCACACCAGTCCATGTAAATGAAGGTTGAAGCATAGTTGCCAGACTTGGTGTACAGGAGGCGATGGTGGTAGTCGTGGAAATCCGCCCTGCCGGAGTCAGGATTGAAGGGTTTAGAAAAGAGTGGCAGGAAGGTTGGAGACGACAATCACACAGCACGTCCCAAGGACGGGCTCAGCTGCAGGATTACAATCGTGGGGGCCAACACTCACTTGAGACCCCGAAAACTAATCTCCTGCAAGAGGACCTCAAGCTTGAGTTCCAAGGCTTCGGACCTGAATTGAGGTCTGACCCTCGCCCAACCAAGCAATGACCTTGACTATGAACCTCCAAGGCTCATAGTTGCGAGGGTCTAGAGGACGAGCACTGACCCCCCGTATAAAGGAAGGAAGCGCGAGGGGCTCCACGGGAAGTCGTAGCCGCAGTGCGCCTCGACTGTCTCCACGACGCGAATGCTCATCCAGAGCCAGAGCGTGAGGAGGTGCGGGCCTGTCAGAGCCGGGCCTGCAATCGTCGCAAAGCCCAGAAAGAGAATCTCCAGTGGATGCGCGTACTCGGACGTCAACCCAAACGGCGTCGCATACCTGCAGGAAGCCAGGAGGTCCAGCATAAATTACGCGCTTTGGACTCTGCGTCAGCGATGCACGACTGCCACTGGAGGGCAAGCTGCCTCTGTCATTGCCACGATTGAAGACCGGCAGAAGGAGAAGAGGCGGCGTACTCGTGGTGGACGCTGTGGATGTGCTTGTACAGGAACTTGGTGTGCAGGACACGGTGACCCCAGTAGAAAATGAAGTCCTCAATGACAAAGTAGCTGGCAATCTGAAGCACAATCGTCTTCCTGCAATTCAGGAAGGAGGGCGGTGGCCGCGCCCATGTCAGCGACGCAGACTGAAGGGGCAGAGGAGAGGCAGGGAAGGAGGGACGTTGAGGGTGAATGATTGGGGCCAATTCCCCAGAATACACGAAGTTGCAAGTCATGGGGGGGTAGGGGAGTCAGCGATTGCCAGGAAAGGGATGGAAGACAGTGAGAAGGAGGGGAGGAGGAAGGAGGAGCAACATAGAGGGAGAAGGAGGGCACAGGAAGACAAGGTGGGAAGGGCGGGCAGCGTGGCGGCCGAACCAGGAGGGCAGCGGGAGGTGGCTGGAGAAGCCCATGTAGCGGAAGACGGGGTACGCGGCCACCATGACGGGCAGGTTGACGAAGCAGTGGTACAGCATGAGCCGCCACAGGCACTTGCGCTGCGCCTCGCGCGAGTTCACCCGGTTCTGGCAAGGAGGGGTCGCGCCGAGCCGGAGGGGCCGGCGGTGCAGTCTCGTGAGCTGATGGCACTCTTCTGAGGGGATGGGCCAGCGCAGAAAGTGGCGGCGGCAGCGGCGGCGGCGGCGGCGGCGGTGGGGCGACGGACCTGGATCTTATAGCTGCGGACGTTGGCCATCTCCATGAAGAGGTACGGCAGGCCGCAGAGGAAGTAGACGGACTCGTGGATGACGAAGCTGCCGAGCGAGGCGAGCTGGAAGTCCGTGAAGCGGCTCGTCAGGCCCTGCAGCCGCAAAGCAGCGGCGTCAGAGGCCGCATCAGGCGCCCAGCCACCGTCGCGTCGACAGCGGCGGCAGCACTTAAAGGCTGCGGCGCGAGGCGGACGCTCGTGGTAAGCACGACTCGTCGCAGGAGGGAGCGTGAGCTGAGCGCCAACGTTGAGGCTCGACCGACCGCTCGAGACAGGGTCAGAGACGGCAGCGGCGGCTCAATAGGCACGTCAGTGAGGGACTTTAGGGGTGATCAGGCGGGAAGAGGCAAGACGGAGGTGGCGCACGCACCAGCCACGCCGCGTCCAGCGCGGCGCCCATGGCGGCGGCCCGCCGNCGGCGGCGGCGGCGGCGGCGGCGGCAATGGCGGCCTCGAGCGGCGATGCGACTTCCAGCAGAACACCGGGCGGGGGGAGAGGGGGGAATGAGGCACCGGGCGAGGGGCCCGGTAACGGGACAAGCTCCGCGCGGGGAGAGAGGTTGAGGCCGGACTCAGAGCCGCCGAGGAGCACCCCACGTGGCGAGCCCTCAGTCGTTGCGGCACTGAAGCATTGCGCGGGAGTTGTCAAGACGGTGGCAAGCGGCTGCCACTACACCATTGGTGACCAGATTGCGAGCTGAGCATTGTGAGGAGGAACTGATGACATTACAGAGTCGATTATGCTCAATGTGCGGCGATCTCGGTCGGCGTTGCCTCGAGCAGACGGGCGACGGTGGCCCTTGCGCTCCGAAAAAGATTCACAAAAGGTCGAAAGGGGCCAAAAATGGGCGAGCACTTCTTCTAAAAAGACTTGGGGAGGCCATGTGTGGGCAAGTACACGAAGGCAAGCACATTGACAAATGTACGTCACCTGCTGCTAAGCAATGCAACGCATGAGCCTGAGCTCGCTGCAGACAAGCTGACACTCGGCGACGCAAAACTGACAAGTAGGCTGCCGGCATGCCCATCTGAGCTGGAAGCATATCCTCACGTCGAGCATATCCCAAACTTGCAATATCCTCCAGTAAGGCCATGCTGCGGCGAAGGCCGCTCGCAGCAAGGCGGCCAAGCACTCCGACCACCAGCCTGCAGATGAGTTTGTCCCCTTGGCGGTGGACGTGCACGGGGCTCTCGGGTCCCAGTGGCTCGACCTGCTGGCCCGGCTTGCGCGGCGTGCTGTGTCCCGCAGGCGCGGCGAGCCGGCTGACTTCAACACAGCTGGCTCGTGGGCTCAGGTATACCGGATGAGATTGTCAGTGTCCCTCCAGCGGTCCATGGCCCATGCTCTACATCTGCGTGCTGGCCGTGCTCTCGCTGCAGCCTCTGGCTTTCGGCAGGGGAATAATTTTCCAGCAGCTAGTCTGTCGGATCTGCGGCTCCTCACTCGTAACTACTGGAGTGATCCATCCTCCCCCTGTGCTGACATGACATCTTCAGGCCCTCTGTAGCTGCTATACGCTTGTCGGCCCCTCCGAACCCTGGTCAATTCCTTTTGGGCTGGCGTATCACAGCCCTTGCCCCCATTTGGAGTGCCACTTCTTCAAGTGAAGGTGTAGAAGCGAGGGCCAATGCAGCCGAAAGTGTCGATTGCCGCCGGTAGGAGGTGGTCGCTGCGGGGGTAGTCAGAGTAGTGTCGGAGCTTTCTCAGCTCAGCACCTCTTACTGCGTGACCAGCAATGTGTGTCGAACCGGAACCCTTGTATGCCTCCGTCGCCACCACATCAACCAAGGCTCGTGGGCCTCCGTCAGGGGGATAGTTTTCCGGCAGCTAGTCTGTCGGATTTGAGGCTCCTCACTCGTAACTACTGAGTGGTCCAATTTCCCCCGTTCTGACATAGCATCTTCAGCCCCTTCGTAGCTGCTTAGCACTTTTAGGCCCCTCCGTCATTTGGCCAATTCGGACCTTTTGTCAATTCTTTTCGGGCTGGCTTTTCACAGCCCTTGCCCCCATTGGGAGAGCCACTTCTGCTCGCCCACAGAGAAGGTAAAGGCGGCTTAGTATCTTGTTTCTTGCCCCATCTGGACTTTCAGACCTTGTCCATTCTTTTGGGCTGGCTTCTCACAGCCACTGCTGTTAATCTGGAAGCGCTTTCTTCATAGAGAAGGCTAACGCCAGCCCAAAAAGAATGGACGGAAATCCTAAGACCAAAGCAGGTGCCGAATGGAAAAACTACAAAGCTAGAAACGAGATGTCGCAGAGGGAAGCTTAGTACTTACGAGTGAGCAGCAGCAAGTCCGAGTAACTCGCAGCTAAGAAAGAGGCATTCCGCCTAGACCCAGATGCAATAACCACGAGTGAGGAGCCGCAAACCCGAAAGACTAGCTGCAGGAAAGCAATCCCCCTGACGAAAGAAAGCTAGGGGCTGCTGCGAGAGCACGGCCAGCACGCAGATGCAAGGCGTGGGCCATGGACCGCTGGAGGATACCAGAAAAGAAAAGAAAGAAAATTGCTCGCCCATAGAAGTGTGGCTGGGAAGGCCAGCCCAAAAAGAATGGACAAGACCCATAGAGCCAAAAGGTGCCGAAAAAGAAAGGCTAGAAAGGCGCATGCGGTAGACCTGAGCTAACGAGCGGCTTTGAAGTCAGCCTGCTCACCTCGCCTGCGGGACACAGCGTGCCACGCAAGCCTGGCTAGTACGTCGAGCCACTGTGAAAGGCCAGCCCAGGTTAAAAAATTAACAAAGTCCGAAGGGGCCAGAGAAAGCGCTAAAAGCACAGGGAACCAAGGAAGTACGAAACAATCAGTAATCCCTGTTGAGCAGCCGCAGGTCGGAGTAACTATTCTCCGAGTAGCGGGTCCCCTGGCCAGTAGCGGGTCCCCTTTGGGGCTTTTGGGCTGTGGCAATAGCTCTACGACGACTTGGACAGGCCCTTGACCACGAACGCACGGGCCCCAGTACCAAAGTAGGGGGATAGCATACATTGTAACGTGTCAGAGGGCTTGATGATTTTGGCACGCTAGCAGATGGAAGGCTGTCCGAGCAGCTATGACTGCTCAATACCGCTCAACTTGTGCGTTGTCATGATGCACTGGCAATTTAGAGTATTAGCTAAACCCACCGCCTGCTATCGCTCTGTGGCAGCAACTGAAAAATGAAGACACGATGGATGCATATAGATATTCTAATCTGCAGACGATATTTCCTACCTGTGCTTGCCCAATAGTACGGTCAGGCCAGCAGCATTTGTTGTGGCAGTTTGACTGTAGGTGGACAGGGAGCTCCCCGCAAGGACGAGCATGATCAGGAGTCTGGTGCTACAGATCGACAGTGCCCATTGCGTGCACGGTAATATTGTAATAGCCAGTTGCTGGACGGAAGCTTGTTTTTGACGACCTGATAGCCCACTTAGTCAGAGGCCAGTTCTGCTTGTCTCGAATCGTGCCGTGTCTTGTTGCCACCACCTTCACGCGCACATCATACGCACAAGTCGAAGTCAGCCCGGAGCACAAGCAGCTGCACAACCATGCCTAAGATCGCCGTTGCTGTCGCTTAAGATACAGCTCAAAGTTCTTACCTGCGGTGGTAGCGTCCCGTAGGAGCAGAAAAGCTGCACCACGGCTTCATGCGCGTGGGTGTCGGGCCTAGAAAGATACCCGTGGTAGAGTCAGTCAGTCTGCGGCCACCTATATGCAAAGCGTAGTCAACACAAGGACCGAGGATGCACTTGAAACCCCCTGGCGGCCGGCTGCTCAGTGTGTGAGTGAGCAGCCCTGGCTAGTGATTGTCCACAGGCAAGTTTTCTGCTGTGCCAGCCGTGTCTAAGCTAGAGGAACAGACTCACAGGCAGCAATGGCGATATTCAGTAGTAAGAGCTACAAGCAGAAGGTGCTCACGGGCTGTCTACGACGCCATTGAGGTCACGGTCACAGAAGACAGAGCCGGTGGGTGCTTGCCTTCATACTTGGCCACTTAGGCTTGGCCCTCCATCACTCAACACACATTTCGCCTTTCCCGAGGCGCCAACCCCCTACTCGCCCGCCACCATCGTCGTTCCCCCGGCCCCGCATCGTGATATGGTTCTCCTGGGACCTCGGCCGTGTCATTCAACGCCGCACCGTCCTCCCAGGAGCGGCGCCCCGGTGCCGGCCACTCCGCACCAGATGTGAGCTCTTCCCAGCCACCAGTCAATCTGGCCGCGCTTGCTCTTTCCGAAGGGGCCGAGGCCTGTGACAAAGCCGGCCCAGAACGAGTGGACAAGGCGCCGCTGGCGGCTGCAACGGCTGCCAGTCCGCTACACCCGCAGGCCACGCTCTTGCGCCAGCTCTCCATGCCCCCTACCTCGCCGCTGCGGAGCCAGGCCAGCCAATGCCACACCAAGGCGAGGACGCCAGTCGCATGCCTCCTCTTGTTCACTGTCCTGGCGGCCACGACCATGTGGGCTGCCTCTGGTACCGGCTCTAGCGGCAGCCCGCATGGGCATGGGTCGTGGCCACCAGGACAGTGAACAAGAGAAGGCATGCGACTGGCTTCCTCGCCATGGCGTGGCGTTGGCTGGCCTGGGCCAGCACGCAGCCGAGCCACGCGGGCGCGCAGCGGCGGGGTGGGGAGCTGGCGCGAGAGCGTGGCGGACTGGCAGCCTCCAGCCCCGAGGAGTGGACAAGGTCTGAAAGGGGCCGAAATAGACGCCAAGTGTTGATCACTTTGTCCTGCTTTTGTAGGCAGATGTCAGCACTTCCTCACTTGTCAGAAGCTTTGACTCTTGGTGTAGCCTCATTGGCGCCGCAAGGCGGGACAGACTTCCCCTGCCCTGCTTGCTGAGCTTCGCCTGCAGCCGCGCAAACGAGCGAGGGAGGCCGCCGCCGCCGCCGTCGCCGCCATGCAGTGCGTCCTGCGCGGGGCGTCCGTCCGCACGCTGCAGCGCGCCGTGGCCTGCGTCTCCAAAGTCGGCAACAACGAGCTCCTCATCGAGGGCGCGCCGGGAAAGGTGCTCTCCCATCGTTCCACGGACGCGCCATGCCCTGCGCAAGCGATGCTCGTCGTCGCCAGCCTCGATCACCCGTGCGTCTGCCTAACAGAGGCATTCTGCTAGTCATAGCACGCTGGAAGGCAGGAATCAGTCCCCTATGCATCTGCAAGAGCCGCTGCGAATTTTAGTGATATTTTACATACAGCCGCTGTGACTTATTGGCGAAGCGGCATCTCCCTGCGGATTGTCTGCTTGTCGTACGAAATCAGCTTGTCCTTCGGACGTTGAACTTGGCAAAGTCAGCCTTTGCTGCCTTCACCTTCACTCAGAGCTTCTTCGACAGCTTCCAGCTTTCTGTGCCCACAGTAGCGTGCAGCATCCTCGCCAAGGTCAGAAGCACGTTGCCTGCTCTAGCCTGGAGGCACTCCTTTACTGTTGTGAATGCATCAATTCTGTTAGCTCTTAGTAGCAGCTTGCAACTGTATTACTTTACCGAGCTCGGCCACAATGTTGCGTGCTCTCTGAATGACCTCCTTGTCTTGTGCAGAATGTTGCCGCCGCATTCCGCACACCAGCTCCAAGCATAGAGAGCCTAACGATTGCTTTGGAGGACTCGGAAGCTTCTAAGATGACTTGGACCATTGCCTGCCTCAACGGTCTCAGACAGCCTACTCCTTGCCACATCTCCTGGCAAGAAAGTCAAAGCATACTCGCTGCTAGCAGTGTACTTCCTACTTTGTCTATAATCAGAAGTTGCACAGATGGAGCTCCTGTCTGTTTTATTGAAGGCCTTCATGAAGGCAGCGCTACAACTCCCAGTCTCTGTCTAAGTATACGTCTCTGTTTAAGAGAGGAGATTGAGCACCAGCACAGCATATTGACTTCCACAAATCCATGTTTGATACTTTGTTGCAGGTGTCAAGAAGACTTACTGGGTCACATGCAATCAGGGCGTGGAGATGCTGACTGCATCAGTTGATCACAGGCTCCTCCCCAGTTACATGGTTATCAAGCCTAAGGACTTCAATAGGCTCCTTGGAAACTTCCAGAGCACCTTGCCGGAGGTCACGCTCATTGCCACAGAGCCTGCTTCTGCAACCAACTGCAGTACTGAAAGTTACTCTGAGACCAAAGCCATTGAGCTGAGAAGCTTTGTTGACTCTGCCAGAGGTATGCAGATCAATGTTAGTGTTCCAGGCCAGTAGGAGTAGAAGAAAGTCACTAACAAGTTACTGGCACACCTTGCTGCTTAAGCTGAGTAGTGCTTTGCATGTCAACTTCTGAAGTTGCCCAGTAGGTCATTGTATTCTTGATGATCTTCTTGCCCAACCGCTCGATTCAGGACCTGCTTGCTTGTCTTCTTTTTCTAAGAGCATAAGTGCTAGTCTGCACTCATTTGAAGCTTCTGTGTTGCTGTCCCATCATTGCGTATGTGATCCGGATGCAGTGCTAAGTGAGGAGGACAACCTTCATACTCAACTTTGGATCGACCCCTCTGAAGAGCTGCAGGGTTACAAGCATATAGGAGCTGCTGTAGATGTTACTTTCAGTGTCAAAGAACTTAAGGTACGTTATCTGATGCCCTTCTGTATATCACAGAGTTGTTGGGCACTGCAACTCTTGCCACTATTTCCTCCCCTCTTTTTCGTGTGTGTGACGGGCCTGACATATTATCCTATGACCCCATGTTCTTGCACCCTTGTTTTGCGACTGGTGCAGGCATTTTTGGCATTCTGCGAAGCTACTGACACCGACATGTACATGTACTTCGATAAGGCTGGAAGGTGAGCTGCTTTGACAGTCTAGCTTCAAGGAGAGAATGTCTAAATCATTTCATCATGAATTGGAGCAGTCCTAATTGTCCAGCTCAATAAAGTGTCAGATATGCACTGCTTGTCTTCACCATCTTGTGATCTGTGAGCTTCACACCTGACATAGAGCAGATTCACTTGCAATTGACTTCCTCAATTTCTTGAGCACTTTCTCCATTTTGCTCCGACTAGCATTGACCATGATGAGCAGTAGTTTTCAAATTTCAATGCCTTCTCCACGAAGGGATCAGATACCTGCTCGAGCTCTCTTTGCTGTCTTTACAGCTGTCCTACAGCACTCCTGAGCTAGTGATTGTGTGTCTGCCTCCTTGCAGTCCCGTGCTGTTCTCTCCATGTCCAAGTAACCCAGAGCAAGCAGATTTTGAGGCGACTCTCATCTTAGCAACGGTATTGGAGTCACAGCTAGACACAAGTCAGAGTGCTGAGCCTCCACAAGAAGTTGAAGGCAGTGGTCGTGGTGATGGTCCTACATCCACTAGAGAGATGCCTGGTGCCTCAGCTCAAGTGCCAGGGGGTCCACTTCAGCAGAGTCAGACGCAACGGAGAGGTGGACCTGATGTACAACTAAGCAGAGGCCAGTCTGGTCAACAGAGCATTGACAGGACGCAAGTCTGGTCGACTTTGTCTGGTGAGGTCACTACATTCCACACCTCCATTGTGTCATGAGCAGCAGTTCCAGAGCTGGCGTGATATTGCGAATTGTGATGGCCTTCATGCATCCTCTCTTCTATGGGTGCTCCACTGCTAGCACTGAGTGGTGATAGGGCCGGCGTGGTTACCACCACCAGGAAGTGCCCAGCAACCAGGTAGCACGAAGGTGAGGTCCAGGCTAGCTGACAGTGGAGATGCAAGCAAAGAGATTCATCGAGCAGAGGCCCAACATAATCAAGATCCTTCTGAACGGCTGGGTCCAGCAGCGGGAAGCTCCAGGTGACTGGCAAATTCTCTATCCGATTCTAACATGATATGCTTGCTCCTATTCTGTAGACCTTACTTGGGTGTTTCTATCAAGTCTGAGCAATGATCCCATTCTGCATCGGTCACCTCCAAGGATGACAAGTAGGCCTTGGATCAGCTCAGTAGCAGCAAGTCCACAGGTTTTAGTAGGTCTGGCCAGAAGCACGTGGTGAAGATCAAAGGCTGAAGCCATCATTGTTAGAATGGAACAAAGGTGGTGCTAACAGGTGGTCAATCCGCCGTTTGCCTTGGTGCAAACAGGAGAGGCACAGGCTCAGAGGAGGGCCTTCACAACCGGCCATCAGAGGGAGGAGCAGAACGAGGGCAAGACCATTCCCTTCAAATAGATACAAGAGTACTTGACTTTGATGAAGGTAGGTTCTTGCATTTGAGCAAGGAGCCGCGGGACTCCAGAATCCGATCCGACCAGCTCGTTATCATCGTTGATCATGTGTTGGTAGCTCAGATGTCTCGTGCAGTTCCCACCTCACACAGATGGCTGTGCCTTATGTGACAATTGAACAGGTCAGGCCCTAGGCAGCCCACAACTGCCCCCTGGGCGCAACCTTAGTGTGTGGGCCGATCCAGACCCAGATGATGACGAGGATTATGAGGATGAGGAGTTTGTGAGAGCAACGCCACCTGAGAAGCGGGGCCGTGCAGACTTGTGACCAGTCGCAGTCCTGTGCGGGTGGCTACTTGGCTGTCCCCACCAGCACTGCTGCTCTCAGCCTGCAACTCTCAGGCTGATGTCGCCTGTTGCAGCCGCTACAGCGGCCACTTGACTTCGTTACCAGGGTCACAATGCCACTCTGCAACCCTCGTTATTAGGCAACAAAAGATCCTGAAGCTGTCAAACGAGAATGCAGTGCACTGGGCACGGTGACGGCAGGCTGGTCTCAGTTGTTGGTGGGGCCTTCTCTGAGATAGGACTGAACAATCCTCAATTCTATGTTAGGTAACGGTGATGCTTCAAGCCTCCAGTCCGCCTGCCCCTGCTGCAGAGCTGGCCGCGTGCCACAGAGTGGATGTGCTGACATGCCTATGGCAAGAGCTCACCGTGCTCTGTTAAGCTCCAATTTGCAGGTTTGCACTTGGGTGCATCACTGCCCCCAGGTGAAGATTATAGAGGGCAGTTCTGGCCTAGCTTTGGAGGTGGACCTGAATGAGGGATGAAACTCCCCGTGGTGCAGCAGGAGGTCGTTCTGACGTTAGATCTGACTTCTCATCACATTGCAGTGGGCCGCTCGGTCAGGGTCAGTGCTTGCCGCTGTCATGGGTGTCCAATTTCATGTCATGCAAGATCTCAAAGTGCATGCGCAGGCTGGGGGGCTTGTCGGCAAAGTATAGTCTCTCGTGGACCTCCACATGGCCGGTGTCCCGGAGGGCCTGCACAAACAAGTCCTTCTCGGCGGCGATCCAGGGCCGCATGGGGTCCTCCCACTGCCGGGGCGTGCCATGGAGGCCCACAATGAGCGGACACACCGGTGGCGGCGCCGCTCTGGCAATGCGCTGCACAATGCTAGTGTCAGTGAGGTAAACGCCTGGGCAGTTGAGGCCCGCATCGACGAAGTGGACAGCAGTGATGCTCCGCACGAAGATCTCCAGGCCATCGTCGGCGGTGGACATGCTCGTGGACTCTGGTGCTTGGCACTGTTCTGCTGCAGCGCTCGTTGGTGGTCGGGCGCCGGCCGCCGGGCAGGCCCACTCAGCGAGCTCGACGAGGAGCTGATTGAGGACGACAGCACCCTTGCTATGGCCTACCAGCACTGTGTCCCGTGGCAACACTGGCTTTGGAGCAGCAGCGGCACTGCTCAAGGACGCAGCGGCATTGCGGCGGGCTTGCTGGAGCACGGCGCAGAGCTGGCGCATGGCAGGCGAGCCCGTGGTGGCGAAGCCGAGCGGATGACTGCGGCGCGGGAGGAACTGGTCGTAGCAGGCGAAGGGGCCGTCGTAGCGGGCGGGGTGGACGAGCCAGGCGTCGGTGGGTCGAGCGGCCAGCGCAGCCGCCAGAGCGGCCAGAGCGGCGGAGGGCTGCGACAGGCGGTCTGCGGCGGGCTCGCCCAGGCCCTCGGCGTCGTCGCCGGCGAACATCACCGCGTCCCTCGACGCGCCGGCCTGGCAGCACCACCGGCGGCGGCGGCGACCGTTGCGGGGCCAAACGTCAGACGGCACAAGGCGAAGGCGCCGCCGCAACTGCGGCAATGGTTGCGCCGTGCACCAGCCATGGCACCAGAAGGTTCTGGGGTTTGGAGTACATGTATTTATTTATCCAATATTTAGTGTAAGGGTTTAGGCAGTGCGCTGCCTGCCTTGCCCGCCGTCAGCCTGCAGGCGAAGGCGGGCGGCGGCGTGGGCTTTGTGGGTGCTCGCCTGAGGGGGGCAACAGCGAGTAGTAGACGGCGCCGGCGTGCGCGTGGCTGCCGCGGCCCGCCTCCGCCTGCCAGCGGCCCTCCACCCTGCCCGCCGCCGCCGCCGCCGCCGCGCCGCGCGCCGCGGCCAGCGGCATGAGACCTCACGTGAGTTGCCTGCCACCTTCCTTCGTCGGCGTGCCTCCGTTTTCCCATGTTCATACTTTCGTCTGGGCCGGCCAACTGGAGCCATCGCCCCTCTACTGGGCTAGTCTTTCGAACGAGTTCTTGCGACCACTAAAAAGTGGCACTCCCAAGTGGTTACTAACGTGAGATATACTAACGTCAAATAAGTGAAGCCATCGGGAGCGCCCTGCCATTGGGGAGCGACGGCTGCGCCTAAACAGCGTTACCTGCCTTGACATCAGCCTCCCATTCGTTTCAAAGAAGAAGGGCTCGCCCATTGAGAATATGGGCTGGAACAGCCAGCCCAAAAACGAATGAACAGAGTACAAGAAGAGGGGGGGGGAAGCCAGGCGAAGCCCTAAGGCGAAGCAGCAGAAATGACAAGCACACAAGAAAAAACAAAGCAGCTACTAACCACTCAGTAACCCCTGCTAAGCAGGCGCAGGTCGGAGAGGCTATGCTCCTGGAAGTATGTCCCCT
>WELB01000003.1:1438024-1450722 GCA_009602725.1 Spirogloea muscicola | reverse complement strand
TCTACCATCCCACCCCCCTTCTTGATCCACTCTCCCTTCCTTACACCCCCTTCCTCCGCCCCCTCCTCTTCTGCCTCCTCCTGGTCATGCAGCTAGCTTATTCATGCTCGTAAATAGTCGGTTTCCTAGAGTTGCACTGAGCTGCGCTTGCACAGCAGTTGGCCATTCAGGCCAGTCTATCTGCACACCCACTTGATCTTGCACGCTCAGAATCACAGCAGCAGCTAGGCTTACTGGAGTGGAAGCCAGTCTTTGCAACAATCGCCCTTCTTGCAACCGGCGCAGGCGGCGATGGCAATGCGGCGGCGTCGGCAGCGGGCGTGGACCTGACCAAGCTGCAGCTGCCGTGCGCCAACTGCCGGGCGATCCTCAACGTCCCCCCGGGCCTCCACCACTTCTCCTGCCCGCAGTGCCACGCCGAGCTGGCGGTGGACCCCGCCAAGCTCGGGGCCTACATGGCGTCGCTCGGGCGCCCGCTCCCGCCGGCGCCGCCCGTGCCGCCGCAGCTGCCCATGCTGCCCCCGCCGATCTTCGGGGACGAGGCCCTGAAGCGCCGGGCGCGCGAGGTGATGGCCAACGGCATTGGCCGCGCCACCGTCACCACGCGGCAGCCGACTGAGGAGGAGGCCAACGAGGTCTGCTGGCTCGACAGCAATCTCCACCGCACCGCGTTTGCTGGCTCAGCATTCTGGCGCTTGGTGTCGACCAGTTTGGTCATCAGGAGCTCGATCAGCGGTTGACACATGCACTGCTTTACATTTACTTCTACAATCTCAGAAGTCAGGCTTACAGGCTGATCGAGCTTACCAGCACGCTGATGTGATAATGAGCGGCGGCTGCAGGCAGCACTGGACGCGGAGCTTGAGGATGGTGATGCTGACGGCCACGCCGGCGAGACGTTTGCGGACTATGTGAGGCTGGGCCCGTTCCCCTCATCCTTGCTCTCCGGCTGCTCTGGATGCACCGGCCGCGGGCTACGGCCACATCTGGACTCTGAGCCTTGCGGACGGGGTCTTGTGGCTGCCGCAGCGGCCATGGCACTTGGCGCTGGGCAAGCCGCACCCCGACCCGGTGGTGGAGACGGCGTCCCTGTCCGCCGTGGCGCCGCCGGAGCCCTCGTACGAGCTGCTGAGCGGCGCGGAGCTGGCGGCCAGCGGCGCCCTCTCCTGCCTGCAGCTCGAAACACTTGTGTACGCCTCCCAGGTGAGCGCCGCTGCCGGCGACGGCTCTGCTTTGCAGGCGCCCGTACTGTGGGTGCGGCCACCTGGGCTACGCCGAGCCAGGCGTGGTGCTTTCGTTGTGGCGCTTGACGTCGCTGCCAGCCGCTCACCTCGGCTGGCGAGCGTGGTGTTGGAGGGAGCGACAGCGGCACGCGCAGCTGCTGCCAGACGGTGCGCGCGCCGGGTTCTTCGTGGGCGACGGCGCAGGCGTGGGCAAGGGCCGCACGCTTGCCGGCCTGGTCCTCGAGAGCTGGCGAGCCGGGCGCACCAAGGCATTGTGAGTCTGAGGTCCAAGGCCTTCAAGCCTGTTAAAAGAAGGCCAAAACAGAAGATGTGATTGGCTGTTGATTGTATGTTATAGTCCCCACATTAGGTGAGTGAAGATAGAAGGATGGTTTCCTTCCGTTATATCTACTCTGACTCACTCCCATGCTCCTAGCACCTACATTCAAGTTGCGAGGCGTCAATAGTTGCCGTGTTGCTGCGGTGACCGCATAGCCCTGCTCCATGGCACAGCCCAGTCTCTGAGTGTGGTGCAGCCACTGACGCGTACAGGTGGCTGTCTGTGGGCTCCGACCTCAAGTTCGACGCGCGCCGGGACCTTGATGATCTCGGCGCCAAGTTCGTGGAAGGTGAGGAAGCGCCACAGATAGCGAGGCCGTTTAGGCGCATACGCGATCTGGGCTCCGCCTGCTCCTCAAGGGTAGCCCGAGTGCCGAGCTCGTCTCTGATGATAAATGGTCAGGGTTCCGGCTACGTCACCGCCTGGTGCTGACTGGCGGGCTTTGAGTGGCTCTGCGTCTGCAGCTGTGGCTCGGTTGTGGTTCTGGGGCAGGAAGCGTCGCCCTTAATTCAGAATAGCGGCGGTTTAGTGCTGGCCTGCGTTCCTGAGCCCACAGATGAGGGCACCGGCGGTTGGGATTGCAATGGCGTGCAGTGCATGCGCTGAACAAGCTGCCGTACGGGAAGCTGGACAGCAAGGCGGTGGGCGTGCGCAGCGGCGTCGTCTTCCTCACCTACTCCTCCCTCATCGCCGCATCCGACAGCCGCCGCACGCGCCTGCAGCAGCTCGTGCAGTGGTGCGGTGGTACGGCATTCGATGGCCTCCTCCTGTTTGACGAGGTAAGCTTCTGCCTGGCCATCAAACCAGCCGGATGGCTGGCAGTACGCATGGCCTCTTGAGCAGGGCCAGGAGATGCCAGCGGTCGTGGACATGCTGCCGTCATGCCGCAATGTTGTCGGGTGGTCTGTAGGTGGGCAGTCGCTAATGCCATAGCAGTCGTGTGCCACTCCTGTGCTGCGGCTCACAGTGTCACAAGGCGAAGAATCTAGTCCCCGAGGCCGGCGGCAACAGAACGCGCACCGGCGAGGCGGTGCTGGAGCTCCAGGTCATTTGACAAATCTGGCAGCACCCCTACAATACGTGCCAGAGCTGGCGAGTGAATGGTCGCCAGCTTGGGCCAGGGATGTTGCTGAGGCCATTGCTGGCGCTGTGGCAGGCAAAGCTGCCGGGTGCACGCGTGGTGTACTGCTCGGCGACGGGTGCATCGGAGCCCCGCAATCTGGGCTACATGGTGCGCCTCGGCCTCTGGGGCGCCGGCACAGATTTCCCGGACTTCCTTGCCTTCCTTAGTAAGCCATGCAAAGCACCTTCCGGAGACGCTGACGTTGGCGCCAGCCTGGCTCTTGCCATGGCAGCTTGAGAGTGCAGCTGCGCTGCTGCCTGCCGCTGGGCCAAAACATTGACTTGGGCATTGACCTGGCCTGCGCTTGCATGAGTGGCCTGCCAGCCACGAGCGCTTGCAAGACTGCCTGACACTGCACTGATGCACCGTACTTTACTGCAGGCGCTTTGGAAAAGCGGGGGGTTGGAGCACTGGAGCTCATTGCCATGGACATGAAAGCCAGGTGACAGCCTTCTCCAGCCTGCAAATTCTCAAGCACACACAAGCATGTGTGCCACCTAGTCCTGTTTATGGTCAGCCCCATCCCTGAGCGCTCGTTGCTTGCCCCTTGCTCTGAGATCATTTGTTGCGGTGGTTGCAGGGGCATGTACGTCTGCCGCACGTTGAGCTTCAAGGGCGCAGAGTTTGAGGTCGTCGAGGTCCCATTGTCCACTAGGATGCATGTGAGACAATCACGCCCATACATCCAGCAACACAAACTCAGATAATGTCCTCTGCGTGCTTCAATGTGTTTGCGCTATCAAAGTACGAAGCTTGCCATTGCTAACACTCATGTTCTTGAGTTCCATGTTCTGTTGCTAATATTGCTAGCATGCTCTCTTTTGTCCTTCAGTGGCCCTTAATGCAAGCAACCCTGTCAGAGAGTTGGTGAAATGAGAGGAGCAAGGCTTTGGCACGAGTGTTGACAAAGTCTAGTGTCGTGCTGAGCCCCGTTGTTTATGGAGCTAACCTGCAAAGTACGTCTGCTGCTATCACCTGGAAATAGGAGATGTATTCCAAAGCGGCGCAGTTCTGGGCGGAGCTGCGCGTGGAGATCATGTGCGCGTTGGACACCATCCCGTCGGAGGGTGGCGGCAAGTCGCCCCTCTCGGTGTGGCGGCATTACTGGGCGACTCATCAGGTCTGAATGCCCCCCCAGCAAGTCTCACATCTGTTAGCCTTGTTCTAGGACCATCTTTGCAACAGCTGGGAAGTAGACGGGTATCAGACAATATTTGGCATCAGGATGTCGGGCTTGAACATGCTTTCGGTACTCAGTGGCTCCAATTGTGCTTGGGACCTGAGGTTTACCTCATGTGATATGCCAATCTGTATGAGGGGTCTAAGCTCCTTGCTAAAGCAGCTGATAGTTGACCCACCTGGTTGCTGCATATTGCCGCAACAGCGTTTCTTTCGGCACCTGTGCATGTCAGCCAAGGTCGTGGCCGCCGTTGAGATGGCCAAGGCGGCCCTCAAGGATGGCAAGTGCGCTGTGATTGGCCTGCAAAGCACCGGCGAGGCACGCATGGAGGATGCTGTTAGCAAATATGTAAGTCTTGGACCCATCTCGGCCCTACTGACACTACTGACACTACTTCACATAGTTCACACGCGTACAATCCTATGCATTGCATTGCAGGATGCAGAAGTGGATATAATTGTTTAGCAGTGGGGCCAAAAGTTGCACGGACCAGCCATCTTCCTTTTGTAATTTGCAGTCTGTTGAGCAATGGCCTGTTTGCCTGAGTAGGGAGCAGAGCTGGACGACTTTGTTTCGGGTCCACGAGAGCTCCTGCTGAAACTGATCGAGGACCACTACCCAGTACCACCCGAGCCTCAGCATCTGCAAGGTGACTATCTACAGCAGAGCGGCAGTTGCTGTGAACATGCACTGGCAGACTTCCTCGGCCTGCACTTGCAACGTGCTTGTGCGTAGCAGCAAAGTAGTGATTGGTGTTGTTGGGTGGGCCAGCTGTGCAACGCAGCTCATTTCACTATGCCTAGTTGCGTGCTGGCCTCAATAATCCCACCAGTACTATGGGGATGTGCAACCGGAGGACAGTAGAAGCTGCCACAAACTTACCTGCGATATGCTCGTTGTGCTCACGTGTTGCCATGTTGCTGGCCAGCTGCACGAGATGGCGGCAAGCGGCAGGAGTCTGCTGTCAAAGGACCGGCGCTCAAGCGCAAGGGGAGGAGCGAAGGAATGGTATCTCAGCGAGGCAGGGTGCGGAGGGCCGTCCAGCACCGCAACTTTCAGTCCCATCAGCACAAGGGGGAGGACACGGATGATGGGGACAGCGAACCTTCGTACTTAGGTCTGATTACACAGCGTGTTACCACTGGTGTACATGACGACGCATGATGTGAAGGATGCGGCAAGAAGCAATTTGTAGTAATTGTTTGTCAGTACTCATCAATGTAGTGGCCATGTCCTGCAAATATCATTCCTTCGAGGTTGTTGCACTGTCACCATCTTAGTGACTGCTAGGATCTGTTTAGAAGATAACCAGATAGTCAGACGTTTGAGTTGGCCAGAGGGGTCGGATCGTCTGACATCTAAGTCTCCCATCCCTGCTGGCTGGCAACAGAGTCTTCCGAAGATGACTCCGCTGCCGGCAGCGTTGAAGACCACGAGTTCAAGATATGCAGAATATGCGCCAATGAAGATGTAATTGACAGATTGTTTTCCTCGAACATACAGACTTTGGGTTCCCTCTTTAGAATGCTGGATCGACAACATTAACTAGCCCTGACACAACCACAATGAGGTGCTTCAAACGGCTAGATAACACGGTCGTTATTGTGGCAGGACGCCTTCACGTGCTTATGTAGGGATGAAGTCACATGCATTATTGTCATGGAACATTGAGGTGCAGGATGAAGCGGAGCTTGCAGTCTGTGAAATGTGCGACCGCGCTGTTCACCCAGCCTGTCTGGCGCCACCGATCGCAAGTGTCCCGCCGCCAGGGTGGACTTGTGCGGACTGCACCCAGGAGACTGCGGAGATCGTCCAGGAGCGAGAGGCTTACCTGAAAGAAGTGTGGTCCAGGTGAGGCACCACAGCCTCTTCTCGTGGAATGACTTGCCAGTCCGTGGAATGAGATTGCTGGTAGTCCTGTCAATAAGTATATGGATATGGATGACTGCGACCATCATCTTGCACTTGCTCACTAAATAACCTTGGCTTTTGCAAGCTTCTGTAGCACAGATGCTGCCCTGCGCCCCCCCGCCCCCTCCCCTCCCTCCTGATTTTCTGCCTCGCCCTTTCCCTCTCTCACACACACATGCCCTCCTTTCAATGCCCCTCTCCTCTTTGATTCCTCCAAGCCTCCACCTACTCCCTCTTTTTCCCAATGAGACTGATGAAGTCGCTACCACTGTACTATATGTCTTTGCCATTCCGTCTCCCTTCTTCTCACATTCTCCCAGCCTCTCTTAGCCTACATGAAGCAGCCCCAATGGGGCCCACAACATCTGAGCTGCGCTGTGCTGGTCACTGGCACAAAAGATAGGGCTCGTCAGCTTGTTGCATGCAAAGGGTTGAGTAGGCTTCAAGTACTTATTTCCTCTTCAAGCAGCTGAGGACTTGGCTCGATGTTGATGTTTGGAGGCAGGTATCATGCTGCTTTGGAGCGCAGGAAAGCCATCCTTCACGCAGTGCAGGAGTTGGATCTTCCCAACAACCCCCTCGACGATATCATTGACCAGGTTTGGGCTCTGTTGATCCTGTCTCTATCATTTTGCCTGCTCCCACGTGGATCTAGCCTGCTGGCAGTTGTTCCGCGATTGTCTCATCTGCAGCTTGCTACAGCTGAGGCTTCTCTGCAATGATATATGCACTTTCATTCTCTGGCTTCTCATCACCAACTTTCCACTAATTGATTAGCTGTCACTGACGTGCAGATGGGAGGCCCAGAGAATGTCTCAGAGATGACCGGCAGAAAGGGCATGCTTGTGCGAGCACAGAATGGCAAGGGTGTACTGTATCAGTCCCGCAATACGTAAGCTCAACTCTGGTCAGTCAAGAACCATGGCTCGTAGCATCCTTTATCATCAGCGTGGGTGATTTTTGTCTCAGGTGTCTTAGTAGCTTTTGATTGGTCACTATTAAAGTAGCAGAAAAGAGATATGGCTAGGAGCCCAACTTTGATGCATAGGTACCTTCTTCGGAGTTGCATTTGTGACAAATCTAGTGGGCTTGAGCTGTCTGAGAGGTGGCCATTCTTGTGGGGCGCACCAACATTGTCCTAGCTTACTGAGCAGTCACTTAGTAACAGTAATGTAGATGTTTGAGTATGGTCAGAGAGTCAAAAAGCATGGTGCCTCTTTTCCTAAAGTTGCTCAATCTTGTCTGCTCAGGAAGGAGGTATCACAGGAGATGCTAAACATGCACGAGAAGAAACTCTTCATGGATGGGAAGAAGTTGGTGGCTGTCATTTCTGAGGCAGCCTCTGCTGGAGTCTCGCTGCAGGCTGACAGGAGGGCACAAAATCAGGTTTGTTGTCTAATAAATACCAGAATGTAATAAGCAATCCCTCCATACCATTCCTGTACGTATGGCTTTTCATGGCACTCTTGCTAATACACCTAGCCAAGAGTCACTGCTGCTCTTGGCGACTTGCAGAGGAGGAGAGTGCACATTACCTTGGAGCTTCCTTGGAGTGCAGACAAAGCCATCCAGCAGTTTGGGAGGACCCATAGAGCCAACCAGGCATCAGCCCCTCAATACAGGTCCTGCATGACAGCATTAGGCATCCAACCCCTCCCTGGCAATTGATCATGCAGTTGCCAGGGTCAGAGAATCTGAATTGCGATTTGAAACAGTTTGGGTTTTGCCTTGATCCATAAGTGGCATGTGAATGGTCAAAGGCTTTGTCTCAGTCTCGTCATGAGTCAGAGCTCAGACCACTAACTCAATAGACTTACATTACATGTGAAGTGGGTGACAAGGCACCAGCTAGGCAAAAATATCAGTATTTTGTCCAGGTTGGTGCTGACTCAGATTATTGTCATGACTAAATCTTCGTTACAGATTGCTGTTCACCAATTTGGGCGGAGAGCGACGTTTTGCATCCATTGTTGCCAAGAGACTGGAGTCTCTGGGAGCCCTTACTCAAGGAGATCGAAGGTACACCTGCTTCTCTGTGCTCCTGCTTGATTGTAATTCTACCTCAATATTAGTGTGACTTGCCAGTGCGTGATGAAGCTAGCTAGATTGCACTACTCTTTCCTGCAGGCAGATACTCATTACTCAAGAGCTGGCTGCTTGTTGCCTTGTGTTGCCATTCCAGGGCGGGGCCGTCTTTAAGTGCATACAACTATGACAGTGTTTGGGGGAAGAAGGCACTAGCAAGCATGTACAGAAGTATAATGGAGTTGGTCAGTCATTTGACCATCTTCTCAGAGGGTGTCGCAGTTGCAACACTGTGCAGAGATCCGCTTTGACCAGATGTATAGACGGTGTTGCCTGGGCTTATGTTTGTGCTCGTTAGGTTTGGCCTACGCAGTATTTCAACTTGCAGCTGTTAGCTGCTTTCATCAATGCCATCATTGAACAACCTCAGACTGCTTCAGACATGCTCTGCATATCCGGCAGGAAAGGTCTCCAGTGCCACCGCCAGGCTGTGCTGCTGGTGACGAGGATGCTGCGAAGGCGTTTTTCACGCTCGCTAGAGCTGCACTGGTGGCCGTGGCCATCATACGGGATGCTGCACCGCAAGTAAATGGTGTGTAACCATGTGCTGTTGATGGGCTACGTCGTCACTTGTCATTGCACATGAGACAGCCGGCAAATGGACCTTGCACTTCACTGCTTGCAGCCTTTTGAAGCTTGGCAGGCCCAGCACCAATATCTGCATTTTGAGCTGTGACTTCATGCAGCGAAGGGTGATAGATGTGTGTTTGTGGGTCTATGATAGATCTTCAGGCAGGCTGTTCCCATGCATCAGTCAGTGAGTTGCTTGTTTTCCTTGACACAGGATATCGACCATCAGGAAAGATTGTGGACAGTGACATGCACGATGTTGCACGTTTCCTGAACCGGGAGCTTGGCCTTGAGCCAATCATACAGAACAGGTATTGCCCTTGATGTACTTTCGCTGGAGTCAGATGGCCAGGCTGACAGACCAGCAAAGAGCTGATGGATGAGCTCGACTTAAGCTGATGAGGCAAAGCACTTGTATGGAGATCTGAAAGTCTGCAAATTGTGTGCCAGGCTATTTGACTACTTTCTCAGCATTTTCGAGGACTTAGTGAGCAAGGCAAGGAAAGAAGGCCAGTTTGACTCTGGCATTGCTGACATATCTGCAGCTCGTATTGAGCTTCGTGAAGATACCACAGTATGTCAAGCAATGCCACTTTCACTTTGTGTTTTAGAGGGTCAGGTTTTAGGCTTGTGTCTTGAGTCTTGAGTTGCTGCGTTGAGTTGGTTGGTAGCTCATGCCTTCCTTGTGCTTCACAAAGATCTCTGACAGATTGAGATTTTGGAGGCCGTACCTTTGTCCTTGTCTTCATTAAGTACCTGCCTTGCTGTACGTATCGCCCTCCCGCCATAGTGGGACTGCAAGCAAGATGACTTGAATGTGGGGACGAATTGCAGGTGGTGCACAGGGATCCTATGTCAGGAGCACCCACAACACACTCAGTCCTAGAACTTGACAGGGGTTGCTCTTGGGAGGTGAGTGCTTGTCACAAGCATCATAATAGATGGAGGGGAGGGGGCTTGACAATCTTATCGCTTGCATGGTGTGGACGTTTGACTCCAGTATGTTGTTTGCCAGAGGCCAAGACTTGAGTGAAAAGGAGGGGCACAACACTTCTTTTGCTCATACAGAAATGTGACTAGATGCCCTTTTGGTGAAGCAATACTCATCTAACGAGTAAACATGCGAAGCACGCTGCGCAGGAGGCCTTGGCAAGGGCAGAGGCTGAAGAGGGCTCCTCTTGCAGCGAAAATGGCTTTTACGAATCGCAGAACAAGTGGCTTGGTCGGCACCACTATCTGCTTGCACTGAAGAGGTGCCAGTGACAGCCCATCCAAGGCTTAGGAAGGATTGTCCCTACTTGCGGACAGAATGAATTTGTGGGCTTGACCAGCCTTTTGCCGAACATGCTTGTGGTGCTCAAGGCTGCTAACTTCAGCATCGCGTTCTGAGTGGTCGACTGATGACCGGAGTTGCGTGGTTGCTCTGTATTATGTGCAGGCAAACATCAAAGTCTCCAACATTCAGGATAATTCGGCCCTCGAATGGAGAGTCAGCGAGGTGGGAGGCACCAAGGCGCACTGGTCCTCGATGTTGCTGTTACATTCCGAAGGGAGACTCTGATGAGTGACCTCTGTTTGGCTGCTGCCTAGCATGTTACACCTCGGTGTATAGGCTGAGAACTGATATAAGCTTGGACATTGCCATGGTTGCAGAGAGATGCCTTCATCAGAATTGGAGCAGAAGTATGTACAAATGACAGATAAAGAGGCAGCACAGAGGGCATGGGAGCAGGACTATGAGGCCTCAGCAGAGCAGGCAAGTCGCACCCTCAAAGTCTGCGAGGCCAACGCCTCGAGGGGACCAACATCGATCTGGTCTTTCTTCAGCAACTGGACAAAGTTATCATTCATATATGGCATGTCCTGTCTCACTGCGAGGCAAGGCCCACATGCTTGATCTCTTGCAGGGTGTCTGGACAGACTTGTGCTGGAGCAATCTATGCCTACCGTAAGTGCTGAATCGTGCTTTTGTGGGTGTGCAGTGCATGCATGGGCCGAATTGCAAAGCTGGCAGTAGTTGTGTGATAGGCAAAAGAGTGCAAGAGCTGCACATTCTTGGCGGCCTGGTCTTTCCAATCTGGGGCACCTTGGAGCAAGCCTTAAACGAGCAGGTCAGTTGGTGCATCAATGCTCAACTCTACTGCCTATCCAGCGGAGGGCTAATACTCGTGCAACAAATCACTGCTCAGTGGTAAATCTTTCTCCAATCAGCTGGGTTCCCCCTCCTACCTGCTGGAAGTTTGTGATAAGGTTGAGTGTTATGATGATTGTAATGCAGGAGCGATTGGCCCATCGAAAGGTGCGAGTGGTGAGGCTCGAGACGACAAAGGAGGGCAAGAAGATAGTTGGCATCCATGTCCCCAATCCTGCAATTGAAGCTGTCCTTGCAGGTATTCTTTTCCCCTGCATGCTAAAATGTAGCTCTCTGTAGTAAGCATTATGTCAGTATACTTGGTCATGCGCATACTTGGGAACCATACAGCAACTCTGAGATTGCTAAGTTGCTGGTGTATAGGACTATGCTGTTCTCGATGTCAATGTAACCTGCATCTCTGATGCATTCTCAATCAACACTGTGAGCAGGTCTTGAGAAGTTGCACCTGGCACCTCAAGCTACTCAAAATCCAAGCCCTAACTCCTAGTATCTGCCAAACCCTTATTCCTAGAATAGGGAGCCCTTGATTGTTGTAATCTGTTGGTATATTTACATTCTTTGGCAAGCATTGATCGTGGCTACTTGTTTTAAGGAGCACATTGCTCTCCAACATTAGCAGCCAGAATTTTACAATCAATCTTATATACCCTGTGCTGGCAAGAGCAACTTCTGCCTGTTTTGCTGGTAGTTGTCCAGTGATGGCCCCAGCAATTGGAGCTTGCATCAAGATCAAGACCTGGCCAAGGTAGTGCTTTGTCACGGTCAACACACGCTGCATGCCAGCAAGCACAGCCTCAAGCACAGCCTCTGTTGCCATGCGCTTCTTGGTGACAGATCCAAGAGTTCACATGGTTGAATATCTGAAATGTAATAATGACTGGAGATAGAACGGCCAGAATTTCAGCAGGATGCTGGCTGGCAAGAAGTTGCGGACAAGAACCTTGCAGCTGCACTGGTGCCAACCCTCACCTTCCCGACTCAACTGGCACCCTACACATGGGAACCTCGAGGACTGTCTCTGAGGAAGGTGGATCACAGCGGCAGGCCCTACTTTGGCAAACCCCAGCCTGGTGCTCAGGCATTCAGCAGATGATCCGAGTCCAGGGCTACTCTTGCTTGCTGTTGCTGTCACGACCCGCGCCCTCAAAAACTCCTCGGTCGACCTTGAGGATTGCGCTAGTCAAGACCTCCCCAAGTCCACATGAATCGCTTGACGCACTTCCTGAGTGCAGGTGACTGCTGCGGTTCGCATGCCTGCCGTGGACATGGGGAGTTGCGCCGGTGCCACTGACCAGAACAGGAACGCGCCTGCAAGGGAAGTCGCAGCTTGGCATCAGCAGTGGGTTCCTCCCTACAAAGGCAGAGCATGAGCAACAACTGAGGGGGTTGCGCAGTTGCTGTTGGGTGGCCAGTGCGGTGTCAGCGTGGATCGGTTATGAGGGCCCCGGAGCAGATCCATCACCAGAGCCGCATTGCAGCGGGACTTTCACCGCAGACGCTACCGTAAACGGAAATGCCAGTTCTGCTGTGGCTCTCATGGTGCTCTATGTACTGCCGGCAAGCTTGGGAGCAAGCTGCAAGCCAGCGAGCTCTGGTGGCGGCGCAAGCTCGATCATAAACGAAAGACTCTTCCAGTAGAGGGCGATGGCTGTGATCGGCCAGCCCAGAGAAAGGAATGCAAAAAGCTCGAAGGGGCCCAGCAATGTCTGCAGCATGTCTCCTGGGACGCACCCGTGGGGCTGCCGCTAATCACTCGTCCTCCTCGCCGCCGCCGCCGTTCCCGCCGCCGCTCCCGGCGTCGCCGGCGCGGCGCAGGGCTTCGGCGCGCGCCCACTTGGTGATGCTGGTGTCGGGCTTGGCGGTGAGCCCGACGGCGAGCAGCACGACGGTGGCGGCGGCGGTGGCGTAGTACGGCGCCTCCCAGTCCTCCCACCGCCGGCCCTGGCCGGGCGGCGGCGGCGTCTCGCCGAACAGCAGGCCGCGGCCGCGGTCCTGCGTGCCCGGGCCCCACCACGACCCGCCAAAAAAAAAAAAAAAAAAAAAAAAAAAAAAAAAAAAAAAAAAAAAAAAAAAAAAAAAAAAAAAAAAAAAAAAAAAAAAAAAAAAAAAAA
>WELB01000003.1:1415693-1430502 GCA_009602725.1 Spirogloea muscicola | reverse complement strand
GGGGGGGGGAGGGAGGGAGAAGGAAGAGGGAGGGAGGAATGAGAGAGGGAGGCAATGGGTGGTGAGCTTACTTACCCGTCATGTCATGTCACTGCAGGGACTATGAGCGCAAGGGCAAGGTGCTCAAGGGAATGTTGACGCTGTACCTCACGCCCACAGCGCCGGGAGCGAGCCGCGTACTCGTCACGTACTATACCCAGCCAGGCGTGAAGCGCGGCGGCCTCTTTCCCTTGTTCCCGACGTGGCTCCTGCACCTCCTCGACCTCGCCGTTCTCGACGGTGGGGCCCTTTTTGCCTCCGCTTCCCTCCCTCCTTACATGCATGTCTGAGCCCCCATTTACCCCTGATTCTGACTCATACATGTTGTCGTCGTTGCTGTTGGCCTGGCAGGCGACTCCTACTTTCTGCACGCGCAGGAAAAGCTGCTGGCGCAAAAGGGCGCGAGAGCAGAGGAGTACAACAAGGTCATGTACCTCCCAACATCTGCTGACCGCTTCGTGCACGCTTTCCGCCAGTGGTTCGCCAAGCATGGAGGTGCGCAAGCTCATGACCTACATGTCCTGCTCTGTCCACCTTCCTGTGTTACTTGCTCAGAATGCAGGTGTACTGAAGATGCCAGCTCATTCACCATGATACTTGACAAGGGCCCGAGTCTTGCCTTCGGCTATCACACATCTTTTGGTCTGGCCTCAGAGTGCTCTTTGGTTGCCTGCACTGCTCTACCCTTTGCTGTTCAGCAGGACCTTGTAGAGACCTGACATCTAGCCCTATAAGCTTTAGATGCAAATTCCAGTTCAAGACCATGTTCACCAAGGTGCTTACATCCTTCAGGGCCGTGCATTGAGTTGGGCAGGCGGCAAGGTGGAGTGGGCGCCTGGCGTGAACGGCGAGCTCGATACACGGTGGGCCCCACGAGAGGCGGTTATGGATCGCTTCATGGGCCACACGCGGCACTGCATGACCTGCTCCAAGGCTCTTGGCAGAGCTCAGACCGCCAGCAAGGCACTCTATGCCGCCACGTTTGCGCTTCTGGCACTTGCCGCAGCCCTCAGGGTTGCACCTGTTGTGCGCTTTGGTGTTGCTGCTGGCGCCCTCGCCGCATTTGGGCTTTCACTCTACCTCAACAAATTCACTACCTACTTCACATACCGGGGCTATGACCACGCAACCCGATGAGCCAAGAGGTGGTGCAAGCGGTTCCCTCCACCTCCATTGACTGCGTTTGAGACTGCGAACTGCTCAACAGTTGCGCGGTTTACATGCAGTCACACTTGATAACAGGAGCTTATAAATTGGTATTCACTTGACCACAACAGCATGGGTGTTCAATATTCTTTGTACAATGACATACTTGACTTTCATGACCAATATACCGAATGCTCCACTCAACCAAAAAAATCATTGTACACTGACAACTTTCAGGTACATTGAAGCATTTTACAAATTTGTGCCTCAACTGCTCAAGGTTAAGCATCATAATGTGCCGGCATTGCCGCCTGCAACATGGCATCGCCTGTGGGCTTGGGCTAATGCATGACTGAGGAACCTAGCCTTCAGTTGGCTGGCAGAAAGCGAGCATTGGACTTCTCCGCTGCTTGCTCGCTGCCTGGCCCTCATGATCATGAGGAAAGGACAGGGAACACCCGCGAGACGTGTGCCAGGGGGATGCCATCAATTGAAGAGAACTTCTTGAGCTCAGGACAGTTCTCCTCGTTCTTGGGCAGTACCACAACCTGCATCACACGCGGGCCCGCACGTGAGTCTCAGCAAGCAAAATTGGGCCCCAGAAGATTGGCCAATTCCACGTGATTACTTAAGGGTGGCCTAGTCTGTGACGGCCTTTTGAGAAAGCCCCTCGCTGGGTGTGGCTGCACCGAGCAAAGGCGCAAAAGCTGGCGGTGTTCTGTGGGCCTCGCTCAACTGACCTGCCCCCGGGCCGTGTCCTCGACCGTCCAACCGGCCGCGACGACCTGGTCTTGCAGGAACTTGTCTAAGGACGGGCCGTCGATGTTGACCGCCTGAGACAAGCAGCAGGCGCCTAACCTCGAGTGAGCATGTACAGATCTACCTGGAGCGCAACACAGCTATGGTGCTCTTGTGCGGGTTACTGCAGGTAAGAGAGGCACAACTCAACGCATGAGCATAAGGGCCTGCCAATCGCACCTCCGCCAGAACATGTCGAGGCACCCGCTGGAACGTCAGCGACAGCACGTGTATCGCGTACTCCTGTAGCCCGTCCTCTAAGCCTGCCCCGCAAAGAAACAGGCGCACAGGTCAAGCTTGCCCATGGCATGAGGCAAAGTAGGGTGCGCTGTGCTTCTGGCACAGCGTGAGATGGGGCCAGCGGGCTTGTGAAGCTTCCACAATGAGGGCAAGCCAGCGGAAATAATGGAGCCTCCTTGCCTGGCACGCTCTCGAGGAGGCCGCGGCTGCGGGCAGCCTCCGTCCAGAACTTGCCAAACTGGGCCGTCTGCAGGGCCACAGCGCGAAGGCACCAACTGAAGCTAGTTAGCAGAGCCCTTCTGGCAATGGAAGCCACAACTTATGCTGCCGCCAGCGCGGGGCACAGTAAGCAGCTGCCATGCAAGGTGATGGGGCCTGTGGCCGACACTGGTCGTGGCTGCTGGACTTGAAGAGGGGCCAGTCCTACCTCTAGCAAGTGATGAAGGTTTGCAAGTGTCAAGATCGGCTCCTCCATTTGCTGTAGGGCGTGGCAAAGTCAAGGTGTAAGCATCACAAAGCTGGTCCAATGCTCTGCGCTGCTCCAGGCAGCACTCCGCCTGGAGTGGCGTCGGCCACCTTCCCTGAGGGGAGGGGCCTGAGGAAGGGCCGCCACGGCCGGAAGAAGGTGGCCTTCCCACTAAGAATCAAAGAATTGATCACTGAATCTAGCCAAGCGAGCCGCTGGCGAAGTCTTCCGCAAGCTCTGCAGGTGCAAGCGGAAGCTCTGCGAGAGGTAGGGGGAGGAGGAAGAGAGTGGGCAAGTGAATATTACGAGCTTCTCGGGGACGAGGAACATGCACAGGCTGAAGTCGAGGCGCGGCAGCACCATGAGCGCCTGCGTCCACCACGACCACGTGTGATGCACAAATGGTGGCCTCTCTTAGCGTGGGCATTGCGTCACAGGCGCCCAACTCATGTCTACCTCAGCACCGCTGCCTCCGCAGCAGCGTCTTCAGCACTTCTCAGTGCAAGACTGCGTGGGTCCCACCCAGGTATTAGGGGGGGGGCTCCTGAAGCTGTTGGTGACTAAAGGTGAGGTGGGGCACACCTTGACGAGGATGCTGGTAACGACTGGGACGCTCAGCCGTGCTGGCTCAAACTGCACAGGGCCACCCAAGTCCCAGCCGACCTCGTAAGAAGCAGGGCACCTCAGGGACAAGGCAGCGGCAGTGCCGGTGCATGCACTATCTGAGGAGCACGGAGAGAGTGAAAAGACCAAACGACAAGCAAGAGGAGATTTCAGAGGCAGGGAGGGACAGAGGGAGTGAGGAGAGAGGAGAGAGAGGCAGAGAGAGTGGCAGAGAGAGAGAGAGAGGCAGAGGGGGAGAGAGCATTCACTTGTGTGCTGAGTGCATATACAGAGAGAGGTGGTCTGTGTGCAGGCCCTGGCTAATGGAGGAGGGAGGGCTGTCTCTGCGGACCTGGTAGAGGCGCAGGAGCGTGAGGTTGGTGTCCAGGTCCCACTTGCGCGACTCCACCTGCAAACGGCCCCCGCCGGGGGCCCAGGGGCGCAGCGGCGTGAGCTCCAGAGCTCGTCACGCGAGGCGCAAAGGCCAGCCTCCGCCGCCGCCGCCGCCGCCGCCGCCGCCGCTGCCTCCGCCGCCTCACCTGGTGCTGGACGTACTGCTCCAGGTCCGGCAGGAGCTCCGGGTTGTACGGGTGCGCCGCGGCCATGCGGTCGATGGCCGCCGNCCCTGGCGGCGCTCCTCCCTCCGGCGCCCCGAGGCGAGGGCTCAAAGCCAAGGCCCCGCGGCCGCGTCCTCCGCCGCACTCGGCGGCGCGGCTCCCGGCGCGGCCCGCGGCTCCGGAAACCCAAACCCCGGCAGTATAGCCGGGCCCTCGTGACTGGGCCCGGCTTGGCAGCGAGCCGCCAGTGGGGCGGCCGTCGAAGAAGAAAGAAGAAAGGGCTCGCCCATTGAGGATTAGGGGCTGGCACAGCCAGCCCAAAAAAGAATGAGCAGAGTACAAGAAGCCCAAGAAGAAGGGGGCCGTCGAAGGGCTGGCGCTGAGGGGCTTTGGGTTTGAGACAGCACCGTGTTAGGGGTGTGTTTGGCAATCTGAGCCAGCTCATTACCCAGTTAAAATGACATTTGTAAGGCTAGGATTGGCCTCCCTTTCAATTTCATGCGCACCGCGCGCCTTCTCTGAAGAAGGAAAGTGAAGCTCTCGTCAAGAGAGAAAGCTCTCCAGAAAGTGGTTCTCCCAAGGGGCAGCGGGCTCTAAGAGAAGGGAAGGCTCTTCCAGTAGAAAATTTCGTGTATTTGAAACAAACGTAGGCCAATCCATGGCCAATGGCCAGTAGAGGGCGATGGCTGTTATTGGCTTCCATGGTGGTAACATGGCTCCTCAGCTTAGCTTGTCAGATATGCATGTGCTCACTCGGGGATATTTAGTGTCCACCTTAGCTAGCTCATTTTCCCGTTAACAGGACATCTGTAAGGCTAGAATTGGCCTCCCTTTCAATTTCATGCGCACCGCGCGCCTTCCCTATTGGCCCAGCCCTTGACAAGAATGAACAGAGATCTCAAGACACTGCACACCCTGTTCGTTCCTCTTGGGCTGGCCTCTCACAGCCATAAGATGGAAGAGCGGAGGAAAGGGCGATGGCTGTGGAAGGCCAAAGCAGGAGGTAATGACAAGGACAAATGGGACTCCACCCTCCAATCCTGGCCGCCGCAGCTGTGGAGGTCGCTCCTTCCTCGTCCTTGTTAGCTGGGGCCTCTTGACCCATCTCATGCACCGGCCGTTGACAAGGCACACTGACGCCTTGCAAGCTGTGCTCGACAAGGAGATGACGTTATTGCCACAGAGGATTTAGGATGCGCGGAAGCCGGTGATGAGTTCCTCTCCACATCGCCGCGTCTTGGGTAGAGGCGCGGTATCCTTACTTCTAAAACACAACACTGAGTCTGCACAACAACTTGCCGTACAAAGAGTCTGTTTCTTGCTGGCAAGCATTGTGCTTGTGCTTCTGACAAGGTTTGGCCGATGCAGTAGCACTTCGAGTATCCAGCAGTCTCAAAGCTGGTATTTTGTCAGAAGACATCCCAAATTTGGCTGCTCACAAGACTGTGATGCTACTGATCAGCACAGCCTCCAGGGGCTTGTCGTTTCCATCTGTGGCCACGTTCTCAATATCCTGTGATAATGTTCAAAGCACATCATCAGTAAGTTCAAAGCCCTGGTACTTTTCTGAGCACTTCGGACCTATGTAGCCCTCGCACAGACCAGCAACACTGTCATTAAGCAGTCAAAGTGCCAGGTTGATGCTTCCTTAGCATGCTTACTGTTGTGATTACAGAGCGCTAAGTATTGTAGACTGAAGCGCGTTCTGGACTTACTTGCTGCAAACAACTCCTGCATCTATGCATTGCCGACTCACATATGCAAGTCCTGTGCCAGATAAAACCAAGGAAGAGTAGATGCAGGGTAACTCTTCAGATATATACCTGTACCACTTCCATGCCAGCAAAGACCTTCCCAAATACTGCGTGCTTTCCATCCAGATGGGGTGTGGCAACCGTTGTGATGAAGAACTGGGATCCATTCGTGTCTTTGCCACTATTGGCCATAGAAAGTGTGAAAGGCTCGTGCTTCAAGCTGGGGCCAGCACAGACCAATGTACAGGCAGGTCAATTTCGTGGCAATGAATAAGTGCAATGAGCTGCTACAGTTGAGATCTGATTTCATGCAAAGCTCCTCAATGCAGGTGGCTGGCTGCTTCTCAGAATCCTGACTGCAGACAATCGTAAAGACATTTCTGTATGAAGAATACACTTACTTGTCTCGAATCTCATCCTCAAAATTCCCGCCCCAGATAGACTCTCCTCCAGTGCCATCACCCCTGGGATCACCACCTTGTATCATGAAGCCTCTGATGACCCGATGGAAATGCACTCCGTTGTAATAACCTTCCTTCCTGCTCAGACATCCAAGCATAATGTGCCACACGTTAGTTGGTGCTCGTCTCAACACCATCTTACTGTTGAGCACAACGTACAGCACAGCAGACATGAATATGTGCGGGCTGTTGATTTGATTCTTAGAATTCAACGAATTTTTGAAGTTCAAAGATCCACATCTGATGTCATGTCCGAGTTGACAACTGCCCGTAACGAGCTTCGAAGCCCTCAAAGGTTCCAAGATAATGTACTCACGCGTGTGTCACAAAGTTCTCCACTGTTCTTGGGCAATCCTTCGCAAACAGCTCAATATACAAGTCCCCTTTTGTTGTATGCATGATCTGCAAGATAGAGCAGCATGCAGGCTGAGCCACAGCTTGGCATCTCCATATGTATTGGCAGTTTGCTATTCTGTCCAGGGCTTAACATTGACATTGCCCCAAACACAATCGTAACAAAAGCAACCATTGGAATTTTTTTCAGGCATTCTTCAATCAGCAGTTTTCTCTTTACAGAGGAAGGTATCCGTACTACACGTGACTTATGTAATGACCCCTGACATGCTTTGGAGATTGTATGTACAATCAATTGGATGCACGAGATTTCCTAAAAGACCTCCACAATGCAATCATGTGGCACCGCGACAGAAGCTAGAGAGGACAAGCTTATGATGCAGGTATTCACCATCTGTACTGTGCCAGCTGGAGTCAACCTGGCACTTGCTCGGCTCCACAGCTGCATCAGAGCAGTGAACCTGCATCAGCTAGCATAGTATGGTCCTGCACGTCCACCCCTCAACTGCAGGCAGCTGCTTAGCATGCATGTCAAATTTCTTGAGCAGCTGCCAAGCAGAGCAGACTGTTCTACAAAGCCACACAAAGATTCCGCAGCAAGATTGAGAGGTTTCCGTATGCTCCACTTATGTACCGCACGTGTAATATGCAGTCTCTCTGTCCAAGCAAGTGACGCGTGCCATACCAAGAGCTCAGGCCTAAGGTGTTGCTCTGAGTCGAGCAAACATCAGTACAACCCCAGAAGCTCATTCACAAGAGACACGAGCCACCAAGGAGCCGACAATTCTCCGCAGCTTACCGCGGCAGGTCCTCCTCCCAGACTGCCGCGCCCATCCCTGTTTGAAGAGAAAACGTCAACAAAGTCAACCACAGAGACGAGATCAGGAAGCAGCAGCGTGCTTGCCAAGCTGTAGTGTCTATGAGAAGGAACAGTCATTCCTTGTCAGGAAATAGTAACATGACTGTGACCGAATGGAGGCATTCTCACTGTGTCAAGGACAGCAGCACAGGCCGTCGATTAACAACAGAATTACTTGAATGAAGTGCCGTGAGTAATATCGGGTCAAACAGCCTGCTAGCATTCAGCTAGCCGGCTTTCACTCATTATGGAGGCTAGTGGACCCCTAGGCCTGGCTCATGCAGGAGCAGCGGCAGTGAAGGAGCCGTGCCATGTCTGGAGCCAAAGGGCAAATGCTGCCAGACTTCGGAACGGCACATGATGGCTCACCGGCTCTGGAGGAACAGGTAGCGGCCGCCAAGCCCAACGAGGGCCAGGAGCGCCACCGCGGCCAGCAGCAGGCCCTGCGACTGCGCCACGCCCTTCTTCCTCTTGCTCTGCTGCAGCAGCGCCGCCGGCTTGAAGCGGCCCATGGCCCTGCGCGGCGGCTGCTCCGCCGCCCTCGCCGCCGCCAGCCCCGCCGCCTCTGCGTCGACCTCTAGGCGCAGTCCTTCGGCGGCCGCCCTGCGCTCCATCCCCATGCCATCTTCTCACTCCACGCCTCCGCGCATCGCAGGTCCGGCGACGTACTCTCCCAAGAGAACGAAGCGGAATGCGACGCCGGCACTTGCCGCCGCCGCCGCCGCCGCCGCCACCGCCGCGGAGAGTGCTGGCAGTCCTGCTCACGAAAATGGCGGCGGAACAAAGCCGCAGCCTCGCTCCCCGCCAGATTAAGCGCCATCGCCAGGTCTGGCGGCCGGATGGAGCGCTCTCCCGTTCAACGTCAACCGAATGGCATTGGAAAGGGCAGGCGAACGGTGGCGTGAGCACCTCCAGATGTAGCGCGGGTCCCGACGGGCGGCAGCCTGGCCCCGGGTCGTAAAGCCTCCCGGGCAGCCTTTCGGACACTGCTTCGTCACAATCATCACCAGCTTACCGTCTCGCCGCTCTCGCGGGGTCTGCCGGAGCGCCGCCGGCGACAGTTGCGGCTGCGGCGGCGGCGGCGGCGGCGGCGGCCATGGCCGACGTTGCTAGTCTCGGAGACGGCATGGAGAAATTGCACCTGGACGCCGTCACGCGCGACTACATATGCGAGCCGTGCCTCGGTGGGCCCCTGGCCAGTGCTCGCGCCGTCTACAGCCGCGCTTGCCACCGAGCAGGCCTCCTCCGGGAGAGAGACCTCATCTCGCTGTGCTATTTCGCCTGGATCCAGATTATCGTACGGTTGCGGGTGTGGCTGGACCGCTGGTCATCTTGGAGAAAGTCAAGGTAGCCTGGTCAGCCCGCTCACTGGCTGCTACAGTTTCTCTGGTCGAGTCAAGCGTCGTGATGATTTTGTACCTCTAGGCTCAGTAGCCGTTCAGTTAGGTACGTCACTCTAGTGCAATGAAGTATTGGTCATGGCTGTCAGATTGCAACCACTTTGAGCTACGCTTCAGAGTGTCCATCAGCTAGCCACACTATGTACCTGCCGACACGTCTACCTTGATTGGCAGAGGGCGAAGTTTGGAGAAATCGTCAATCTTCGGTTGGGCGATGGCACTGTCAGGCGCGGACAGGTCCTTGAGGTCGACGCTGAGAGGGCTGTTGTCCAGGTTTGCTGGCCTGCACGTGATGCCTCTACTGCGAAGAATGTTGGCATGTTGAACGGCTGCTTATGTTAGGCAGGTTGTGCTTCAACTCCTGTGCGGCTCGCTTGCTTGCAGGTCTTTGAAGGGACGTCGGGCATTGACAATAAGCACACTAGCATCGAGTTCAGTGGAGAGGTAGGAGACACAGCTCACTCAGCACCATTTGCAAGCTTCTGTACTAGGTAGAGTTGGTTGCTTCCAGTGGGATGCCAGTGGGACTGGCCTCTTTACGTGCAGAGTAGGTTCACTTCCAGCCTATTGCCAGCAAACAAATACTTGTTGTGATTCTATACCTCACTGCGACCTTCTTCCCGGACTGCTTGTAGGTCCTGAGGACACCTGTTTCTATTGACATGCTTGGTCGGATCTTCAATGGCTCTGGACGACCCATTGACAATGGGCCTCCCATCCTTGCTGAGTCGTACCTTGACATCTCAGGTTGTCAATCCAGCTGCCAGCATGATTTTCGCAGAAGTATAGCTGAAGCATCACATCGTTCATATTGTAAAGACTTACATTCTAACTTAAACCTCCTCACATGTCGCCTCTGGTAGGGAGTTCCATCAACCCGAGTGAACGAACATACCCCGAAGAAATGATCCAGACTGGCATTTCAACGATCGATGTGATGAACTCAATTGCCCGAGGGCAAAAGATCCCGCTTTTCTCTGCTGCTGGACTTCCCCACAATGAAATTGCGGCTCAGATCTGCCGACAAGCTGGACTTGTCAAACGCTTGGAGAAGAAGGATGACTTGCTGGTAAGCCTTGCCACCTCTTGCAGCAGAATGACATCATCGTAGCCAAGTAGCCACTCTTTGGGTCAGACCTTTCTTGGACACATTGACATGTCCAAGCTTCACTAAGCTGACGCAACAATGTGCCCTGTCACAGCATGACAGCGGGGATGACAACTTTGCTATAGTATTTGCGGCTATGGGTGTCAACATGGAGACTGCCTCCTTCTTCAAGAGGGACTTTGAGGAAAATGGCTCCATGGAGAGAGTCACTCTGTTCCTTAATCTGGTAAGATTTGATGCAATGTAGGGCATCCTCAGGTTGCTAGAAGATGTAGATACTGTCTCTGTCTGAGGTTATGATTGGCAGCAATCAAACTTTCCTTATGTTGCAAGCCTGCTCTTTGCAACAGGCTAACGACCCCACCATTGAGCGCATCATTACTCCGCGGATTGCCCTGACAACGGCAGAGTACTTTGCGTATGAGTGCGGCAAGCACGTTCTTGTCATCTTGACAGATATGAGCTCCTATGCAGATGCTCTTCGTGAGGTATACTGCCTCTTCCTGAGCACCCTGACTGCCAAGCTTGGTCATATATAATGTTGAACTTTCCTTCTGAGACACTGCTAAAGATAGCAGAAATGTGCATGTAGGTCTCTGCTGCTCGTGAGGAAGTGCCTGGTCGGCGTGGCTACCCGGGTTACATGTACACAGATCTGGCTACCATTTACGAAAGGGCTGGGCGTATCGAGGGTCGCAAGGGATCCATTACTCAGATCCCTATCCTGTCCATGCCTAATGACGGTGGGTGTAGACCCTCCACATAGATTTGTGAGCAGCAGGCCAGATGTAAAGGTCCACATTAGGCGTACACCTGATCTGACGTTGTCTTGAGCCAACAAGTCTGCACATAGAGTTGCTAAGCTAGTATCTGATCAGGCTATCTCCTGTCGCATTGACCTTCTCAGCACGACATGGATCATGAGCTGAGGTCCTGGTGTTGCCATACTGCTCTGTAGCCTTCTGATGTGACTGAGAAGCCTGGTCAGAGTTGCTGATATTGTCCATGGCCTTGCTGCAGATATCACACACCCAATTCCAGATCTTACTGGTTACATTACAGAGGGGCAGATTTATATTGACAGGCAATTACACAACAGACAGGCAAGATATTGTTGTCAAGCTAGGGATCTCAATGATGAAGCAAGCTAGTGCTACTTCACTTCTGTCTAGATTTGACATCCGTCTACTTTTGATTCTATCACGGGTCTTACTGCGAAGCTATGCTGTTGCCAATCCTCTCCTGCAGCAGTAGACTACAAACAGAGTGTTAGGCTTAACAATAGATGAAGGAGCCCCTTGACGTATGTCAAATCAGCAGTTTGGCACACTCTAGTGCATCTTATGTATTCTCATTATGCATGTTGAGGCATAAACATGGGTCTAGTGTGGATGTGTGGATGCTTGTCACTGCAGATCTATCCACCTATCAACGTCCTTCCCTCACTGTCCCGACTTATGAAGGTAGAGTTCTTATACCTTACGTTGCTGGTCACCAAGTTTACGCGCTGCAACACTTGAGTCATCTGTCTGTCCTGCCCCTTCTTGCTGCTTCATCATTGACATTGAGCACTCATGTCTTCCTCCTTGCTTATGGCACTCCTGCATTCTGTCCTCAGAGTGCTATCGGTGAGGGCATGACTCGGAAAGATCATTCAGATGTGTCCAATCAGGTGAGCAAACGTTTCAGAGGTCAGCCTTGTAGCCTGCAAGTCATCCATAGGAGGTCTTCTGGGACGAATGTCATCGACTCATGCACAGCTACAAAGTCTGTTTGCAGCTCTATGCCAACTATGCCATTGGAAGAGATGTGCAAGCTATGAAAGCCGTTGTCGGAGAGGAGGCTCTCTCCTCAGAGGATCTGGTAAGACTTCAAGTTGTGGCCCTCTTCTTTAGGTCCTGCCACTTTTGAGTCTCTACAAGGCTCTCTCTGCGAGGCTCTATATGTCTTCTTTCATGTCGCAAGCAGAGCAGTGCCATTTTTCTGTGTGACGGTTTCAGCAAGCTGAGGGTTGTGCTTTCTATTTTGCAGCTCTATCTGGAGTTCTTGGACAAATTCGAGCAGAAGTTTGTATCGCAGGGAGCCTATGATGCTCGAGACATCTACCAGTCCCTCGATCTTGCTTGGTCTCTCCTTCGTATCTTCCCAAGAGAGCTACTGAGACGGGTGTCACCCAAGATTCTTGATGCATTCTACAGCAGAGATTCACAGCATTGAGGTACATGTGTGCTCTGACTCATGTCGTTCACTGTGTCCATCCATGAGCGCAAGCTGATGAGCAGATGGAATGTAGGTTCAAGTCTTAGCTTCTGTCTGCACTTTTTTGTTTGGCCGCTGTAAAGCGAAGTGGTGATGTTGATATAGCAGCCAAAGCAAGCAGGTTGGTTGACAGCGTCTGTTCTTGTTGCAGGAGCGTCCTCTAGGCAGCGCACCGACTGAGGGCGATACAACATGGGAATTTTGATGGATGTCCATGGTCCCTCTACTCGCTACCTCTCATCTATGCGTCCTTCTGGCTCCATCACTTCCCGGACAACTTGTCCTTCTTATCATGATCCACATTTACCTTGTGGAAACAGAGCAGTGTACCTGAGAAGCTTCAAGACCCCTGCACAGGTGTAGTTGCAGGATGTGACCAGTATTGCACATTATTCTTTCAGCTAGATGAAGCAGGTGGGTGTGTAAAGGGTGCGTTGTCATGCCAGCGCTCTTGACATTAGATTCTGTGTAGTAGGCTGGCACCTATAGGACCTGTTCATTGCTCCAACAATGAAACGTGGCTCCATGGAGTGGCGCTGCTTAGGATGGATGAGCAACGGACACAGACACTGCAACAGGTTATCTAGGCTTTGCAGGCAAGAAGGGCTTGTAACTTGTTCACAAACAGTCTCAGCGGAGCAGTGTGCCCCACCCGATGTGTTAAGAATGATGTCAGAAGGTCGATCACATCCTCAGCCTCACGTGTGTGGCCCGTATGCAGGCTCCTGTTCGTAGTCTACTGTCAAGGTCGCAGTTTGGCAACTGGCTCTAGAAATCAAAGTTCACTGGTGTGAGGCTAGCAAGCCTTGAACCACACACTGCTGGGCCATGCCATCCTCGTGACTTGTGATCAGGCTGCTTCGGGTCATGTACACGAGCATAACAAAGCGATACTTCAGGCACAGAGAAGGACAAGCGAAGCCTAAGCAGAGCGTGATAGTTGTCAAGTTCTGTAGACCTGAATGCACGAGGGATGTTGACAACCTCTCACAAAAGATGAATGATCACTCAGCTGGCTAAATTTAGTCCATCAGAAGCTTGGCTCGTTGACTCTCTTCTGGTGGTTTGAGTTTGAGATAGATGAAGCAGTGCATCCTCGCTCAAGTTGGATCCTCCTGGCCGTTGCTGCCACATCAATGGAAGGGTCATCTTTGAGCATTACATCACTGCATGATGATTGCCATCTTCAAGCAGGCATCTGATGTTGTCTTGCCCAACTTGCCAGATAGTGACTTACTGACATGGAGCTGTATGAAATGGCTGCAAGCAGCTGCAGCTGACGGTATGTAGCAATTTAAGAACCGGGGTGCTCCAAGATCTCCAAGATCCTGCTGAGCCCCCTTTCCACCAACAATAGCTTGGACTGGCTCATATCTTGGACTTATTGACTAGATGAATAT
Source organism: Spirogloea muscicola (assembly GCA_009602725.1). NCBI lineage: Eukaryota > Viridiplantae > Streptophyta > Zygnematophyceae > Spirogloeales > Spirogloeaceae > Spirogloea > Spirogloea muscicola. The sequence continues at coordinate 1,417,058 of WELB01000003.1, read as the reverse complement.
CACTAAACGTCAATCTGTGTTGATCCCCGTGCTGCCAATTCCGCACACATGTTCGATAGACTCCATATACCTGTAACTAGAAGCAACTGCTACACGATCAAGAGATCTTGGGTCACGACCGAGCTGATAGATATATACCTCACATACACATCAAGGCTTTCCAGTTCCAGAATGAGGATCGAAAGAGTCCCCAGTTGACAGTATTGACCTCGAAGATTGGCAGCATCAGCGTGAGCACGATTGTCGGCCGTGCCAGCAGTTGGAAGGCTCTTCTAGTTGGCAGCGGCGCCACTGCCGACTACGCCCCGTCCAGGCTGGCCTGTGGCTGCGGCCACGCTGGCCAGGTAGAGGCTACTCCTGTCCAGTGGCACTTAAGACCCACCGCGAAATGCAGTAGTGGCGACGGCCTTCCCAAGCCTCAAAGCCAGCTGGCCATGAATGGGGGCCAGCGTGCCAAACTGCAATTGGCCTGGAAGCACCTTGGACAACAATGCCGTCGCCGCACCCAGCATGCCTCAGTTAGCTCGCCGCCTGCGCAAAGCTGACCGACTAACTTCAACCCTGCTTGATCAAGGGGCCCTGCCAAGGCCAAGGGTGCACCGAGCAGCGGCGAAGCAGCGGCGCAGCAGCGCCAGCAGCGGCAGAGATGACCAGCTGCACTTCCCATTGCTAAATCCCGTCAGGGCATTAGGCGCGAGCATCAGCATGTGCAAGCGGCAATGAGCGTTTCAACCCCTACCACACACAAAGCCAATCTGAGCCTCGCCTGTACATCTGTTGGGACTGGCCCGCCGGCTCTCGGTGCTGGCTGCGATGGCTGGGCGTCGCCGAAAGCCCCGCTGGGCAACCTGGTGCTTGTAGTGGTTCAAGGCGTGGAAGGACGATGGCAGCATGCGTGCTGGGCAGTGGTGGCAGCCCCGGCTAAGCAAAGAGCTCGAGTACCATGCCGTCGAGGGCCAGGGAGAAGCCCTCGCCAGGCAGTGGCACGGAGGACTGCGAGACCACGGTCGTCCTCGCTGCCAAGTGGGCGTGCCAGCTACTTAACGACGACGGGATCGACGTCCGCCGTCGCCGCCGCCGCCGCCGCCGCAGCCACCGCCGCCGCCGCCGCAAGGCTGCGGCCTCGCCCGCCGCCGCCGCCGCCGCCGCAGCGCCATGGCCGCCGCCGTAGGGGGGGCCAGGATCCCCCGCCGGCTCGGCTGGCCTTCTACCGCCGCCACGTCAGCTCGGCTGCCGCCTTCTCCTGTTGACGCCCGCTGACTCCGACTTGCGTTGACATACGCTGACTCTCTCTCGACACTCTCCGACGCCCCCTCCGCCGCCGCCGCCGCCGCCTCCGCGGCCGCCGCCGCCTCCGCCGCCGCT
>WELB01000003.1:1382173-1415512 GCA_009602725.1 Spirogloea muscicola | reverse complement strand
GGCCTCGCCACCGTCATCGCGCGCCCAGCCGGCGCCGCGGCGGGGCCCCATGCTACCGCTGGCGGCGGCGGCCTTCGCAGCTGGGCGGCGCGGAGGCCCGACCCCGACCGCTCCCTCGTCGACGCCCTCAAGGCCATAGCCACCATGGTCGATAGGTGGGCTGCCTTCGGCGGCAACTCACCTACTAGGCTGCTCCAGCGGCGCCAGGGCCAGCCAGCTGCGCCGGCCCGCAGCTGCCGCAGTCGGGGCGCGCTCAGGCATCGCCGAGTCTGCTAACCTGAGTCCCGAGCTGTGCGGGCCATGCTGCGCCGTTAATGGGCGGCAAACCTGCTGCACACTCCGTGCTCAGGCTGGGGCTCGTCTCCACGATCAAGGTGCGTGCTAGCCTCGACGTGGCTTTCTCGCTCTTAGCAGTGGCGCATAGTTGAGCTGGTCAAGTGCGCCGCGGCAGTCGGGAGCTCGTTGCATTGAGGCAGAGACAGCGGCGGCGCTGGTCGGGCAGGACCGCGCGAATGAGCTGTTCAAGAAGGTCGTGGACCTGCGCAGCATCCGCGGGCGCAGCCAGGACTCCATCCTCGCCGCCTGCCTTTACATTGCGTGCCAAGAGGAGGACAAGCCGCGCACATTGAATGGTGTGACACCTTCAAGTGCTACCCACACGTTTCGTGCAGCAGCCATTGCCTGCTGCAGGCCACCGTGAGTACCAGCAGTAGGAGGGTGAGAGCATGGTTGGTGGCGAGCAAGCAGGGCTGCGACTCCAACTTCACTGTGCTGTGTGGTGCGCCGGCGATTGGGACAGAGATATGCTCAGTGGCGAACGGGGCAGTTAGGAAGGATATTGCGCGTGCCAAAACGTTCATCATCAAGCAGCTCAAGGGGGAGCTGGGCCTGCAAATGCGCGTGGGCACAACCAACGCTGGCGACTACCTGGTGCGCAGCCCACACTTGTTACTTCGCAGGCATCAGGGAGAAGTGCAGCTAAACCAATGGGCTTTGATGATATAAAGACAGAGTCAAGCAAAGGCCCTAAGCAAGCATTTACAGTGCAACAAAGGGGACAAGGTATTGTGAGCTTATATATCGAACAGCTGAGGTATGCATTGACCATCTAATTCTTGCTCAGAGCTCTTGTCACCTGCAAGTCCAGAGGCGATTCTGCTCGCACCTGAGAATGGACAATAGAGCTATGCGTGCCACCTCTGAGGTTGTCACCAGTGCAGCTGAAAAGTGTGACTTCAGGTGAGGTTGGGTGTGCTCTTGCCCTTATCTGTCACCCACAACCTGTGTGCTGCTCTAGTGTGCCGTGTGACCGCTTGCTATCTCGGGATTTGTAGCCACCCAGCGTGGAACTTGTCCTCCTGATCTGGTTGTGAATTTCTGCTTTTTAGATCGGAGCTGCGCCTTCAAGTCTAGTTGGCATGCGTAGCCACTTGTTATGGTGCTTGTCCTGCCTTGTCCTGCAAAGCGCTTGCTTTGCACCGCCGCGCTGGTCGCGCCCTTGCAGCAGCCTCTGGCTTGCGCAGCGGGGTTGCTCTTCCTCCCCTCAGCTCATCTGACTTCCTACTGCTGACACGGGGGTATTGAGGGCGCCCTGTCTGCCTAGCCTTTGGCTCCGTCATGAACACCTGTATGCATCTGGCTGGCATTTCACAGCCGATTCTTTCATATCAGCAGCCGCTTTTCTTCCCATCTTGGCGGCGTGCTTTGGGGTTGGCGCCTCACAGAAAGAGCCCAGTCACAATAGCTGCAGTGGCCATCTACATCATCAAGCAGCTATCTGACGAGAATACTAATCCCAAGGATGAGCTGGTCGCAAATCACTTGCAGCTGACTCACCTATGGAGCCTCCCTCTCTCGCTCCTACCACCTCTCCTCCCCCCACCAACCCCTTCTCCCGCCACCCCTCATTTCTTCACTTTTACTTCAGCAGCAGCGACGGGCTGTGCTGCAGGCAGCAGCAGGGCTGCGGCTGTTGGGTGCAGCAACAAGTAGCAGCAGGGCTGTGCCTCTATCGGGGCCTGAACAATGTAGTGAGTTGCATTGGCCACCCCTTTCATTTCTTGTACTCTGCTCATCCTTTCTTGGGCTGGCTGTTTCAGCCCATATCCCCAATGGGCGAGCCCTTTCTTCTTTCATTTCATGCGCACCGCGCCCTCTATTCAGGCCGTCACTGGTCCTACTGCTAATTCTGGCCTCGGCCCACTACTTGTAGCGTTTCACCTGCCACGCCTCCCCCGAGGGACAAGGGACCAGCATCAACACACATTGCTGGTCACGCAGTGGGCGTTGCAGAACAAAGAAAGCTGCAGCACTACTCCGACTACCCTCAATGCGATCAGCTCCTGCCAGCGGCAATCGACGTCTTTGGTTGTCTGGGTCCTCGTTTCCACACCCTCCTCCAAAACATTGCCAATCTAGGCTACACACGTCGTGCAGATGTGTTTCCGGCTGAGTTGGGCTTGCCAGCTGCATATCTGTCTTTCTTGCGACGACGTCTTTCGGCCTGTTTGCAGCGTGCTCAGGCTAATGCCTTGCACCAGAAAGCTGGCCGAGCTCTTGTTGGTGGCAGAAGGGCTTCGTATCTGACATCTAGTNGGCACCCCCAGCCCTCCGCCCCCCCTGCCATTCTTCCGGCTGCTGCTTCCCACTCCTCTAGCAGCTCCAGAGGCAGACGCAGGACTGGTCGCCAAGGCCCCCATCGGCATTTTTGGCCCTCCTTTCCACCCCCTCCATCCTTCCTCCCCTTGCTGCTGCCTCCCACTCCTCTAGGAGCTCCAGAAGTGGGCGCAGGACGGGTCAACAAGGCCCCCAGCGGCACTTCCGGCCCTCCTTTCCCCCTCCATTATTCCTCCTGCCACTGCTGCTGCCTCACTCCTCTAGCAGCTCCAGCAGAGGACGCAGGACAGGTCAATAAAGCCCCCATCGACACTTCCAGCCCTCTTTCCCCCTCCACCGTCATCCCTCCTGCCACTGCTGCTGCCCCACTCCTCTAGCAGCTCCAGAAGCAGACGCAGGACAGGTCGACAAGGCCCTCATCGGCAATTCCGGTATTCCTTCCCATCCCCGCCCTCCCTCCTGCCACTGCTGCTGCTCCACTCCTCTAGCAGCTCCTGCAACGGACTTAGGCCAGGTCGACAAGGCCCTCATCGGCACTTCTGGCCGTCCTCCCCATGCCATCCCTCCTGCCACTGCTGATGCCCTACTCCTTTTATAGCTCTCCGCTTGGCTCGCAAGGTGCCGCTTGCGGACCACCCTGAGACAGCGGCAATTCACCGTTTGCACGCCTCATGCATACAGCCCACCTCCAAAGTGAAAAAAACTCACTTCATGGAGAAGGTGGAGAAGGCCTCCTTCAACACGGCTGTGAAGCCCCTGCCTCCCCATCTACGCGGCCCTCAGCATGCTGGACGACATCTTCCGGACAGCCATCGTCGCCTCCTCGGCCTCAATTCGCCCTGCCTCAGTGGTGTGGTGCAGTGCGAGTGCGGAGACCGAAGCTCAGAGGCGGCGGCTTTGACGGTGCACATGCTACTGTGCACATGAGGAGGGGAGCGGACCGGCACGCACGACCTCCTCCGGAACACCATGTATGCGGATTCCTGGAGGCGGGCTACACTGTCACCATCGCGATCTCCACCATCATGCCCATCAAATTTGGGGCAGATTGGCCTCTCCACACGCGCTGGAACAGGGCCCAAGTAATAGCAGTCACCACCAATTGCTTTGACTCCAGGAATTCCTACAGTCGGTGGAGGAGGCGGGCTATGCAGTCCGGCAAGCAGCAGGTGCCAAGGAGCAAAGTACGCAGATCGCCTTGCTGGCGACCACTTTGTCGCGCTTGCAGTTGACGTCCACGTGGCGCTTTGGACTTGCTGATTTGAAGCACTCCAGCAGCTTGCGCGGCGTACTTTGTAATTGCTGTCAAGGGCGGCATAGGGAGCTGCCCGGCTCCAATGCTGTCGGGTCACTTGCTCGAGTACAGAAGGAGCCTTGCAATCTCTCTGCAGTGACTTTTGGCGTTTGCCGTGCACTTGCGCGCATTGCGTGCCTTGGCTGCTTCGTCCTGGTTTCAACAGGGCGACAGAATTTTGCCCTCTACTTAAGCTGATCTGCTTTTCTTGACTGTAGGTTATTGAGCGTCCATTTGCAGAAGTCATGGAGAGTAGTTCCATCTTTTTGCACCTACTGGCCCTTTCAAGTCTTATCTAACCCTTTGGGCTGGCCTCTTACAGCCATCGCCTTACTTCTGAAGTACTGTGTGTACCCAGCGCCCCGCCAAGTAGCCGTCCCAACTCAACATACAACTCTATAACAATGAATGAGAGGCGCACATTGCGCTTGAATCAAATAATGGAGGCCAAATCAAGCCAATAACTTTGTTCAGCCAAAAGCTATTGCAGAGTGGGGCTACACAAAAAGACGATTCTCCACTTTGCACTTGCACCAGCTAATATTAACTACGCTACGGCCATAGCGACGCATTTACTAACGCGGGGCAGTCCCTAGCAGAGGGACTTGAAGCCTACCGGCCATACGCTTGCCTGCTACCAGGAAGCCCAGTGTCCTCATAATGAGAAGACCTGTCACCAGTCACTTTAAGAAAGCAAGCTCAAGCTGGCGCTATTAGCTACCTAGATATGAACAATGTAATCTTCCACAATTGGAAGCCTCCACAAGCTCCACATTCGCCGCCGTCTCCCTTCCCTAGACCTGATCCTGCTACCGCTGGCAGTGCGGACAGGAGAGGTAGCCTCTCCTGCGGGGTCTCAGGCGGGGTCTCAGGCGGGGTCTCAGGGGCCCCGAAGGCCTGCCAGTCCTCACACATGCTGTGAAACTCCAGGTCTGGGTCCTCGTCCAGGAAAGTCTCTGCAACAGCACACATGCAAGCAGCAGCATCGCAGCCAAACTTTGTCAGATGTGGGAGAACGTAGCTTCTCTCCCTTGCTTCATTTGCGTCTTCACATTTGCTCATGGTGACAGGCTGCATGAGGAGGAGCGCCTCTTGGATGCTTGCTGGTGCTTAAGATACAAACAGCTGGAATGATGCCTTGTAGCAGTGAGATAGAAGAGTAAGCCAGCAGGGCCATACCGGGTTTGGGAAGCTGCTGCCGCAACGCCACGCCGGCTTCTGCTGGGCGCCCAATAGCAGCCATACGTGTGCTGGAGGGGGGCCCTGCAAGCTCTTGCAGAGACGCAGCTCAGGCTGGCGGCTCTGGCGTCAGTGGCGGTAAGCAGATGCAGCAAAAGTGGGCTGTGGCACCGAGGACTGACGTTCTGACATGCACCCCGGCGTCCATTGGTGCTGGCAGCAGCCGCAGTTGCGGCGGCAGCCAGCACCAATGGCCGGGCACTGGATGCGGGGGCTCCTGACTCGCAGCGGCGGGCATTGGTGCAGGCGGCAGCTGGATTTGCGGCTGCGACGGCAATTGGGGCAGCCAGCACCACTTGCGGGGGCCGGATGCCATTTCCCTGACGTGCAGCGACGGCCGGTGGCGCTGGCGGCAGCCGTGACGGCGGCGGCAGCGGCGATTCCGGCAGCAGCTTGGCGCTGGCGGCAGNGCGGCGGCGGCGGCAGCGGCGGAATCCGCGGCGGCGGCGGCGGCGGCGGAGACGGCGGGCGGCGCTGGGAGCTCACGACGGTTGGCCTGGCGGCGGAGTCGCGACCAGCGGTCTGCTCGCGGGGCTCTCTTGACGTCGAGCTCGTTGCCAGAGCCAGCGACGGCTGATGGTTCCGGCCTCGCTCCCCTCTCCATGAACACCTGTATGCATCTGGCTGGCATTTCACAGCCGATTCTTTCATATCAGCAGCCGCTTTCTCTTTCCTCTCCCCCCCCGCTCCTCCCCCTCTCTCCCCCGGGCGCGTTGCCGCGGAAGCTTCCAGTCGGGAGGGCTACCGCCCTCCTCTGTGGGCCTCGCCCCCCCCCGTGCACGGGCGCGCCGAGTCCACAATGCCGCGAGTCCAGCGTCAGGGGACGCTTCTGTCTTTTGACGAGCCGCCCGTTTGACGACGGGCCTGCTTGACGAGGATCTCGGCGGGGCGGTCCTCGGCGAGGCCCACAGAAGAAGAAAGTGCTCGCCCATTGAGAATAGGGGCTGGAACAACCAGCCCGAAAAAGAATGAACAGAGTACGAGAAGGGGGCCAGGGGAAGCGCTAAGTAACAGAAACAAAGCTGCTACGAGACACTCAGTAACCCCTGCTAAGCAGCCGCAGATCAGAGATGCTGGGCTCCTGGAAGTGGGGCCCCCTGCCAGTCCTCTGCAGCGCCAGGCGGGCTGGAGGGGCGCGGCACAGGAAGAAGAAAGTGCTCGCCCATTGAGAATAGGGGGAACAGGAAGGGATACAGGACGAGGAGGAGGGGAGGCTGCGCGGGCACGGCAGAGGACCGGGCCTTTGACCGGCTCGGCGGGACCGGCGGCCAACCACAATCGCGGGCGTGCGGCCCACTCCAGACGGCGGAATCAGCATGGCGTATAGGGAGATGCCACGCGGCACAGGCGGGAGCGCCCCGCCGAGGTCCCCCCCCACGCAGCATCCAGTAGGGTCCATGGCCCGTGCGCTGCACCTTCGTGCCGGGAGAGCCCTCGCTGCTGCCTCTGGCTCTGTCCAGGGGACCCACTTCCAGGACCCTAGCCTCTCTGATTTGCGGCTGCTTAGCAGGGGGTTACTGAGTAATTTGTAGCTGCTTTCTTTCTTTGTGTGCTTTGGTTTCTTAGCGCTTCCTCTGGCTTCCTCTGGCCCCCTTCTCGTTCTTTGTTCTTTCTTTTTTGGGCTGGCTTGTCCAGCCCCTATCCTCAATGGGCGAGCCCTTTCTTCACGCAGCGGGCAAAGTGAAGACAAATAGCTTTGCGAAGCAAGGTGACGGCTGTAAAGAGAAAGTGGCTCGGCTAATGGGGGCTGTAAGAGGGCAGCCCCCAAGAAAAGAGAGGAGGCGCGTGGTGCGCATGGAATGACGAGGGTGGCCAATTCAAGCCAGTGCTATCTTCCGGCAAAAGGAGCAGCCCATGCAATGTGGCAAAGGCTGTGAGTTGCTAGCCCACGAATCTGAAAAGGCCGGAGACAAGGGCTGTGAAAAGCCAGCCCGAAACGAATAGACAAAGGTTCGAAGGGGCCAATTGACGGAGGAGCCTAAAAGCGCTTATGTCAGAACGGGTGTCAGAATGGGTTGTTAATGTAAGGCAATGAGAGAAGTACTTTCCAGTAGAGGGCGATGGCTGTGATTGGCCAGCCCATATAAAGATGATGAACAAAAGGGCCAGCAAAGCACTGAAGCACACAGCTACACAGCTCAAGTGGCTACCGATGCTCTCAATGTCCCTAGTGAGCAGCCGCAGATCAGGACACCACAAAAGCTGTGCAGCTTCCGTGCCCGCCGCGGGAGTTGACTGGCGGCGACTGCGGTGGCCCGGCCTGCTGCCAAGTGGCATTCGCCGGCGTGTAGGGGGCGCGCGTGGGGCCCACTCTGACGGGGCTCCATCGCTGACGAGGGTTAGAAGGGCAATCGAAGGTGCCGTCTACAGCCCATTGGGCCTCCGTCATAAGCCCACCGTCAAGTGAGCCCCCGGGTCAAGAAGCCGCAGGGCAAATGGGAAACGGCTTCTTTGCTGCAGCCTCTGGCTGTAGACAGAAGGAAAGACTGTGGCTCTCCCAAAGTGGGCAAAGGCTGTGAACAGCCAGCCCGAAAAGATGTGACAAGGTCCGAAGGGGCCAAAAGCGCTGTACCAGAGCTTGGCCGGTAGGATGGACCAGTCAGTAACTACGAGTGAGTGATGAGCCGCGAGGAAGGGAGCTCTTCCAAAGGGGACGGGGGCGGTGAATGGCCAGCCCAGAAGATTGCACAAGGTCCAGAGGGCCGACAAGGACCCGCTACTCGGCCAATAAGTAAGGACTCTTCCAGTAGAGGGCGATGGCTGTGTCTGGCCAGCCCAGAAACAGAAATGAGACTGGTTGACCTGCGGCTGCTCAACAGGGAACCCAGTGGCCACTTGAGTCGCCGTGTGCTTTATGTGGAAGCTGCCAGAGCGTGGCACCGGCAGCAATCGCTGGGAATGACAAGTCAAAGAGCTGGGGTGCTGGCAGCGGTTTCACTGGCAAGTAGCTCTCTCACTGAGATCCACTTGCTTGAGCCATAAGACCAGCTCAGAGGAGAAGAAATTTAGATGTAAGGAACTGCAGCCAAGAGCTACTCGGGTGCAGGCAGTACAAAGGACATCATAATGTCAAAGCTTTGAAAAATAAGGTGATGGGCTCAAGGAGCGCTAGCAGTAAGAGTTAAGCAGCAAATGGGAAAATTTCAAGAAGAGGTAACAGGTGTGCGCATTATTGTGCACCCAAAAAGTTGCCCTAGCGCGTTACTACGACATCTCGCGCATGACCTTCTCAATCTTTGCCAAAGTGAGGTCCTGGATGCGGAAGCACCCGTCCTTGGTTGCATGCGCAACCTTCACAAATGGCCAATTGAGAACCGCAGCGCCAGCTTCCTCATCCAGGCCATCCCCAATTGCACAGCACGGAACGCCAGGCCAGCGCTCCTGGATGCTCTGGAAGCACTCAATCTTCCGCACATCTCGCGAGCTGTATGCTGCGCCGCACGCATATGCAGGTGGCACCAGGCCGTCATACCACTGTAGCAGGATCATGCGGACACAAGCTGCTGCAGGAACGAGCTTTCCCAAGGGTAAAAGAGAAAGACGCTAGGTTTGAGTAAGGGTTCAAGCTGAGTAGATCTCAGGTTTTCGCTAAGTGGTCAAGCTACTGAGAAGTAGAGAGTGACATCATGCAAAGGCAGGTTGTGCTTATGGATGTAGCCTTCACAAACTGCAGATGCAGCTTGTGGCGTTATCAAGACTCCATGAGGTAAATATCAGCAGAGTACCAACCATTGAGTGGATTGATTAGCTTGTGGAGCTTGAAGAGCAGGCACTTGGCAAGTGTCGGCACGAGCTGCCCAGACGACACCAGCACGTTGGTGTTGGTTCGCGCCACAGCGCCAATGGCTCCGCTGTCTGGCATGGGCGCCTCTGATCCAGCATCAGCAATCCCATCTTTTAGCCTCGCAGTGGGCCCTTCACACTCCTTCAATACCTTTCTGCCTGCGTCCAATGGTGAAGGAAGCCAACACACCAAATCGACAATGGAAGCATGACCATAGTCAAAATCTGTAGGAGATGAAGTGGTTCAAGGCCCCAAGACTGCTCCTTATGTTGACTAACCATTGGCATCACAATCAGAGCCTGCAGTATGGTGATGTCCTGGTCATTGCCCCCAGCATCAAGCACTACCTAAGCATTGCAGTCAAAGTCCTGACCAACCTATGAACTGACTCTAAGAGCAGATTGTCTTCGGTTGCCTTACAGGCACTTAGTCATTAAGCTCTTGCCGGGCGCGCTCACCTGCTGACAGCCAGCCATCGACATAAGCATCTGTTTCATCGTACAGCGCAGCCCAAAGGTCCGCCTTTGGGCCCAGAATGCCCTCCGCGCCCTGCAGATCTCACAGTCTACTTAGAAGCGTGCACTATGCAGATAGCACAGTGGATTACAACTCGCAAAGCAGAAGCTGCAAAGCTTTTCAGATTGAGAAGATGTTATCAAGGGTTTGACTTGTACTGTCGCACAGGTGCAGACCTTGGAGTAGAGCTCCTGTATGGCGCGATAGCGGTATGCGAGCTTGCGCTGGCTTGGCTCGTCTGTCGGCTGCGCCATGTTGTCACAGCCAAAGTCGTAGCCACCGAGGTCAGCGAGGTCGTCGGCTGCCGCGACCTCGTTGATGCTCACCTGGTCAACGTCCTCCATCTGCACAAAGAATTGGGCATGGGTGCCCGGAGCTGGCAAGTTGTGGCAAGCGCTGACTCTGTGACTTGAACAACTGACGCAGAGAGCCTCAACCTCTGCCTGTGTTGACGAGGACTTCTTGAGTGGAGCAGCTCAGCAGTTGCACGACGGAGCATTGGCATAAATATAACAGCAGCTGTGCACCTATACACAGATGGATAGCTAACAATGAACGATTGTGTCGTGGGTGTGGTCATGCAACCTCCTTGAAGAAGAACTGGTCGTCGCAGAAGTCCAGGATGAGCTCCTCCCAGCGGCTGCCGAGCGCCCTGCCGGCGTTGGGGTCCTTGCCGACGGCTGCGGCGAAATCGCCAGAGAGCAGCGATTGGAAGACGATGAGCGTCTCGTCAAGGTCCCACACAAACACAGCACCTGAAGGCTCCTCCTTGCTGTCCCCGGTGCCGGCTGCCGACACCTGCTGCGTGGGCTTCCCACGGTCCCGCTCGCCGCCGGCCTCGGGCTCGGGCAGATGACCGCCGCTGCGCTGCCGGCGCGGCGTCCCATCTCCATGTTCCATGACACTGCCCGTGCCCTGCTGCACGGTGACTGGCCCTGGCCCGCTGTTGCCGCAGTTGTTGCCGCCCATTGCCCGTCCCTCCTCAATTGGACTGGTCTCCGCCTAGCCGCCAGCGTCTGATCTCAAATTTCAGGTCCGGTCTCAAAGATCAGGACTGCATCCTCCTGATGCAGTTCTAAGCACTCCTCAGATGCGAGGCCAATGCCAACTATTGCTGCACTTGTGCGCAGGATGCCAGCAGCTGGCGTCTGCGGCTGCTCGACGCGGCTCTCACCAAGGCTGCAGAGCCAGGCGGACACAGACTTCCCCTTTGGGTGAGAGGAGAGCCGCTTGCATAGCCGCCCTCCGATGGTTGCGGACGGCCACTGATGCGGTCTGAAGGTGCACAGCTCCTCAGCGTGTCCTGCATTGCCAGCTCATTAATATCAGCCTGACAGCAGCAACTGACAACCGAGTGAGCATGCAATGATGCTCGCGGCAAGTTGCGGCAAGTCCTGTGGAAGACTGCCAATGTGGCCACAACTTGCCAAGTTGGTGCTGCTGGCAAGAAGCTAATATAGCTGGCTGGGAAACATTGGGCAAGCGTAGAATTGTTGCAGGGCTCAAGAGGCGGCGCAGTCTCACAGTGACCCCGTTGTCGCCAGCAGTTGGGAAGGGGGCAGCCGCCTCGCTGCTGCCGCCTGCTACCTTGAGCTTCTTGTTGTTACCCTGCAGCAAGCAGATTGAGGTGGAGCAAGGAGGGAGGTAAGAAATACAAGGGAGGGGGAAAGGAAATCAGATATAGTGTGAAATTCAGCCCCTGGACAGACTGGCACGCCTGGCAGTGCGGCACAACGTTGTGGCTGCACTGTCGCAATCTTGTGATCAGCAAGGAGGGGCTGAAGTACGAGCTGGCTGTCAGTCAATCTGGTTAAGGCACGTGGGAAGGATGCGGCAATGAAGAAGACTGCCTGTGCGGACGGACAGAGTTGGGGTGTCACATTGTGAAAGCAGGGCAAGTGGGAGGAAGGGGGATGTGGCTGATAATGAGGACCAGGCAAGGGGAACAGTGGAGGAGGGGGGTTAGTGAGAGGGAAGGAGAAGGGGTAGAAGAAGGACACTGTTGGGGACGGGTGAGGAGGTAACGACAATGGAGGAGATAAGAGCACAAATTCACTACGAAAGATTGAGGGCAGGTTGGATGGGGAGAGAGAGAGGGAGAGCGAGAGCGCGAGAGAGAGAGAGAGAGAGAGAGAGAGAGAGAGAGAGAGAGAGAGAGAGAGAGAGAGAGAGAGAGAGAGAGAGAGAGAGAGAGAGAGAGAGAGNTCAGCACGGCACTTGTGGCTGCACTACCGCAATATTGTATTGTATTGTATTGTATCGTATCGTAATTGTGTTGTGTTGTATTGTACTGTAATGTGATGTCTTGTACCGTATGGTATTGTAATGTGTTGTATTGTATTGCAGTGTTGTACTGTATCAGCGAGGAGGGTAGGGGTGGGGGAAGAGGGAGAGGGAAAGAGGGTGGGGGATGGGGAGGAGGGGGGGTGGGGGCCGAGCGCCCCGCCGGTCCGCGCACCCGCTGCTCGAGCATGGGAGCGCGGCGCAGGGGCAGGGGCCCCCCAGCCCGCGAGACCGCCTCGAGGGCGCGCGTGGAGGGGGCTTCGCCCAGCGAAGGCCAGACGGAACCCCGCACGACACCGCGACGGCTCCTCCCCCCGCCGCCGCCGCCGCCACCGCCGCCGCCAGAGCCGCCGCCGCTGCCGCGTCGAAGGCCAAGCCTGCGACTGCTGACTCTGACCGAGCGGCCAGGTGCGTTGCGGTGGGGGAGGCGAGGCGACGTCGCGGCAGCCGCCCGCAAAAGTTAAGCCCCACCTCCCCCCTCCCCATGCGGCCCGCCACGTGGCAGCACCGGGCGCCACCAAGTGGACAAAGCGCCGCCCGCGGCCGGCGCCGGGGGCGGTGGCGGCGGCGGCGGCGGAGGCAGCCGGGTCGCGAGCCCGGCCAGGCCTCTGTGAGCGCAGGAAGACGCGAGCACGCTCCCCTCTCCTGGCCGAGGCTGCGCAGCGTCATGGCTGCATTGCGGCCTGCGCCGTCCGCGGAGGCCGGCCCTGGCGGCGGCTGCGACGCCGCCGGCGGCGCGACGGCGAGCGAGGTCCCCAATGCGCTTGACGACGAGGAGCATGCGCGGCCTGGATCCGGCGCCGACGGGGCCGACGGCACACTGGGGAAGAGGGAGAGGAAGGCCGAGGGCAGAGGAGGGAGGGGGGAGGAGGAGGAGGGAGGAGCGGAGGTGGAGCCAGGCCCGCCGCGACCCACCAAGGCGCCTCGTCGGTGGCATGGCCGTCACTCGAACGAAGGCGGTGGCGGACCAAGGGCCGTCTTCGTGTGGGACATGGACGAGACGCTGATCGTCTACAAGTCGCTGCTGGACGGCAAGCTGGCGGCCAAGTACGGCAAGCCGGCGGACGCCGCGGCGGAGCTTGGCCGCCGATGGCAGCGCCTCATCTTCGGCGTGCTCGAGCGCGTCCAGGCCTTCCACGAGGTGCAGGCTGCTGTTCAGCTTAGACTGAGTTGCTTTCCAGTGGCTAGGGAGTGCTCGATCATGCACAAGTGTTACAGGTAACGAAGTCCCATCTGTAACTCTGGTAAAGCTTCGTGATTGAGTATGTGGTTACTGGTGCATGTAGTCACTGCAAGTTTGTAAGAAGATTGAGCCTATTGCAACCATAGCTAAGATTGGGACTTACTGCGGCGTTGCAGATGGAAGACCATCAAGGCCTGTGCTTCTTGCACCTGCAGAATGGCATGGCGTCAGCTGAGGGGGATCATAAGAGCCAGCGCGAGGGCCAGTGCCATGCCCGCCTACTCGAGCACTACAGACAGATTGAGGAACTGTACACGCAGGTTGGCATGCTTGTCATGTCAGCAAGTCACGAGCCCTGATTTTGCATCTTAACCGTCAGGCGTGCTGACTCAAGACGCCTGATATCCCTAACGAGGACGCCTTGGTACTTGCAGGGACTCGCACCCGCTCTGAGTGCGGCACAGCTGGAGGAGTGGGAGGGCGTATACAAAGAGACTAATGAGTTCACTGACGGGTGGCTGTCTGCTGGTATCGTTGGGTCACTCATTGAAGACCAACTTGCATTATAATGGGACTGTCTCGAGCAGCTTCTAAGGATGCATGAGGAGCATGCATCTCTTGGCATGTCACAGTTGCTCCAAGCTGTCGGAATGATGAGCTCCTGCTCTCCTCATGGGCAAGCGCCACAAGAGATTGCGCTAGGAGTGGAACCCTTATCCTGAAGGGGTGCCGTCTATTGAGTGATTTCAGGCCAACAGTTGCTGCGAGCCTGCGCAAACGCCACAGACGCTCCATGCTTGAGGCAGCAGCAACACAGAAGGGAGGATGGGGATGGAGAGGGAGGCCAACCGAATGCTGCCATGGATGCTGGAGTGGAAGAAGAGGTCCGGCCCCTGCAGGCCGAGGACGAGAATATCAACGTGCTCGTTACGTCGGCCCTACTTGTACCAACCGTTGTGAAGTGTCTCCTCTTCCGCCTCAGCAACCTGCTCGACATCGGCAACTGTTCGTTCCTAAATTCAGCACTTACTCCCGGTCTCCTCAACTAGAGCCACCTTCACCAATCAGGGCTTCATTGCTCTGCATACAAGCATGCTTGGCCATTCAGCGTCCAGTGGCAGTCGCCACAGCATTGATGGCACCGTAAGAGTTGACAGGCACTAATTCGGAGCTGAATGATGTGCTATGACCTGGCGAGCAGTGTACAGCTCCAGGCCAGCGACAAAGTTGGCCTGCTTCAAGCTCGTTGAGGAGCGATTTGGCGGGCATCTGACACGGTTCTGTGCCATTGGCGACGGCAAGCACGAGGAGCTCGCTGCGTCCCAGCTTGACTGGCCCTTTGTAAAGGTGGCGGTCGCCCGCAGAGAGGCCCTCCGGCTCACCAACCTCGGAATTGGAGAGATCATTGACATCCTTTGTGAGAAGTCATCGGCGTCCACTTGACCCAGCTTCACAGGTTTCCCAGGACTTTTACGTTAGCAAGATTACTGAAAGTGCAATATTAGTGCCCATATGATGAGCAACTCAATAAATGCTCGTGACATTCTGGTAGACGATCCAGTATGTGAGAAGCAGAATAGCGGAAGTAGCTGAAGCGTAGAGTATAGCTTTGCCAAGGCTGAGGTTGAGGGTTGAGCGTCCACTTGATCCAGCTTGACAGCTTTCCTAGGGCTATTCACGTTAGCAAGATTACTGGGTGCAAAGAAAAGTGCCCATATGATGAGCAACTCAATCAGTGCTCGTTATAGTCAGGTAGACGGTCCAGTATTTACTGGACCGTCTAACTGTGTAGTGTATTAATTGTAGCTGTGAATAGAACAATTCTGTTGCAGCGAGGTACATGTGATGGCAAGCAAGGAGACAGTTAGACGTTTTGCTGTCACCTCATGCTGGAGTAGCAAGGTCAAAACGAGAGTTGCAGAAGTCACGGGTGTGACAGGGTGTGCCCCTGAGATCAGAGTGTCCAGTATAGGCTGTCCAAGGAGATGAATGAAATACATGAGTTTTTGAGAGCTTTTGGCAGTTAGAAAATAGCAGCCCCATCATAGGCTGCAAAGCCAGTACCCATCAGGTGCTCCCAGATGGAAATACAGAGTACCATCAGGCTTACGGCTGGTAGTATGTCTTGACTCAGTACAAGTTTTAGCGGGGAAGTTCAAAGGACATGAGCCTCATTCTTCAGCTTGTCTATCAACTCATCTACAGACGCCACCAACTTGCCCCCCTGTCTCTTTGGGGGTTCTTCCACCTGCAACACCTGTAGCTGAGGCGTCACGTCCACACCAAGCTCCTTCGGCGATATTGTCTCGATGGGCTTCTTCTTGGCCTTCATGATGTTGGGCAAACTTGCATACCGAGGCTCGTTCAATCGTAGATCAGTCCTGTACTCACACCACGATTGAAGCTGAGGAATGCAAGAGACTAGCTACAGCCTTCCCCTCGATTATCACTTTGTTCAACTAGCTAACAGCACTTTTGTCATTACGCTTTCTCTCTGTGGAGGGTATGTGTCTTACGTGACAATTGCTGGAAGTTTAAGCCTCACAGTCTCCAAGCCGCCATCTATTTCTCGCGTCACCTCAACAATACCTGCCTCTTTATCCAGGAGTACCTGTCATTAATACAGCCAAACCCGCTGTAATGGGGTCTAAGTATGGCCACCTCAAGCACAAGTAAGCCAAGGACATGACTGACCTTCGAAATTACACTGCAGGCAGCAATAACACTGACCTGCCAATCACTGTGGTTCTTTCAGATGCAGTTGACTGGACTACCTTTGAGGCGAAAGTTCCCTGTGGCCATTGAAGCAGTGCAGCAGCCATCTGCCCCGTCTGGTTGCAGTCGTCGTCTATAGCCTGATGAAGCGTGAGTTGCCACAATGACTTCATTAGCCTTTTGACAAGGGACCAGATACAGAGCTGGTACCTACATATTAACGAGAAATTACTCTAGAAGAGCAAATACTACTCGGATTGCAAGCTGCTTGATGTTGTGATCACATGCAGCTGTGTTCAGACAGCCTACAATCTCTGCTCTACCTGTTTCCCTAGAATCATAATGCCTGGTTCCTCCCTCTTTGCAATAGACTGCAACAGCTTGGCCACCGACAGTGGTTCTAGAGCTGCTTCATGCCTGACATGGATCCCTCTGTCAGCCCCCATGGCCAGCGCCGTCCGCAGTGTGTCTTGACACTGTTGAGGACCCATGCTGATAGCCACCACCTCGTCCACTGACCCAGCTTCCTTCAGCCGAAGCGCTTCCTCAACAGCAATCTCGCAAAATGGGTTCATCGACATTTTCACATTGGAAGTCTCCACGCCAGTCTGCACAATATGTTAGTGTGAACTCGCTTTTGGTCAGCGATGAACGACTTGCCTCTCAGAACTCATAAACCTAAGTCAATTAGGGTCACACGAAGCCAGCTTTCACGTTCCTATGCCGGCCATTTTAGAGGTTGCAGCAATTCCAGCAAGCTGGGCTGGAATTGCACAATGATGTCATTGGTAGGAGAGCCTGAGGACTTCACCTTGTCTGCCTTTACGCGGATTTTGGCGGCATAGTCGATTACCCGCTTCACGGCTACAAGGGCCTTCATAGCGAGTCGCTCGAAGTCCGGTTTTGCGGACTCGGCCGTCCACAGAGGAGTCTCTCGCGCCTCGTCGATAGCTGCCACAACGCCCGTTTAGCCGCTGGCGTCGTGCGTCGGGAAGCTGGCAACGGGACCGCCGGAGGCAGCAAGGCGCCGCCGCCTGGCCGGACGCCGACGGCCGCCGTTGCTGGCGCAGGCTCGCTCCGACGCAGAGGAAAGACTATGACCCCCTCCAGTGGGGCAGGCGACGCTCCAAAGAGCGACCCAATCCACCACACCGTGGCTCCTTTACAAGCGGCGGCAAATCTTGCTATACTTTGGATCCTCACTGGACCACGGCTTCCGGGGCCGAACGCCTAGAATCAACCTTGGATGTGAGCTGCTGCCTGCCGGAGTGGAGCCCGTCCGTCGAGGTTCGTCAATTATCCCATGTGGCCGCAGGTGGAGGCGGCGCAACGCTGGCGGTGCTATATAAAGACGGCGGCTTTACGTTATACCTTTGCCTTAAACTAATGAGTAAGGAAAAACAACGCGGCCGGTCGATGCCGGCTGCAGCGCCCCCGCGCGGGGCGCACTTGATTTTTGGGCGGGCGACAGGCTGGCCCGGGAGCTGACGCCGGGGGCTACTTCTCCCCCAGAACTCTCCCGGGCGGGCCTCCGCACAACCCCACACAAACACCAAACAACATCTCTCGTCTCGTTAGGTCTCCGTATTATGTAGCATTGTTTAGTCTGCACTCGACTCTGCCTGAACAATGTATTGGCTTGAATTGGCCTCCCTTTCAATTCATGCGCCCCGCGCGCCTTCTCTCTCGTCACCAAATTATCCAACATGGTCCTTGCCCGGTTCCTTCAGACCTTGTCCATTCCCTCGGGCTGGCCTTTCCCTGGCGTCTGAATGCATCTTTTCCTGCTTCGAGCTACTCCGACCTGATGGTGCTCACCCGTGGGTATTGAGCTTCCTGTGTTTTTGCCGTGTTTTCTTGTCTAGCTGCCTAGCTGTGTGTTTTTTTGGCTTTCGACATTGTCCATTCCTTCTGGGCTGGCTTTGCTGGCCCCCATTTCTATGGGCGAGCACTTTCCTTTCCCAGCCACCAGTCAATCTGGCCGCGCTTTCCCTTGCTTAGTAGTTGCTTGTCTTGTGACACTTTTCCGCCCTCTACTTATTCTGACTTGCACTTACTGACCAGAGGTCATGGAGAGCCCACTTGCTGACGTCTTGGGGACTAGTAACCTGCTTCTTGCTCCATCCGGCCCTTTCCGATCTTGGTGTCTCGGTGTGTAGTTTTGTCTTTCCGATCTTGCCATTCCTTTGGGGCTGGCCTCTCACAGCAGGGGTTACTGAGTGTTTCTTAGCTGCTTGATTCCATATGTGCTAGCTTTAGCCCTTCCCCTGGCCCCTCTGCACTTTGTTCTTTCTTTTCTTCTGGGCTGGCCTTTCCCAGCCCTATTGTCTATGGGCTCTTCTTCTCACAGCCATTGCTGTCAATTTGGAAGAGCTGTTTTCCGTTAGTTGTATTTCAGCGCTTTTTGGCCCCTTCGGACTTCGTCAACTCGTTTCGGGCTGGCTGTTCACAGAAGTAAGCAAAGGGGCAAGGGCTGTACGATGCCAGCCTGACAAGAAAGGACAAGGTCCGAAGGGCTGTTCACAGCCCTCACCCCCTATGCGGAAGCCAAATTCTTCCGTTCAAATGTAGCTGCGCTTCAGCCCAGCCCTGTCCAGCCCCGCGTTTGATGTTCCCATCAGCCCTCGCCCCCATTGGAAGAGCTTACTCCTCTCTGCCTTGGATGCTGCCAACAGGTTCCAACAGATCGACGCTTTTCCGACCTATTTTTTTGAACTGACTTACTGACTAGAGGTTATTGAGCATCCATTCGCAGATGTCACACACAGAAGTTTCATGTTTTTGCACCATCCGCTTCTTCAGACCTTGTTCATTCCTTTGGGCTGGCCTCTTGCTTCCCTAGGATGTTGTCGTGTTTGGTAGAGTAGTCCTTTTTCGGCACCTCTTTCTTTGGCTTTGGACATTGTCCATTGTTTTTGGGCTGGCTTTGCCAGCCCCTCTTCTCTATGGGCGGGCACTTCTATCTTGCAGCCATTGCCATCTACTGAAAGAGTCTTTCTTCTCACAACCATTGCCATACTTTGGAAGAGCTGTTTCTCTCTTGAGCTGGCCTCTCACATACCGGCTGCCGCCTCTGGCAGCTAAAATTGTCAAGGGAACTGCTTATTGGCAGCTGGTCTCTCCTTACAGACCTTGTCCATTCTCTTGGGCTGGCTTTCACAGTCCTCGCCCCCCTTACGGTTGCTACGGTAAGATATGGTCTTCCCTCAACCAGCATCTGGCCCGGCTGTTAACGCACGTCATCCAGTTGGTCGGGCAGCTTGGGGCACACTAGCATTCCGGAGGCATTGCATGTTACAGAATGCTCTCGCTTACTTTGCTGCGCTCCCAACTCTGGCTACTCATCAGCCTCTGGGCGCGCTCTAAGTCAGGCCACTAGCTTCCGTGGCGATGCTCCGTCTCCATGCTTTAAGCCTGTCAGAAAGGGCTCGCCCATTGAGGAGCTGTGTGTGCTCATTCATTGGTACTGAAGTGACCCTGTACCTTAGCCACCTCTGCATAGGGCTGCCTTTTATGTAGCCCCACATTTTGCACTAGCTTTTGCCGGAACAGTGTATTTTCTCGCCATCCTTTTCTTCCCATGCACACCGTGCGCCTTCTGCCCCCCTTGGTAGAGCTTCCTTCTCACAGCCATTGCCTTACTTTGGAAGAGATGCTTCTTTCAGCCTTGTTGGCTACTCATTTGACAGCCGGCGTTATGTTCGCTTACCGCCGAGATAGTGGTGAGGTGCTTACCGACGGAGATAAAGGTGAGGTTCTTACCGACAGATAACGTGGCCGGAGCCAGCCTACAAGAAGGAAGAAGGCGCGCGGTGCGCATGAAAATGAATGGGAGGCCAATTCTAGCCTTACAAATGTCATTTTAACTGGGTAATGAGCTGGCTAAGGGGGACACTAATATCCCCGAGTGAGCACATGCATATCTGACAAGCTATACTGAGGAGCCAAACCACCCCCACAGAAGCCATTAGCCTGGGCTAATGCACGACCAGCACGCTGGTGGATTGCGAGTGCCTGAGAGCGCTGCAGACTCAACGATAACCGCATTCTAAAGCATGCAACTATGGCTTGCGGGACGCTAGAATGGCCTAAGCTACCCGCCCGACTACGTCGACGGGCATTGACATGCAGTGCCAGGCGATGGAGGAGGGCAGACCACTTCGTTCCGTAGCCGCCGTAGATGTCCATGGAAGATGGTAGATGTCCATGGTAGGTTTTTCGTGTATTTGAAACAAACGAAGGCCAAATGGCCAAGTACAAAGGCAAGCACATCTAAGACCATGGTAGATGTCCATGCCTACAAGGTAGAAAGGCAGCCTCCGCCGAGGGGACTGCTGCAGCTCCCACTCTCCCGCGAGCGACGAGCTCGCGCGGGCGCGCCAGCCATTGCGCGCGCCAGCTGCAGCAGCCGGGCCAAGCCTGCGCCGCCGGCGCCCTTTGAGCGCCCGTGGATGTCACGCGGTCTGCCACGACAAGCTCCCTGACGAAGCTGGCGCCGAGCTGACCACCTTATTGGCCGCCATGTCGACCATCGACAAGATGCTCATCAAGGGCATCCGAAGCTTCAGCCCTGATAACACGAGCGTCATCGGTTTCTTCAAGCCGCTAACGCTGATTGTTGGTCCCAATGGAGCGGGCAAGACGGTGAGCACTGAGCAGGTTTCCACATAGTTTGCACATGGCTCGCACACAAGCTGCGACGTTGAGCAGTCCTGCGTTCTCCGAGAGACGACTGAAGAGGTAGAAGAAACCTTATCTGCTCTGCTGTGTCATCTTACGCGTTCTGGTCTATCATGTATTCAGTGACACCACGTGATTATGCAGACCATCATTGAGTGCCTAAAACACGCCTGCACCGGAGAGCTGCCCCCAAATGCAAGATCTGGTCACAGCTTCATCAATGACCCCAAGGTGCTGTGACAAGCCCTGCTAAAACCCTTAACCTAAGCCCTGCAGCTTTGTTGCTTCTGAAAAAAGCCCTCAAGATATAATAAGGAGAAAGTTGCAGGCTGCAGGCTGTCAAGCCTGGCTATGGGCAAAAAGAAACACGTTTCTTTATGCAGATATCAAGCAAGGATCACAGCATTCTCAGACGTAGCTCTGCTGAGGATCACCTCCTTAGTAATTGTACTCTAGTCCCTGAGCACATCAATGACCACTCTGGCTGCAGGTTGCAGGCGAGACTGAAACAAAAGGTCAAATAAAGTTGCGGTTTCGTACTGCGGCTGGCAAGGACGTTGTCTGCATACGTTCATTCCAGCTTACACAGAAAGCTTCGAAGCTTGAATACAAAGCTATCGAGAGTGTGCTACAAACAATCAATGCACAGACAGGCGAAGTGCGTCCGAAGCCCACGGATTGCTCAAGTTGTACTGTGTGAACACTTGCGAATCTGCTCTGCAGACTTTGTCAATCTCTTTTGTATTGTTGCCCTCACAACAAAAGTCGGAATGGGATCGACACAAAGCAACTCTGAGATTTACCTGTGAGTCTGCTTGTGCAGAAGGTGTGCCTCAGCTATAGATGTGCTGACATGGATAGAGAAGTACCTATGCTTATGGGAGTCTCCAAGGCGGTACTGGAAAATGTCATCTTTGTTCACCAAGATGAGGCGAATTGGCCGCTTGCTGAGGCTGCCGTCCTGAAGAGAAAGTTTGATGACATTTTCTCTGCGACCAGGTCTTGACTCTTCCCAACGATTCCAAGCCACCACTTACTACATATTAATGAGAATTGACCAGTTGCAGTGGAGCTCTGAGAGCTCCTACACATTTGACTGGAGCTTTGATGACCTAGTGCTAAGCAGTACGTACCAGTGTCTTTGCGCAGGTACACAAAAGCACTGGAAGTCATCAAGAAGTTGCACAAGGATCAAGCCCAACTCTTGAAGGAATATAAGTTGAAGTTGGACCATCTTCAAACATTACGAGATGCAGCCTACAGGGTCGGTGTACTTAGTGCAGGGTTATCCTACTCATGAAAAGTAGTATCAAGAGCAACACACTGAAACGCATGCCAAGCGCACTGGAGTTCTGCTTGTGTTGTTTGCATTGGTGAATGAAGTGGTCATTACATATAAGCACTTGAAGGTGACCAATATCTTATTTGTTGAATAGTGCACTTTGTAGTCCACCTAATCACAGTGGGTGGCCATGATGTTATGACACATGTCTTGGTGACTCTTGCATGACTCCTGACTGATACCTTTCTCCTGACATTTTTCCTGTCATGTGAGGGCTGTCCAGCTGAAGGAGAATGTAGAAGTGGACAAGCAGAAGTCGGATCATCTGCAAGCTCATATCAAGGAGCTTGAAGATAAGATAAAGGCAGCTCAAACAAGAATTGAGGATGCAGAGGGCCTGCTCAAAAGGATGCAGTCACTGCAGGATGATGTACAGAAGAAAGAGGCAGCCAGATCCGTGCTCGTCCGGCAAAAGGTGCAACAGTACAATGAGCTGGAAGAAGCGTCAGATGGTAGGTGCCAATTACCTACACTTGGAGATACCTGCATGGTGCCAGCGGAGTCAGTCTCACATCTCTTTTGGCCCTTCCAGATAATTCACTGTGATTCTTATCTCAGACACACTTGAGGAACTGGAGGAGTGGCAAGCAAAGTTCGGCGAGACGGTTGGAACCATGAGATTGAATATCAGCAAGATGGAAAGGGAAACTAGCGACATTCGAGCTCAGCTTGACAATGACAAAGCAGCCTACATGAGGGATTTGACCTCAAAGGGCCGCCTCCAATCTGAAGCTGATGTTTGTTCCTTCCCTGCATATTGCATTGGGTGTCTTCTCAATGCGAGGGTTGCGTAAAAGACAGCCAGTCAATGCTCTGAAAAATTGTAGCCATTTCATTCCGAATCGTAGCTTTTGAATTTTCCTGGTGGCAGTAATTTCTTGTCTCTACTTTCTTTGACTACACAAGAATGAGGGCACAAACACAAGTTGTCACTGAATTGAGGTGTTGGCTTGTCCACGCAGACTCATGCAGATAATCGACGAGATAGAGATTCATGTCTGCAATCCATCCTGCAGAAGCATGGCATAGGAAACACTGGGCCACTTCCCCTGTCAGATGATGCAGCCTCAACGTTTTACAAGCAATCTATCCAGAAATTGGAGCAACTGAAGCACATCTTTGCTCAGCTGAAGGTCAGGGTTGCTTCTTCTCCCTTCTTATGAGATGTACAATGACCCTCTCAGCTTGAGCAAGCTCAATAGCCGCTGTATCTCTTCTGACTAATGTTTACAGGAAGGCAATCGGGCAGAAGAGCAGAAGCTAACGTCCAAGATGGAGGTTGTGCAATCAAAGTACCTTGAGAGTCAACAGCAAGTGAAGTCCAACTTGTCACAGAAGGTAATAGCACTTGGTTTGCAAGTAGTGGGCTGCTCTGTAACTTCACTCATTTTTCTGCCAAAGTGTACGGTTTCGCCATCAATACCTTAGCAGATGTAGTTTTCAAGTATGCGGATTGTATTGATTGTACAGACACGCTTGCAAGGAAGGAGTCAGGAGCTTGGAAGGCTTGTTGAGGAGTCGACTCTCTCCGAGGGCGACGTCAAAAGGATAGATGAGAAGGAACGCTCTACTGTAAGCAGTATTCCTCGCTGGTCCCACTGAAGATCTATTGAGATGAGGAGCTGCTGTACTCCTGTTGACTTCGCTTGACCTGGTCCTCATACTGCGCCGGCTTGGCCACAGTGGTGCATGAAGCTCACAGTAATTGCAATTCTTTGTAATTTTTGTCCTTCACTTTTCTGCAGAAAGCGGAAGCTGATATGATTGCTACAAAGATCAGGGAGAAGAACTTTGACGATGTCATTGACATGGGAAGAAGTGAGCTTTTCAGCCTTGAAAACAGGATTAAAGCTCTTCAGCGTGAGAAGGACGGCTTGACGGAGGAATCATCTGACAGGGTGCGCCTGAAGTCCAAGAAGGAAGAGCTGCTAGGGAAAGACAGTAGTTTACACAAGCTGTGAGTGGGAACCACAGTATTGTTCTCTTCGACTCTTCGAATTTTGTAGCAATTGTACTGCTTAAGTACTCACTGCACAGCATACTCAATTCCACTAAGAGGTTGGTACTGCTGTTTCAATATTTTATGACATAACATATTGTTCACAATGCTGATGATTATGGAGTTGGGGTGCAGGTATGAGGACCATTCAGGCTCCTTTGAGAAAGTCCTCAAAAACAAAGTGCTTGCTATGAAAGACGTAACCCGGGAACTTGAAAGGCAGATATTGTAAGCTACTCATTTTGCTCTAGATGGAGAGCAATACTTACATACGTTCGTCTGCATCTGTGCTTACACGAGCCACAGGCACGTCAAAGAATATCCCCCAGGGCGAGCACTTTCAGAGGTGGTCTCAGGGAAGTGGCAGCTAGCATCAAGCCAAAGCAGCACAAATTCTTTGATAGAGCTTTGGATGATGACGAGACAATGACATGCAGCAGGATCTGGTGTGATCAGGATGAGGAAGACAGCAAGGACAGATGCAGATAGTGCGACCAAGGAGGCTGGCAATGAGGTCGCAGTGTTGTCGAGGAAGTCAGAGGACATCAGAGCAGAACTGCAGCAGAAGGAGCAGGAGCGAGATGGTAAGTCATTGCGATGTACAAGTGATTGCTGGTGTAGATGAGAATGATGGCAGTACTGTACCACGTACTTATCCTATCTTATGCTTCTCAAATGTGATGGTGCTGCAATGTCAGCTAAGCGGCAGCTACTGGTGACCAGAATGACATCTGTGGTGGACAAGGCTCTTGACTTGGACCGCTTCCAGGATCAAATGGAGAAGGCAGCTGAAGACCAGGATGCCCAAGCACGGTGTGTCCACAAGGTCGATACTCTTGACAAATTTATAAGCGTGATCTATTAGCAGTCTAGGAAGGAAAGGAAGCGGTGGCTGAACCCGAGCTGCAAGGCACACAATGTCATTAGCACATTTGCCAATAGGATTGCATTATGCACACGTATGAAGTCAAGGTCTTTGCCAAATTGCTCACTTGTCGGTTTATATCTGCAGCTTGATTGACATGCATAGCTCACCATGTGGCTTCCAGGGTGGAGAGCATGGCAGATGGATTGGCTCGTTGTTTGGGCGGGTTTGAGAGAATCGCAAGAGATACACACAGCTGTCCAGCTTGCCACCGTCCTTTCACTCCTGAAGAGGAAGACACCTTTATTTCTCAGGTTCCTAATGCAATCCCATATTTCACAGAGCAAAGGTTTTTCATATAATGAGACATACATACACACATACATACAGTGATCTTTGATACAGTGATCTTAATCTTATTGTGTTCCCTGTCATAGTCAAGGTCAAGATGCTTGCAGATCTCTGTCACCAGCGAATTGTAAGTGATGGAAGGCCGTCCTGAATCGAGGTGACAGCAAAGGAGTGCCAGTGTCACATCAAGGGGAAAGCTGCAGGAGATTAAGAGGGTGAAAGACAAGGCAGATATCAGGTTCAAGCAGTTGGATGCCTTGAAGCCCATATATGAGGAGTACAAGAAGCTGCAGGGGTCTGTCATCCCTGCCCTCAAAGAAACTGCCAGGCAACTTCAAGAGCAGCTGCGGGTTGCTACTGAAAGGCACGACGATGTAAGGACTGGTTCTGTCCTGCAATTTCGGAGGTGCATCATGGAGACTTACTGCAGTCTTGCAACATTGACTTGTCTCTGCAGATACGTTAGAATATATGTTTCAGGCATCTCTGCATGCTCAATCCACATGTATCTCCGGCTTCTACTAGATATGCTTGGGTACCGCATCCTCCTCTTCATGCTTGATAGCAAGGCATGCTTACATGTCTCTTACTTTGACTTGTAACGACTTTTGCCATGAATTGCAGCGACTAGGGGAGTTGGCTCAGGTAAGCACAGAAGTTGAGGAGGCAGAGAAACTCAAGACACCCGCCGACAGGATCTAAGTTCTTCATAAGGAGGTTGAAACCATGCGGAGGCAGGTGGAGGAGATGGAATTCCGGCTGGAGACAGCTTCTCAGGGCTTGCGAAGCGTTGATGATGTCAACACTGACATTGCCAACTTGGAGGAGAAAAGGTCAGCTTCCATGCCCACAAATTCCATGATGTCAACGTTTGCAGGTCTGTGCACCTGACACAAGGTGGCATCAAGCCAATGCGAGACTCTTTGTTGCCAACAGGGACGAAGCAAGTCGAAGAGTCGAAAAGCTACGGGAGGAGCAGCAACACCTCAAAGACGATTGGACGGCCTGGAACCTGCGGTGGAGAAACGCACGGGAAGAGAAAATCCGCATCGCCTCCGAGCTTCAGAAAGTCAATGAGATGCGGGTGGAGCTGAAGCGTGTCGTGGAGGAGGTGGATCTTCTGGAGGCATCGTCACAAGTAAGGCCCAGAGCTTGAGACGGCATGGTGTGTTCAGTGCTTATGATCTCTCTGTTATTCAAGCAGCCGCCGTCAATGTGTGGCAGGCATTGTCCCGCGAGCTCGAGCCCCTGAAGAAGGAGCAGGAAGAGCTGGCCAAGAGCAGGGCCAAATTCAGAGAGCATGCGCAAGCTGAAGAGAACCAGCTTGATGATGAGCTTCGAGTCATTGTCAGAGACATTGATCAGCTTCGCACCGTCAATGCCAAAGTGGAGAAGTGAGTTCCTCCGATGCAACTTTGCTTACGCAGCAATCTCTGCAAGTGCTGGAATGCAAGATCTGGTTGTAAGAGCAGCAGCAAGAGGCAGGCTAGAGAAACTTAAGATGCTAATTTCCCATCATATTCTCCTGGTGGTGATTGACATCTTTACTTCTTATTGGTAAGACATCTCCTGAATATTTGTCATCATGTTTCAGCTATGTGGCTGCAGGCAAGGAGGACAGGTTGAAGGAGATCACGGAGAAGCTGGCCCACTCGCAGGCCCAGCAGCAAGCTCTTGAGGCAAGGTTGGCTACCAAGCTGGAGGAGCTTGGGAGTAACCAGAACTTGCTGCGAGAGCAGGCCAGTGTGAAGCGCAACATTGACGACAACATCAACTACCGGAAGTAAGGTGTAGGCTGGGCCCAGCCAAGTCACTATCAGCTGTTATGACTCGCTCAAAAAGAGGCACTTGTCATCTGAATATCCAGGCTTATAACTGTCATTCTGCAGATACATGTGAGTGAGCCAGTTCTAAGATATGCTGGAGGGGCTTCTGGATGGTCCCTTGCAATGTGGCAATTGCTAAATTTGTCTTGCTGTGGCATGATAGAACCGTCATGGAGGAGGAGAAGCTGGCTGCACAGATAGAGGCTACCCAGGTCCAGATTGTTAACATTGGAGACCCAAACGCCCTGGAGTCCGAGTTGAAGAGCCTGCTCCAAGAAAAGCAGGGCTGGCTGGCTGACCAGAACCGGAGCAAGGGCACCCTCTTAGCCTATGAAGGCAACATCGCCAAGAATCGATCAGACCTCAGGGCTCCTCAGTATAAGGTGAGACTACAGTTAGGCTAAGGATGGGCCAAGCGCTACAAGCTGTACAAGCCATACACAGTCATTGTCATCCCACTTGATAGCCCAAATGGAGCACCCTGGTCTTTTCCATCTTGAAGCTGTGCACATTGAGGATGCTGTGCAGGACATTGACCGGAAGTACCGCACACAACTGATCCAGCTTAAGACTACTGAGATGGCCAACCGTGACCTTGACAAGTACTACAAGGCCCTCGACAGGCAAGTACCTTTGGCCAATGACAGCTAACATACTTTCACTGTGTCTTGGAAGTTGCCCTGATTCTCTTCGCAATGCCACAATGAGGGAGCCAAAAGGAGATGTATAGGGGGCTCTGTCCGTTGACAAGCAGGCTTGATAAATTATCTTCCTTGGGAATGATTCATAAGCGGCCGTGGATTCATGTGCATAGAGCTCTCATGAGGTTCCACACGCTGAAGATGGAGGAAATCAACAAGATAATTAAGGAGCTCTGGCAGCAGACATACCGCGGACAGGACATTGACTACATTGAGATCCGCTCTGACGCCGAGGGTCAGGGCACACGCTCATATGCATATCGAGTGAGACCCAGTTCTGAAAGGGGCATGTCTTGTTGGGAGCTCTTTGTACGAGTTCAATGACCATCTTCCGTTCGAGTGAGATCTTACCTTGCTGTGGACGAATTTTGAGTCTCCTGGTGTGCAGCCTTTGGCATCTAGACAGCAGCAATAGCAATATTTTCATTCGGCCCTCCTGACGCCTCTTTCTGGGTTGCAAAGGTGGTGATGAAGAGCGGGGATGCGGAGCTGGACATGAGGGGCAGGTGCAGCGCTGGACAGAAGGTGCTCGCATCGCTCATCATTCGCTTGGCGCTTGCAGAGACCTTCTGCCTCAATTGTGGCATCCTGGCACTGGATGAACCCACCACCAACCTGGACGGACCCAATGCCGACAGCCTAGCTGCTGCCCTGCTTAGGTACTGTACCAGCAACTGCCCAGCGTACTTACTAAATTGAAGCATTGTACTAAGTGATTAGCATTTTGCAAGGGCCCTTGCAAGCTTCCGGACTTCAATTGGCAAAATGCAGGGGTACTGCAATGGTCCCTGTTGCTGGGCAGTCACTCCAGGACTGGCTGAATCAAAAGCGCTGCTTTCTGCAGGATTATGGAGGACCGGAAGGGCCAGGAGAATTTCCAGCTCATTGTCATTACGCACGACGAACATTTTGCGCAGATGATTGGCCAGCGACAGCATGCTGAGCAGTACTACCGCATTGCCAAGGATGATCAGTAAGAGCCTCACACAATCATCCTCTTCCCTCTCTACTCCCGGCAATAGCATGCAAGCACTACAGCTCTCTAGCAGGGCTATCTCAGATTGGTTGAGCTGAGTGTCTGGCACTTACAGTTGCATGAGCAACCTGAAGTAAGCAGAGGGACTCTTGCAAAGCAAGGCAGATAAGAACCTCAGAAGACGTCCCGTGATGTCAGCTTTGACACGCACCGAGTGTGGATTGTGGTGGCCATTGCAGCCAGAACAGCCGAATCGTGATCCAGGAGATTTTTGAGTAACTGACACGGTGCTGTCAAGGCCACGGCATTGACAATGCTCGCTGTCACAGTGGGAGGCATCGACTTCTCACTGGTGTGTGATCAACCTCAGGCATCGAAAACTACATGTTTGCATACTTTTGTTTTGTGCTTTGTCCGCCCTGCGTTGAGGAAATGAAGTCTGTGTGCAAGCTTTCGCTTGCCGCTGTTGCTCCTTGCTGGGCACTCCATGGGGATGATCAAATTTCTTCTTGTGCAGGCGCATCGCAATCATTTGCCATGGGGCTGCAGCGGCAGCAAGGGTGGCAGTAAAGGCAAGCATGAACGTGCTACACGCTGTGCGGAGGTAGCCGGCCAATGGCCACATGACATCAACAGCAGGCGCAGGCTCTTGTAAGCCACTTCAGGAGAGGGGGGTGTGGTGTGGCAACACTTATGGAGTGGGCTTTAAGACGATCTGTGAGTTGAATTTTTGGGTTTCCACAGCCTCAGGCCTGCAGCCTAGCGATGGCTGGGCGAATCGCAATGCAGCTATCTGCATACTTCCAGATTGACTGGTATGTAAAGCGCTTGTCAAGGGAGGGGCTTGACATGATCTTGCTGAAAGCGAGCTCAAAAGCCTGCAGCTGTCAAGGGGCGCGCAAAGGTGCTGTGGGAAGATTGGCCTGCTGAGGTGAAAGACTGGCTGCACAAAGGGCAGTGGCTTGGTCATTTCTGTTAGAAGCTGGGAAGTGAGAGAAGCAATGGCAGCCCGGAGATCAGCAGTGGCATGGCAACATATTCCGAGTGAGTATGAGGTCATGATGAGGCTTTGAACAGGAAACTTGAGCACATCTATTGTGTACTCGGCTTACTGCCTTTCGGGCCATTTTGCTGGTACCTCAAGAGCGTAAGTGCAATGCTACCTAGCATGGAAGGTGAAGAACCTAAAAGTGCGACTTATTAATCAATCATCAGAATGCATGTAACAGCCGGCAACAGAAAGAGTGGCCCTTCTACGGGTGGGCTAGTAGGGGCGACCCACGGTATCTGCAAGCGAGGCAGAGAGAAACTCGGAGTGGAGGAGGGGAGGCGAATGGCAGCATGTATCGTGGAGCGGTTTACAATATTTGACATTTCGATGATGATTTGCCCCTCCTATGAGGATCTCAACAGGGCAATCCGCAGACCTACGCAATATTGGTTCATGAGATGCATGGAGCAACCACGGGCAAGGAAGATCCTCTTAGAAGGGTCACAAGCAGCACAGGTTCTGAATGGCTATTTCATGAAGAACGAAGCAGTATCAGCATATGGGCCTTCAATGTCAGTGCCACTATCAGACCAGATCTTGATCAAGTGTTGTTCAGACTGCCCGTGGAGAAAGACTACCTTGCAACACAAAGAATCAGCAGCAGGAGCGCCGTCTTTAAAGTGGAGAATGTAGACCTGTAAACAACAACAAAATCAACAAGTGCATATGATGACATGCAAGCTCAAGGACATTCAGCTCACGGAAGAAGGGACGTCAGCCATGTTGCTCATGGTGGTCAGCCTCCGCCTTATCAGCGACAATGGAAGAAATGTCTAGCCACTTCTCCCAGACTACTCACGGCCCTTCATTGTGATAGTGAAGAGCCCATCCTGAGGAAGGTGGTCCGCTCAGTTCTCTCTTGTTCGGGCGACAGGATACTGACATGCAAGATGCAGATGGCGCCACAGATTACAACGAAAAGTACAAGCCAGATTCCCAGTTCTTTCAGTCACTGACCGTTGCAATCAATGCTTGGTCTCTACTGGGTCTTATGTAGCAGGACCAGTAATTGTGACAGATGTGCTGATGCAGATTCTGCACACCCTTACCAAAGCTAGCTTTGACTAGATGAGCTGAACGGCCTTGGTGAGATTTTCAGTGGCTTTATTGGCGGGGGCGGCAACAGCTCAGTGGCCATAGCTCAAAACGAAAGCGGCTGCACTAATCTGGGCTCCAAAAGAGGCACGCTGCGGATGCCGCAGGATGATGATGTGGGAGACGAGGAGTGACTGCGAGGAACACAGAGGTGAAGGGGGAAACATGAGCGGATGCTGAATCCGACGTAACCTCAGGCGATGAGGTCAGGGAGGGGCCGCCATGCTGACTGAGCCACAGCCGGCAAGTAAAGGCCGGAGCGCTAAACCAGCGCAGGCGAGCACACCCTGTCTGCACAGGCACGCCATGCCCACTTATGCATAATTCTGCCTACGCCTCCTCCACTGCCAGCCCAACCCTGTCCCGCGGCTACTAGGCGGGTCGGCATAGCATGCAGGCGGCCTGCATTCATACGTTCTTACTTGCCTTTATTTGGTTGCCCTGACCCTCTGTCAGCAAGCGCTGCCAGATTGACTGGTGGCTGGGAGAAGCCAGCCCAAAGGAATGGACAAAGTCAGCTCGTTCATTCGATTTTCCGGGTGGCCGATCACAGCCATCGCCCCTCTACTGGAAGAATTATCATTCTTCTTATTGGAGGAGCCGTTTCTTTGTTCGGTCTGTCAGTACCTTTGTACCTCGTCGAGAGAAAAGATCTTCCAATTAAGGGCGATGGCTGTGATTGGCCACCCGGAAAACAGGTCAGACAAAGCGAAGGCGCAGACAGCACGAAATTACGCTTCATGAAGAAGAAAGTGCTCGCCCATTGAGAATAGGGGCTGGAACAACCCGAAAAAGAATGAACAGAGTACGAGAAGGGGGCCAGGGGAAGCGCTAAGTAACAGAAACAAAGCTGCTACGAGACACTCAGTAACCCCTGCTAAGCAGCCGCAGATCAGAGATGCTGGGCTTCATGACTTGTACGAATGAGCCAACAGCCACTCGAATGGACACTGGGTGCTCAATATTCTCTAGTGAGCAGCCGCGCAGGTCAGAGAAGCTAGTCTCCTGGTAGCAGGTTCCCCGTCTACAGCCAGAAGTGATGCTCTTCCAAAGAAAGGAAGTGCTAGCCTACAGAAAGTAGGGGCGAGGGCTGTGCAATGCCAGAGGCTGCAACCAGGGCGCGTCCGGCTCCATCTCTCTCTCTCTCTCTCTCTCTCTCTCTCTCTCTCTCTCTCTCTCTCTCTCTCTCTCTCTCTCTCTCTCTCTCTCTCTCTCTCTCTCTCTCTCTCTCCCTCTCCCTCTCCCTCTCCCTCTCCCTCTCTCTCTCTCTCTCTCTCTCGCGCGCGCGCGCTTGCTCGCTCTCTCTCTCGCTCGCTCGCTCCGGCCCACATCGCGTTGCGGCTATCCGCGTGTGTGTATTGCGTCATGGAGGGTCTGAGTGGCCGAGTACGAAGGCAAGCACATTGACAGATGCACACACCGTAGCCACTTGAGACGCGGTGTGCTTTAGATCCTTTGTTCGTCCTTCTGTCTTGGGCTCTCCGAGCCACCGCCCTCTCCTGGAAGCGTCTTTCTTCTTCTTCTTTTTCTTGCCCCTTTAACACTTAAGCTTACTAAATATTCTGGGTGACCAATCAGCCATTGCCTTCCACTGGACAATTCTCTCTCATTGGCCACGCTTTCAGTTCACGCGCACCGTGCGCCTTCTCTCCTCGCCAGCCGCTACTGGCTCGCCCCGCCCCGCGCTCTGCGGCGTATTCGGCGGCGCAGTTCCCGGCGCCTAGCCGCCGTCGCCGCCGCCGCCAGCCGGGCCCGGCGGGCTGGCGGGCGGGGGGCCGAAGCAGGCGCCGCGCTCCGCCTGCGACGCGTCAGGGGCGACCATGGCGACCCACCAGCGGGCCCTCGCCCGCGTCGGCTTCGGCAAGTTGCGCCCACCTGCCCCTCTG
Organism: Spirogloea muscicola; assembly: GCA_009602725.1. Classification (NCBI taxonomy): domain Eukaryota; kingdom Viridiplantae; phylum Streptophyta; class Zygnematophyceae; order Spirogloeales; family Spirogloeaceae; genus Spirogloea; species Spirogloea muscicola. The sequence goes on along the minus strand of WELB01000003.1, from coordinate 1,383,110 downwards.
TTCGAATTCCTGCGCAATTGTTCGATTGACATTTGTGCTCCCACTTGCTGGGTGCTCGTAAAGGGCAGGTGATCTCTCACTGAGGGCGGTGGCCGCCGAAAGGGCCAGCCCAAGAGAATGGTCGGAAGCAGGGGGTATCCATCGCTTTGTCCAACAGGCTAGGACAAAGCACCGAGGACAACGAGTTGCTGCCACAAATAACCAGCCAGGAGTGCGTAGTCAGGAGCAGGATGGTGGCTGTGAAAAAAGGTCCTTGGCCAGCCCAAGAAGAGCGGACAGGTTTTAGAGGGAAGATCGAGATATTGGAAATCTATCTGAAAGCCGGAAATGAGTGTTGCAGGGTTGACTGAACGCGCACCACTGCGATGGCTGGGAGCTTTCAGTTGTTTGGAAAGGGAGAAGCAGAATGTTGGCGCTCCATCATCATCGCTTGCTGTCTGTCGTTTCTCAGCCGCCCTTCATAGCCATTGCCACTATAGAATGCCTCCTCCTATCTGTCTTCGTGCAACTTGTGGAGGAGCTTACGGCTCGACCGCCGCGTCCACCTATCTGAAGGGAGGAAACAGCTCTTCCAATTTACAACAATAATTGTGAGAGGCCAGCCCAAAGACCAGCCAAAGTAATGTACCTCGGGCCCTTCAATGGGCGAGCCCTTCCTTCGAAAGAAGAAAGCGCGGAAGAAGAAGGGCTCGCCCATTGAGGATAAAGAAGAAGAAAGAAAGTGCGCGCCCATAGAGAAAAGAAGAAAGAAGAAAGGGCTCGCCCATTGAGGATAGGGGCTGGACAAGCCAGCCCAAAAAAGAATGAACAAAGAACGAGAAGGGGGCCAGAGGAAGCCAGAGGAAGCGCTAAGAAACCAAAGCACACAAAGAAAGAAAGCAGCTACAAATTACTCAGTAACCCCTGCTAAGCAGCCGCAAATCAGAGAGGCTAGGGT
>WELB01000003.1:1345709-1355981 GCA_009602725.1 Spirogloea muscicola | reverse complement strand
TCGCAGAAATGACAGATAGGCTGCCGGCATACCCATCTGGGCTGGGAGCATATCCTCGCGTCGTGCATATCCCAGACTCGCTATGTTCTCGAGTAGGGTATGGAAGCGAGGACCCAAGCAGCCGAAAGTGTCGATTGCGGCCGGGAGGAGGTGGTCACTGCGGGGGTAGTCTGAGTAGTGTCGGAGCTTTTTCTGCTCAGCACCTCCCTCTGCGTGGCCAGCAATGTGTGTGGAAGCGGAAAGCGGAAGCGGGAAGCGGTGGAGAGGGGTCCTTTCCCTCTTCTCAATGGGCGAGCACCTTCTTTCGCCACCCTCCCTCTTCCTTCCGGCCGCCGCGGACCCCCCTCCTCGCGCCGGGCACCGGGCGGCCGGTTGCCTGGGCCCCTCCCCCCCCGGGGCCCCCGCCCCCCTCCCCTCCGGCCACCGAAGATGCGGCGGCGAGGAGGGGGGGCATATTTCCCGTCCCCCGCTGCGCCCAAGATTCGAACCCGCGACCTCCTCCTCGCCGCCGCGGCGGGTCTCCCCCGCCCGCCATGGCGGCCGCTCGCCGCCGCGGCCAGGCTCCTCCGCCGCGGGCCGCCATGGATGCCCTTTGACGAGCCGCAGAGTTGGCTTCACCTCGTCACTTAGCGACCTCTACGTGCAGACTCGAGGTGGTCACTGAGCGGGTCAGCTTAGCAGCAGGTGATGTACACCTGTTCGATGTGCTTGCCTTTGTACTTGGTACTCAGGCCCTCCATCGCTCGATACGCACTCCATTCTCGCGACCTTGTCCTCGCTCGCTTGCCCGCTGTCCAAGCTCGCTGCAGGCGTCCCGGCCTTGGCCTGCGCGTGCGCCCGCTGTGCTCGTCACTGCCGCCTTCCCGCCTCCGAGAGATCACCCGCACCCCGAGTCAGCCTGGTCCCATACTCGATTGCTGAACGAGGAGAGTTGGGTTTTGCCCCAGTGGACCCTTGCTCTCGCGGGCTGCGCCCCGCTTGCTGGTGCTGCTTGACCAATTCTGTTGCCACTTTGGGCTTGCCTATGCCGGCCACCGCACCCGTCTTTCATCTCAGGAAGCTGCTGCTATGCTGCTGCTCCCGCTGCCCTGTCTCCCCCCCTTCCCCTTCCCCCCTTGCTCTGCCTTCCTCATACGTCCTTGCAAATGAGACTGCTGCAGTTGTTGCATTATGTCCCAGCCCCTTGAGGCCGTGCTCGGATCAGGGCCAATCTGGTGGAGAGTGTCTCCTCCCACTTGCGAGCGTCCACGGAGGGTTGTCCTGGATGGTCATGTCGAGCACTGCCGGGAAGAGCGGAGTTCGTCCGCACGGTGTCTTGACGGGCGATGTTGTGTATCTTGGGTTGGAGCAATTGTAGGCTGCAAGCCGGAGTGGACTACTTGTCGTCCACCAGATCTATTTGACGAGCATCACCGTGATGGTATGGTGAGTTGCTCCATCATGGCCTGATCCATGAGTCTGCCGGTCGCATGGAGTGGCAAAGCTGTGTCTCACTCCCAGCTGCTGGCGGAGGATGGTGGTGACTTTATTTGCAAGTTGGCTCCCGTTGTCCATGAGAGTCCCACGCGGGCATAGGTGTTGGCAGGTTATCTCAGATAATGAAGGAGGCCACTTGTGCTCCATCCGCTGTGGGAAGGGCTGCTCGTGCTGCCTACTTATCTCCGAGATAGTGGGCTGCTGCAGGATGGTGTACTTACGTCCTTGCTGCCAGGATGGTGTACTTACGTCCTTGCCCTGAGTTTGGTAATGGTCCTGTGATGTGCACGGCGACCCATGGCCAAAAGGGCTCTTGCTTGGAGAACCGTTGGAGTTGTCCAGCCCTCATGCCCTCTTCTCCTGGCGACTTCTGCTTGATGCATTGTAGTGGACATCTTACCCCGGTCAGTAGCTACATCGCCGCAGAGTGTTGAGCATGTTCAGGAAGCCCTGGTGGCCTCCCATCAGAGGGTCGTCATGATGAGCTATTTAAAATTACATCATCCTGGCAACAGACTACCTAGTTCAGTGGCTCATAGGAGCAGCTTTTTCCACAGCGGATGCCGCAAAAGTGGCCTCCTTCACCCTCCATGGTGTGATCTGCCAACATGCATGCCTGCAGCAGGTTTTCACAAACAATAGGAGCCTTTTTTCCAAACGAGGTCATCACCATCTTCTGCCGGCAGCTGGGAGTGAAACAGCCACTGTTACTCTCTATTACTCGCAGACTGATAATTCTAGGGCCTGCTGGAGCACTTCAAATGTACAGTCAAGGAGATGCTTGCCAAGTATGTCAGTAAGCAATGAATGAGTGGGACGAGTACCTATCACTTTTGCTGGCGGCCAAACAGTAGCTCCACCCAGGACCACACAGGTCTCGCGCATTTCAAGTGCTGTGCAGACAAGATCCGACCATCCTGGAATTGCTTGGCATACCCATCGAGTAGCTAACCTCCATAGTCGCTCACAAATGGCAGATTTGGCCCTCATCCGAGCAATGGCCTCAAGGAACTTGGAGACAGCACAAATGACAGTGGGACGAATATGACTGGTGGCATTGTGCCTAGGTGTACAAGGATTGAAACCTCATCCCCATAAACTTCCCCAGCAAGAAGACCGGTACATCAGCCCAAGCTAGCAATATCCTGGGTGGACCCTATCAAGTCACTGGGAGACTAGGAATTGCATCATATAGATGACATCGAGTAATCACAATCACTTCAATCACTTCAATCACTCCAATCACTTCAATCAAGGCCCCTGCACACATCTCCTGCATTATTTGTACGTGGACCGCAACCTGAGCCTCCACTGAAGGGCAGTGATGACACAGACCTTTCACTAATAATGTGTCACTTCAATTATCTCATTATATCAGTACCGAAAGACAATAGCGGGCTTTGGTAAATTAATCCGGTGTCACTCTAAGACTGCAAAAGCGCTGTGCAAAATGGCACAGGTTCCACATGTAGGACGTACCGGTGCCACCAGGGCACCGCGCCACCAATGCCAAGCGTTCAGGGCACCTGCCTCCGGTGATGCACAGCCCATGTCAAGCTTGTTATGTAGGTACTGCCCTTTCCCCGGACACTGCAACCGAATCTGCATTCTCAACATTCCGGCTGGTACTTACCCAATCGCCTGATCAGTCATCTGGTTGTTGAAGGCCTTGCTGCTGTTGTCGCCCGATGAAACTTGTTTGTGACTCTGGCCACCTGAATCCATCAGCATTTGGGATGTGCTCCTATGGAGGGGGCATTGCTGTCGTGCAGGTGAGCCGCCTTACTCAAAGGAAGGCGGAACTGTCCCCGAGTCTGCTGCGGGAGGTCATAATGGCGTGATTCTGCCCTCCCCCGGTGCTCGCAGTGGCTTGGTTCTCTTGGTTCTTGAAGCTTGCGCGAACTAAGAAGCTTCTGACTTGCAAAAGGAAAGGAAAAACTGCAACGCATGACAACAGCATTGGCTGATAGCCGAGCGAGCAGATTTGTGGGCAGTCCTCGGTCAGGGGCTGTGCGTATGACCATGTACAGCTCCCTCAAGATAATGACGGACGCAGGTACTCATAGCTATCTCTTGGGCCCCAAACAGATCCTGCTAGCGTTCTGCTTAGGATGATCATGATAGTATTTGCAGAAGACCTGAGGTACATTTTGCTCATCTGCCAAGCTTCTACAACCTCGCTGTGGTGCTGGCTGCAGCTGGCAGTGTAGCAATGCAGACTTCGCCCAGTGGTCTCGCAAGATGCCACTTAATCACAGCCTGTGCGCTCCAATGACAATTGCATTGGGTTTCGGTGTCTAACATCTGGTGGGGCAGCGACATGGTGATGAAGACAGTCGTATCCACCCTAGATGCAGGTGTTTTGTAGCATCAAGCCAATAAGACATCTGTGATATGGTACAAACTAAAGGACGTCTTGACATCTCATTATTATAGACTTAAATTGATATCCATCTACTGCTCCGTCTAGGAAGCAATTTGAGATGCTCGAATTCTACAAGTAGCACATCTGCCATCTCCGAGCAGTAAAGCACAAGCTTGAGCGAAGGCTAGAGCTTGGCACACCATTGCCACTAATGGCAGCTTTTTGTTGCGCCAAACCAACTATCTCAATCTAAAGATTCTGCCATCGCGTTTGACTATCCCTGCATTTACATCAATCACGAGCTTAAGCTACGAGATGCTTGCCCCTCGAGTCCGTCTTCTACGTCGTGCTGATCGGCGACTATGAACGACACGGTCTTTTTGAAGAGCTGCACATTAGCAGCAACAACCCAATTAGATCAGCCCAAAATTGAAGAGCAGCCTAATACCATTGACACCTCAACCTCTTTCCACAACCATAACTTCATAGCTGAGTAAACACCAGTATTGCACATACTGCAGCCCGGACACTGACCAAGGCTGGCAATTCTTTGTGGAGATACTTTAGTACAACGAGCACCTTGATATAGAAACATCAGTACCTTCTCAAAGTAATCTTGCTCCCCCTTAGCTGCCCAGATTTCCAGTGATACATCTCGTGGTAATTGAGTGACTGAATCAATTGCTGGGGTCACAGCCTACCACACCATGCAGAACAAAGATGAGCAACAGGTACGGGCTGGGCATAGCTTCGATGATGCTTAATTAGTTGACACATTTATATGATGACCTGTAGATGAGGCCCCAAGCCTTCTAATCAAGTAGTGCTGCAACCACGCAAGTCGGTCCAAATGAGCGCTTGTCTTACCAGAACACAGGACTTCTTATCCTGTAGGACGTGAACAGTCTGAACTGCTCCAGAAGCGCATCTATCAAGTGCAACAGCAATTCGCATGACAGAGCACATGGTCCGCAGCTTGTTCTGAATCTGTAGCGGCAAGCAAGGAGAGAGAATGATAAACAGGCGGCAGTCTGTGTTTGCATGAGGCTGAGCATGTTGAATACTGAAGACAGAAAATTAGACCATAACAGAGATAAGTAGATTACACTTTCTGCTCACCTCCTGCGGAAGCTTGGCAAGGTCCTCATCTTTTGAGCTGGGCACCTTCTTCCTGTGATACCTTGCCAGAAGGGCTATAATCTGCGCTCAGACAAAGCCCAAGTGCAATCAAGGTGATACGCCAGGTCCAGAACTCAAATCTTTCATTAAGCACCTTTGCATGCATGCATCACCAATGCATGCCACAACAAGTGTTGTACCTCAATCTCCATCGGGCTGTAGCCCAAAAGGTGCTCATTATTCTGAACGAGACAGGAGAGTGGGTCAGATGAAGAGGATCATGGCATGCAATTTAAGATGGTCAAATACAAGTTCCAGAAACTTGAGAGCTAAGCTTCGCTTGACTGACACAATATACTTCATTTAATTTTCCAGTATGTTCCTCCTGTCCATGAATCTCAAAAGGTAGCCTCTTCTATTGCCCATTTAGGACAAGAAAAGTTTGTGGCTAGATGTACCTTGATGAGGTACTGTGAATGCTTGTGGTAACACTTGTGAGAGATGAACATGCCAACATAGTGCAGGATGGTGGCAGCCTCCATCAGCTCAGCATCATTCTCGTTGAGCTCTGCAATGATTTCTGCCATGCAAGCCTGCCCTCCTGCCTTGCAGGTCTGAAGGCCTTGCAACATTTGCTGTGACAACAAAGTCATGAAGACAAGGGGCTCCCTGTGAATGACTAGGTACTCCAGGCAGATGAATGCAAAATAAACTTTGCAATACACCGATGCACTGCCTAAATGGTACCCGTACATCAAGGTGGGAAAAATCTAAACCTTAAGTAGGAACTGATGAAAGCATAGCATAATGCAGCATGCATGCTACCTCAGCTATATCTTTGGGTGATGGCAACCTGTACCGAGCAAGACTTAGTGAGTCAGAAGGAAGCTAACTGCGCAGACCTTGGCCAGCCTTGTAGAGTGCAGAGCCGACTCCAGCCTCCTGTCGGTGTTGAAGCGCTTCGCCAGATTGATCACAGAGCTCCTTCGGATGTCTGGTGCCGGACTATAGTTGTCATACGTCTTTGTCAATGTGTCAACGATAACTCCTTCCCGTAGAGCATAAGGGGAAACCGACATTTTCTGTGCAGCAGACATTTGCCCAAGATGTCAGGCACCAGCAGTTAATGTACTGTGACAAGACTAGGCTCCAGGCTGGTCATATGTGACACATGACCAGGAGCTACACGGCACTTTCCAGGGATGATGCATGTGAACGTATATATTAATGTTATAGATGGTAATAAGAAGGACGATTACGTAGCATACACCCCATCAGCACTCACCTCAATACCCATGGCATAGAAGATCTCCTCAAGGAGGATAGACCCTCCCACAATAAGGTCCGCCCGCTTCTCAGGCAGTCCTGGAAGTTTCGCTCTGGCCTCGGCCGTCTTGGCTTTGCAGAGCTTCTTCACGAGTGCGGTCAACTCTTCCCGCGAGAAGACTCGCTCCTTGAAGCCATGCGCCCTCTGAGTGCCATTGTGCTGAAAAGACCAGCAAGCAAGGTGCCTCTGGATGAGAGTGCTGCTGCAGATACAGCAGACTGCACGACATACTTAATGCCTATGACCCATTATGTTATACTTGTCAACTGCCGCAATGCACCATAATGCTCAGGTGGAGACATCAGCAGTGGGAATGTGTTCTGAATCACAATGGGTGGCAGGTATTGTCAATGGCTGGAGTGCAACTGGCAGGTGCCCCAGCTAATGACATGTGAGCTAAGTGAATGTGCACAAGGTTGTAGAGCATGACAGCCTACTAGCCTACTAGGAGAGCCGAGAACAGACTGACCTCCGGCCCTAGCAGAGCCAGGTTTGCTGCAATATTCATGTTAATCATCTGCTCAATGGTCTCGATGGTGCCGGAGCTGCCGATGGCCACCTCGAACTTCCCCGCTCTGACGTTCTGCGGCGCGTGACAGAAAGGGCAGCAATATCAATGACATGTGTGCAGCTAACCTCCACCGTCACCACCAAGTCGTTGAGCGACAACGCCAAAGGAGCTCTAAAATTGCTCCAAGCTATGCCAATAGCTTTGCCACTTCTCATGCTTGGCACGTCCTAAGAGAAAGCAATTAGTCAAAGGCATTCTCCCAAAGGCATCCTCCCACTGCAAGGCCCTTCTGCCTACTCCAACCAGACCATCAAGTCATGACGTTGCAAGTTAGCAGAAAGCAGCTCTGCTTGTGTGGTTGCGCTCATCCTCCATGCCTTTGGACCTACCTCCAACACTCCTGAGTCTGCCAGCATGACCCTGATGTAGCGCCTGAGGTCCTCCACCTGGGTCCGCTGGAGGACAGGATCTCCTGCAATTGCTCACATGTCAGGCACACGTCAGGCAGTGACTGGCAATCTTGTACTAATAGAAGAAGCGGAACTCTCCCTGATGGAGACTGTTTGCATACCGTCACAGTGCCACCAACCCCAATCATGCATATGCTAGAGCCATGGTGTGCCCAAAGTGGAGCCAGTACCGGCGAGGCAGCGCTCAGTCAGCCGTATGTGCCCCAGCTTTAGCGAGGTTGCGAAAAGCGGCTTGCCCTCTCGCCCAAGGACAAACTCAGTGGAGCCGCCCCCTATGTCCACGGTCAGCACTGTCTTACTGTAGACTGCCAAGGAAACACAAGCGGCACTGCCATCACTATAGCTGCTACATCAAGATCGATCTTCCACACACTCCTTCAATTGCAGTTCTGGCTGTAGACTACTGACTAAAGTTATTATGCCGAGTGAGTAGTGAATCAGAAATCCATGTCTAGTGCAGGTAGTCTGTGTACGTGCAAATCTCCAACATGTTGCACTCCCTATGCATCCACAATGATGCAGATACTTTGCTTCAAGCCTGCCTCTGCTGGCTATGCCCAACGAACTGTTTGGCCTTGGATGTTTAGCGTACCTGGAAGAGCTTGTAGAATGCCATTGTATATGAGGCACGCCTCTTCCCTTCCAGAAAGGACCTCCACATCTATCCCAGTGCTGCTCTCAATCCGCCGCAGGAATGTCCTGCAAAAATAACCCAGTAGCGAAGCATAAATGTTAGATGCCATATTTAGTCAATATCAAAGAGATAATCTGTTCAAACTGCCCAACACGGCCTCACAAAGCTCACAACGCCAAGAGAAGCCTTTCCGGCCAGCTCCCATGCCACTCATGGGCTCCTACAAGCATGAGAAGGCCTGGAACATCCTATAGCTCTGCGCTTATGCTGACTCTTAGAGCCTCGCTGACAGTGTGGAGATGCAATCTTGCTGACTGACTCCTCCTCATTGCCATGCTGGAGCATAGGCCCATACCATTGAAGTCATGTAGCTCTGACAACCAGCCTTTCTGCTTGTTGAGAAAGTTATTCATAAGTTGATTTAGAATATGACTTAAAAAAATATTGTCAAAGGTAAGCGGAAAGACTTGTCTGAGGCTTGTGTAAGGCTGCCAGTCGATCAGGTGAGTGCCAAGCAAGGTCCATCTTCATGGGCCCCTGCCCCTCAGCCCTCCCCCGCTTTGCTAATGCGCCAAGCTGGAACAGGAGCGGGCATGGAACCCAGAGGAGAGCAGAGCAGAGGAGTGGCACCTGCGGTTCCGTGCTTCGCGCACGGCAGAAGTGGCCACAACACGCATCGACGCCTTCCAGGTGGCCGCAATCCGCTGCAGACGCTTGATGGCCGCCAACGATCGCTCCTCGGCCTCCGGGGTGATCAGGCTCAGGCCCGAGCTGCGAGGTAAGACTTGCTGCATTCAGAGACTCCAATGCACACAGCTGCTGCGTATGTCGAGTCATCACTGCCGACATCTGCTAAGTCTGATAAGCTGTAAGCTTAATCAGGTCGTCAATGGCACGCACCATTGTTCACCTGCTACTAATCTGCAGTCTTCTGTTGTATTGCCAAATGGAGGTGCAGCACTAAGGAGGGGGTATGCACCTTCCACTCCCCAGGCGGACATCCTCCTTCTCGACGTCGACGATCTGGAAACGGCCCGACGAGTCCGCTTGCACGATGACCATGTGGAATGAGTTCGTTCCCAGGTCCACAGCAGCCAGCATGTTGGTGCCTGCACCCCGCAAGCCACTCTGCGCTGATTCAGAAACTGCAGCAAGCTTTGCCGGCCCATGGAAGACAAACAGGGAGGTTGAGAGTTGCAGGAAGCGTGAGACATGTTACTGAGCAACCAAAAAGCAAAGGCGATACTATTCTGGTCATCATTGCTCGCTCGCTTACTTGCTGTGGCAATAGCAGCCAATGGCTTCCAGCCATAAGGCATACCTAAGGTTTGTGGATTCTAACTGACCCTCTGCTCGTACAAGAGCTGCTTGAGCTGCTTGAGCAGACTTGCCATGTAGACAAGTGCAAGATGAGGAGGGAAGGAGGTGGGGAGCAGGGGGTGCTATTCCACTAAGTAAAGCCAGAGAAAGCCTAACCTTCAACTGCCGTGCCATTGTCAGGTCCTCCCAGCCTGGCGCTCCGCTCGACAACGGGCAGGACAACGTGGTCAGCGCGGGCACCAGCCTGCCCGTCCCGCGCATCCGCTAAGCCACTGGACAGTGGCAAGCCGCGCTCCGGCGTCCACGTGGCGGGCCATCCGTGCACGTCGAGCGGCAAGCCGTCCCGGAGGGCGCCGGCGGGGGCGTGGCCGTGGCCGGCTGCCGTGAAGGCGGCCCCGTTGCCCGAGGCGGCGCAGGACCCGAGTGCCCGATTCTTTGAAAGGCGCTTAGCTGGGCGCAGCGCCTTCACGACACCGGGCGTTGCCGGAGTGGCGTGGCAACGTGCATGACCGTGGCTGCAGCTCGTCTGGCCGGCTGTGAGGCTGGCCAGGCTCTCGCCGAGGACGACTGGGCGGGCCAGGCCTGCCGCGGCGAAGCGGAGCGACGCCTGCGGCTGGAGCGGCGCCAGCATGACGGCGCTCGACACTAAGCTCGGACTCTAAGCTCAAAAAGTCGAGCTCAGTGTATTGAACCCTGGACCTCAATAGTGACGATCTCCCAATTGAGGCCGGCCCTAAGCACCGTCACAGGCGCTGCCCGTCGGTCACTGGGCGACGCCACGAGCGCCGAGAGCGGCCTTTCCAGCTCCGTCACTCAGCGCGCGAAGGCCGTAGCCACACTCGTCGTCGCGAGCGTCTGGCGGCGGAGGCCCACTGAACGCCCGGCGGCGGCGGCGGCGAGCGCGGCTGCCAGCCGCCGGAGAGCGCCGCCGCAACGGCGAGCGACGACCTGCTCTGCCTCTGCCAGGGGCCACCCCGCGCTGCCGGAGGGGACGGCGGGCCGCCGGAGGACTGGCGCGGCGCCGAGCTGGAGTGCGCCGGCGGCGGCGAC
>WELB01000003.1:1299337-1325303 GCA_009602725.1 Spirogloea muscicola | reverse complement strand
CGGCGACGTTTTTTTTTTTTTTTTTTTTTTTTTTTTTTTTTTTTTTTTTTTTTTTTTTTTTTTTTTTTTTTTTTTTTTTTTTTTTTTTTTTTTTTTTTGCTGCCTCACGCCTCTGCTCTCTCCTGCCCTGCTCACTTCCCAGCAACCCCGTGCACACATACATGAGCCAAGGAGCAGCTCCAAACATGTCCAGGCACCATGCTGTTCGGGGAGGGCATCAGCTACGCCGATGCAGCCGCGCAGCTCTCGCTCGCGCACGACGCCGGCGTCAACTTCGTGGACACCGCCGAGATGTACCCCGTGCCGCAGCGGGCCAGCACTCAGGTGCGCCCATGAAGGCACCTGTCTTCTTTCCACGCATCTCACAATTTTCTGCAACCCTATACCCGAAACCCTAAACCCTGAAACCATACCCCTAAGCCCTGAATGTGTTTTCTGCCGGATTTGCTGACAGAGAGTGTGAGCGCCATTGGCAGGGCCGCTCCGAGGAGTACGTCGGCCGCTGGATGCGCGCCGCCGGTGTCAGCCGTGACCGCATCATAATTGCTACCAAGGTGCCGCCAGAAGAATTTAGGGTGTTCAATTAGCAAGATAGTGGAGCACTTGCTTATTATAGAAATTATTGAAATGAGTAAGCTCATCTGAGCCACAGGTACATGAATAAAATGATACGAGAAATGCACACCTGGTTCGAAATCTGAGGGAGCTACTCACATTCTACAGTAAAATGGCCGTTGGGGCGACCACAACTGCAGCTCCCATTACAATTGGTGCTTTATGGCTGGCCAATCACAGCCATCGCCCTCTAATGGAAGAGGGTCAGCTTTGCCTACTGGAACACTTTTAAGGATTTAGTATAGATGAAGAAAGATCCACTAATTAAGTCTTTCTCTTATGAGTGCAGTGGCTCTGATCTCAAGCTTGCGGACTGGCGCTGTGCCCAGGTGACGGGCCCATCGGGCCAGATGCCTTGGATCCGCGGCGGGCCGCCGGCGCTGAGCGGCGCCGGCATCCGGGCGGCGCTCGACGGCAGCCTCGCGCGCCTGCGCACCGACTACGTCGACCTCTATCAGACGCATTGGCCTGACAGGTGACGCTAAACCCACTGTCTCACCCCAACCTCCCTCCTCAGATCCCCATTACCTCCGCATCCACCTCCTCGTCCTGCCTTCTACCTCCCTCCAGCTTCTCCATCCTTTATCAACCAACTCAACCTCCCTCCCACCTTTCTCCGGCCCCTTCTGAATCGCCGCCTCAGCCGCAGCCTAATCTTAGCGCAAGCCACAGCAGCATAAGCTCGCCATCTCGCAAGCTGCAGTAGCTTCCGCCGCTGCACTGTCTTGCTGCGGCTCAAGAGCTGCCGAGGTGGGGCTGCAGGTACGTGCCCATGTTTGGGGAGGTCGACTACCGGCCAGAGCAGAGCTACGCCGCGGCCGCTGGCCTTGAGGAGCAGCTCGGCGCGCTCGGGGAGGCCGTTGCCGCAGGCAAGGTCCCCCCCTCCCTCTTCTTGCCCTGGATCGAAGCAGGACATGGAGTCAACTTAATCTGACATATGAAATATCAATCAGCTCACAACCCACATCAAGTTACTTCTGAAGCTAATGATGCTGAGTCTTGAATCCTCCTTCTCTCTGCTACACGCCCTTGGTTGAGCGGCTGCTGCCAGAGTCGGCACCGCCGACCCTGCCCCTCTCAACAAGTAGAACAAAAGCTTCAGGCTTTGCTTATTCTTCAAGACAAGTTATTGGTTGATTTTCACAGAAAGATATTGATTTGCTTCCAATACCGGCTGATTAGTGCGGGCGGGCCTCCTCTGCAGGTGCGGCACGTGGGCGTCAGCAATGAGACCCCATACGGGCTGCTCAGCTGCCTGCACCTCGCGCAGGCGCAACCGCACAGCTTCCCGCGCGTCGTGACCGTGCAGAACGCCTACAGCCTTCTCTGCCGCACGTTCGACGCTGGCCTCGCGGAGGTCTGCCACCTCGAATGCGTCTCCCTCCTCGCCTACAGGTGCACTTCGCATGGGCACTGCTCTGATGCTTGACATTTAACAACAAAGGAACAAATTATTATCCTAGACCACCAGACCTTGAAAGCTTAGCTGCTCATAATCTGGCCTCTCACCCCCCTCCTCCCAACTCCCCCTCTCTCCCTCGGCGGCGTCCCTCCCTCCCACCCTCCCTCCTTATTTGGACCCTCCCATATTGCCCTGCTCGTACTGCCCTCCTCACTCCTCTCCTCACCTCCTTCCTGACCCTTGGTGCAGCCCGCTAGCAATGGGCCTGCTGACCGGCAAGTACTTCCGTGGCGGTGCTGCGCCGCCAGAGGCGCGTCTGATCAAGTACCGCGGGCGGTATGCCGAGGCGGAGTGCCGCTACGGCCTCGCCAAGCCCAACGTCCGCGAGGCTGTGCTGGTGAGCCGCATGCGGGGCCGCCCTCATGGCTGCCCTCAGGGCTGCCTCGTCCGCTTGGCCTGCTTGGGCCCTTGATCCCAGACCTTAAACCCAAGTCCTAAACCGCCATGGCGAGATGTGACATTGCCGAAAGTGTGGCGGCTGATGGTGCAGGCTTATGCCAGCATTGCGGAGCGCCACGGCCTGACGCCCGCGCAGCTGGCGCTCGCTTTCGTGCTGGCAAACCCGCTGGTCGGCAGCGCCATCGTTGGAGCCTCCAACTCCACGCAGCTCGCCGAGGCCCTATCAGCAGCCAGCACTGCGGTGCCAACCGCCGCGCTCGCTGAGATTGATGCTGTGCATGCTCGCTTCCCCAACCCCACGCCATGACGCCTGCGGCTCGGCGGCTGCGCACCAGGCGGACGCTCGTGTGTACGAGCACCAGTCCAAGTTGGGGCACCAGCCCTGAGCCTTAGCCCCTGAACCACAGACCCTAGGCTCAACTGCCACTTACTAAGCAAGTCTCAAGCCTGTCAATCACTGACAAGCACTTCACTCCACCAAGTGAGCTCTACAGAACATCAACGCATCAGCATGACTTGTTTGATGACTTGACACCTTGTTCGAGCACAACTCCTCAATCTGGTGATTGCTGAACCCCAACTGTCGATATACGCCTTGCCAGAATCCAAAGCCTAGGTCTCGTGCTTCTTGAATGCTCATCTGTGGAGTTCTGTAAGGAGGCCTTCAATGCTTCTGCATGCTTCAATCTATCATGCTTCTCCTTGGAAAACCCCGTGCCAGCAACTTCTGCATGGCCAGGAGTGCCGTGCACTAGGAATCCCCCTGGATAGTGGCAACCGTACCGGAGTGCCATGCAGGGGGTTGCTCAGCGCAGCGCGCTTGCGGCAAACCCCATGACATTCCTGGACTTGCTAGTTGCCAGAGCACATCAATAGGTTAAGTGACAAACTCTACAAGCTACCACAAATAATGGGTAAAGTGCAGACATGGAAGATGGGGCTTGGCGGCGCAGCCTCTCGCCGGTCCTCGTGGCGGCGGCAGCGGTGGAGGCAGCGGTGGTCAGTACACGACCTTGGCCTTCTTCTCGAGAATCGGCGGGTCGACATCAATGCCCATGTTGGCGGCGGTGCCCGCGACGATGCGCATCGCGCTCTCAATGCTCGTGCAGTTGAGGTCGGGCAACTTCTCGGTCGCGATCGCGCGTACTTGGTCCACCGTCACCTTGCCCACCTTCTCCGTCTGCGGGTTTGTCGACCCTCGCTCGATGCCTGCATGCAGCATGTGCACGCAGCCATCAGGCGGGGCGCAACGACGGCATCCAAGCTGACGCCAAGGCCACTGTAGCGTAACCGGCATCGCACCTGCAGCCTTCTTGAGGAGGACGGACGCCGGCGGGGTTTTCAGGATGAAAGTGAAGCTCTTGTCCTGGCAGGTGAGGAGGGGCGCCGCCCACCCACCGCAGGCGACTCGGCAGTCCATGTCAGTGTGCGCTTGCAGAGCACGAGGCTCGCCAAGTTGTGTGCATTACTTGTGGCACTGTAGATGCAATTCGGGCCTCCTCGAGTCCAGAGCTGCCAGTCCTCTTTTCTTGCTTTTGGGCTAACAGCAAGTGGGTGAGCGCAGCCATAGAGCGCAAGAGGCAGCAGCAGCTGCAGGGGCGGCGGCCATGGCGGCCTCTCTCACGTCGAAGACGGTAATCTCGACGGGGATGACGTAGCCGGCCTTGTCGGCGGTCTTGGCGTTGTACTCCTTGCAGAAGCCCATGATGTTGACGCCCTTGGCGCCCAGCGCCGGCCCCACTGGCGGCGCCGGCGTCGCCTTGCCGGCCTCCAGCGCCAGCTTCACGATGCCCACGACTGCGGCCACACCAGCAAACGACGTCGGAGACGGCGGCGACGTCAGGATTAGCTAACGAGAGCCTGCGCTCGAGCTCAATGGCGGACCCTTGTGGGCCTTCGTCTGAGAAGCTCGCTCGCGGCGTCCCGGCGGCGGCGGCGGCGGCGGCGGCGGCNTCCAGAGGGGCCTCGGTGCCCGAGGGAAGGGGCTGGTAAGGTTATAGATCTAAAAGCGGGGAGGGAGGTTTCTCGGACGACCCTTGTCGTAATAAGGAAGGGGTCTGGTAACTCATTGATGTGTGTTTTGGGGAGAGAGGATGTTCCGAGGAGGTCCATGAAACCCTCGGAGCCACCCTTGAGACTACACTCCTCTCGCCGCCGCCCGCCGTCCACGCCGCCGCCGCCGCCGGCGCCGCCGCCGCCATGGCGTCGGCGCGGAGCTCGCGGCGGCGAGGGTGTGGGGCTGAGGATGAGGGAGGGGTGGGGGTGAGAGGCGAGGGGGTCACATCTGTGGTGTTACCGGCCAGGGGGAGAGAGGAGAGGCCCCAGCGCTGAGGATAATATAAATATATGAGGATGTAGGGAGGGACGGACGGGGTTGTGGGTTTGGGTTTATGGAAACCCCTTCCGTAAACCCACGCCTGACGCGAGCCTGGCTGACGACTAAGACTGACGCTGGCAGCAGCCTTGTACTCGAGGGGTGACGCACAGTCGAGGGCCCTGCTAACTAGTACTTAGTACGGGTAGCGGCGGGTAGCGGTAAATGCAATGAATGATGATAGTAATAAAGACTCAAGAGTTCGTGGAATGTTGCATTGGTTGCGACACCATGTCCTGCCCTGGACCCCTGAACTACTTAGCACATTACACCAACATGCAAGCTGCGAGCTGCACAGAAGCGCGCATTGGGTGTGGGCGGCTGGCCTGAGGAGGCGGCAGAAGAGTGGTGCGGTGAACAGTTGCTAGATACAGCGAGACTGAAAGCAGGTTAGCAGTGACAAACCGGCAGGAAGCTGCAGAGCAAGATGCAGGCAAGTCCAAAGAGCCATTAGCACTGAACCTACGGTTAGGACCAAAGCGAAGCTGTGTACAGGCCTGTGCACAGGCATATAGTAGCAAAGCCTAGCAAAAGGATGTGCCAAAGACCTGCAGGCCACTGTCATTCAGGTATCGTAATTTATTGACATCGGCCTTGGGTCTCTCTCATTGCTTTAGAAAACTCAGTACCATCCACCTCTGTGCCAATCTTCCACATTATCTGCTAACCACAAATGAGATATGTGCTGCACGCTTGTGAGGTCAAGAACACTACTTACACATCTCCACTAGCATAGCCCTAAGCTTGCCCTTAGTGTTTCATATATTTACCAACCTATCTGCAAAGCGTTCCAGACCGTGTAGCACTAGTTCGTGAGTTAAGGATGCCATTGCTTTCGCTGGACAAAGTGTGCAGCATGTTCATGATGTCCTCTTTGTTGAACTGGGCACAGTCTGAACAATTTATGCTGTAGAGCCTATCTTTTCATAGCAGCTAATGACCATTGCGTGAGAATCAGCTGGCCAATCAAGCAAAAAGGTTTCACATTAAGCAATCACGCAGATGTACAAGAGCTGGCTGATTGCAGCCATCTTGAGGCTGCACATATAGCATGTGCAGAGGTATTCCAAAGGATTATCTCACAGTAGCAAGAGTTACTGTTTTGCTCCCCCTTAAGTACAACTCAATTTACTTGCCATTCACGGTGGCCTTCACACTCTGCAAACAACATGGAAGTAACACACGCTTAGAATCATGACATAAGAGATGAAGACGCTTTGGCTGACACGTCCATGTCCACATTGTCCATGCATACTCACCTAGATATATCTAGGTATCTTGAGAGTGCCTGGCGAAGACTTCTTACCTTCATGGTTGCAGATGCATTGGCATACAATTGCCGGGCCTTCTCGCCAATGTCAGTGATGTTCGCGGCGCCGCCAATATCACCCTGCTCAAAAGGTTGAGCAATGAAGTACACTTTAGTATCCCATTCTTACAGAAAGCCTGGACCTCAGTCTTCATGGCGCAAGGATCACTACTCCATGATGGTGACCATGTAAGACAAGCAAACCCACGTGGTCTACCAATCTGCCAACTTACTGCAGTTGAGAGAGAGCCGGAGCCCTCGATCTTCTTCTGGACGTCCTTTGGGCCGCTTCCAGCCCTGATCAACATAAACAAGCACAAACAATTGCCTTGAGCTAGGGATATCATACTTGGAAAACCTTTGTGATAAACTAAAATGCTGCAGCCCTCAAAAAGCTCATATTGGAAGCTGCAAAGTAGCCACATTACCAACGCCGTCCTGCTGGCATTGGAACTCATAAAACAACATTGCCAATCAATGCGATCAAGCCATGCATGATGTTGGAAGAAAGAAGAGTGCTCAAGGGGTGCCAACTTGCCACCAACCAGACAGAGCACTTACTTCTGTGTGAGAGAACCGAAGGACTCATCAGGGGCATTCTCCCTGGCCCCACCGAAACGGGGAGGAGAATCCTGGTTGATGAGCTCATCGGCGGCCTTGTTGAGATCATCGGCCTTCTCAGCAGTGCGCTTGGCACCAGGCGTGCCCGGGCCAGAGGCCGCGTTGGCCTGCGAGCCCCGGGTAAGCAGGGCGCTGGTGGCCAGCGCTGTCAGGAGGACGGCCCGCCTGCTGGAAGCTGGCTCCTCCTGAGCGCTGCAGGAGACCTGCACAACAGCATTGCTTGATTGAGAGACCGTGCTGGATGGCCTCATCCAGGAGCTTCTGATTCGTGTGCTACCTCAAGCAAGTGCTAATAGAAGATTTCTACTATCGCAACATCACGCATAACGTCAGTAGTGAGCTATTATCACCTTCAAGGTGCTGAAGCGAGTAGTCTTGGCAGCCAGGCGCGGGGCCGCCACAGCGCTGCACAGCCAGTAATGTGAGGGCTTCTGTGAGCTACAGCTGACTTGGCGTGGAATTTCCACTTCCTCGACACAAGATAGATGTCGCTGATCACCTTCGTGTCTCTGACATTACAATGTCACAAGGTGCAGATGGCTACTTGGCTTATGTGTGTGCTTCAGCTAAATGACTTATGGTACTTAGGACCGGCTTCCAGGGCTATTCGTAGCGGAGGTGGACTCTAGCAGTGGTCCGGTCGGCAAGTCTAGGCCCCTGACGAGTCCTCCACGGCGCTCCACGCTGGCTAATGCTTGCGCTGCGGTGAGCGAAACCGGGCACCGACAGGCTCGTTGAAAAACGCGAAAGAGATTGACGACCTGCTGCGGCGGAGGCCGTCGAAGGAGGCGGCGGGCGCGGCGGCGGGGGCGACCACGGCGGCGGCGGCGGTGGCGGCGGCCATGGCGGGGCGTCGGCGGCGGCGGCAGGAGGAGAGGTGGAAGGTTTTTGGCAGTCCGGGGGGTGTCGGGATAAGTGGGCGTCCGGGCGGCTACACTTGGCAGCACAGAAGGGGGCCCCAGGCTGCACCTGGCGGCACGCGATTGGCGGGCAGAATTGCGGATCAGGCCGGGGCGGGCGGATGGGGGACCCGAAGGTCTCACAAATTCGCTTCCCGCTTGCACTAGAAACAGCCGCTTCCAACATTTTACTGGTGGCTGTGAGAGGGCTCACAAGGTCTGAAGGGGCCCGATGGCGCAAAAAGCAAGATACTAGTTGCACTGCAATCGCCTGCCCTTCTTGTTCGGCGTATCTCTTTCATTTTCACAGCCCCCTCTTCCGCACAATGACCTTGTTCATGTTCTTAGGTCTGGCTTTTCACAGTTTTCACACACGAGCACTTTCTTCTTTTCACAGCCCTTGGCAGAGGCAGCCCTTCCCCCCCCCTCTTCTTGTACTGTGTTCATTCTTTTTTGGGCTGGCTGTTCCAGCCCATATTCTCAATGGGCGAGCCCTTCTTCTTGGCAGAGAGCAAGTGCTCGCCCATAGTGAAGAGAAGCGCGGCCAGAGAGGGAAGAGCCACTTCTCTTTCTTTCTTACATTGGAAGAGTGAAGGGCCCGAACCACACAGCTTATGCGGCTGCTTAGCAGNGGCTAGGCTTGCGCGGCGGGCTGTGTCCCGCAGACGCGGCGAGCCAGCCGACTTCAACGCCGCGGGCTCGTGGGCTCAGGTATATCGGATGCGCCTCTCTGTATCCCTGCAGCGGTCCATGGCCCACGCTCTGCATCTGCGAGCTGGCCGTGCTCTCGCTGCGGGCTCTGGCTTTCGTCAGGGTGATAGCTTCCCGGCAGCTAGTCTGTCGGATCTGAGGCTCCTCACTCGTACTTATTGAGTGATCCATCCTCCCCCTGTTTTACCATTGCATCCTCAGGCCCCTTTGTAGCTGCTCACCGCTCTTAGGCCCCTTTGAACCTTTGTGAAGTCTTTTTGGCCTGGCTTTTCGCAGCCCTTGCCCCCATTGGGAGTGCCACTTCTTCTTTGCACCAGAAAGCTGGGCAAGCTCTAGTTAAGAGAAGAAGGGGCACTCCCAATGGGGGCAAGGGCTGCGAAAAGCCAGCCCAAAAAGAATGGTTGATGGTAGAAGGGCTTCGTATCTGCCATCTAGTGTTCAGGCATCGATTAGCGACCTTTATGGTTTGACGCGTGGTTACTGAGCGGGTCAATCTGCTGTAGGTGATGTGCGTCTCTAGATGTGCTTGCCTTTGTACTTGGCCACTTGGCTTCGTTTGTTTCAAATACACGAAAGTCTTTTCTTAGCGTCCTTTCTTTCTTTCTGGACGAGCTCACTTCCTTCGGTTGAAGAAGCTTCACTCCTTGGCATCGGGTGATCGCATGCAAGGCAAGCCCTTGTAGAATGTCTGATCATGTCTCAGACGGCCCGTGTACGTCAATGGCCAGCGCAACAAACCCATCTTTGGCGGTGTGGTAAGCAATTTCTGTTCGTTGACGCGGGCCGCTTGTTGACCGCGTGCACTGCGTACCCTGCCAACGTACTTAGGTTGGTTGGGTTGATAGTGGCAGTTGTTACCACGTCCTTATTGATATTGTGGGAGTTGGATCGCTAGCCAGGCACCGGCCTTTGGTGAGGACATGAAGGAGACCCACCAACTCAGGCTTGGAAAACCTGAATAATGTCATATTTAGTGCTCTGCAAGGTCGGAGGAGATGGCAGAGGTAGCTGAGGGGGCAGGTCCGGTAACAGTCTGCTTTATTCCACTAGACGCGATGTCGCTGTGCTGCTTTTCTCCAATACCGACTTGTGCTCCAAACTGGACATATAGGGTGACAAAGTCATACTGTGTGAGATTCCCAACTAATTTCTCACGTGCTGCTTGCTCTATGAACCTGTCTAGCGTTTTCCTGGTTTGTTCTTCTCACTTGCTTGCTTGCCTCTAACACTCTATCAGTTGCAATCTCTCTGGTCCTTTCTTGCCAGATATCCGTCTCTTTGGTTCCAGCCCTTTCTTGATATGGCCAACTAATGGAACCAGCAGTACTAAGCAGTCTGGTAGTACAGAGATCAAAGGGGCTATTGGCCCACTGGCACTTTTCGATGCCACTTCCCCTGCTGAATAAATTGCATAAATCACTGGTGAGAAATATTTTTTCTTAGAGAGAAGGCGTGCGGTGCGCATGAAATTGAGAGAGAGGCCGATTCTTGCCTTGCACATGTCCTGGTAACGGGGAAATGAGTTGGCTAAGGGGGGCACTAAATTCCTCGAGTGAGCACATATATATCTGACAAGCTAAGCTGAGGAGCCAGACCACCACCACGGAAGCCATTAGCCTGGCCTAATGCACACCCAGCACGCTGGTATCGCGAGCGCCTGGGAGCATAGACTTAGAAAATGACAAATATTTTAGATCACAGGAGCATAGCAGCTTCATGACAATTCTGGTGGCTGTAAAAAGCCAACATTTTTTTGGGCCAACACATTTTTGTGTAGGTAGTCTGAAGAAGAACCACACAAAGACTAAGGAGCACGGAGGCCTTGACCCACGGTCGACTTGTGAAGCTGAAGTCACAGGGACAGCTAAAGTGGAATAGCAATCCCCAATTTATGTTGTAGTGAGTTGTATCTGTGAGGAGTATGACTGCTGATTGAAGGAGCGGCCACGAATGCCAGTCGAGCTTACACAATTGAACAGAGGGAGCAGCTGCCAGAGGGCCACAGGCTAAAAATAAGGTGGTCTGTTCGTATTGGAGCTCGCCAAGGAGCCCAGCTTAAGTCTCGACATTTGTCTCACTGGCTGGTCATATGTGCCCATCCCATTGCTGCATCTGCGACTGCCGCATCTGTAGCACAGCAGGGTGGCTTGCAAGTTGTCTGCTCTACCATGCAGCTGCTTATCCAAACAGGCCAGCCGTAAATCACAGTTGCATGTTACCAAGTTAGACGCTACAAATCATGTATCGAGCTATGCAGTGAGATCCATGCTTGGAATATGCAAGCTGCATCATCTGCGAGTTGCCGATTTATTCTTATGGTATGCTGCCTTCTTAGTACGCAGCCCCAACAGAACTTTAGCTGATTCCATGCCCTTCCATATCGCAGGCAATTCTAGCTTATGCAGCACTATCATACTCACAAGGTTTTCAAGCTAGTGTGTCTAGTATCACTATTTCTGTCACAATGTGCAACACAAAAGCGTATTACGGAGTACTCCCTAAGAGCTGTCTGCGACACTGCTCCCGAGCACTGTGTACAGTTAAAGGTCAACTACAGCTTTTCTGATTGGAGACTCAGAGGAGGACATCTACATGCAGCAACCTGCAGATTTTGAAGTGACAGGCAAAGAAAATGAAGGTGGGCAAGCTCAAGAAAGCACTACATGGTATTAAACAGGCTCCCAGGGCTTGGTATGCACAGCTTGATACTTTTCTACTGAGCCAAGTAAGGGATCTGAGGCTGATCACAGTGTGTATGTGCCAACAGAGGCTACAGAAGCCCTCATATTGTCTGCTGCAGGTAGTATTGCTGACTCCCTCGCTACAGTGTCTTGGGAAGCAAAGAACCCTTAGTATTTCATCAACACGTAAAGGGCATATATGATTCCAGGAATGTATCCTAGGATGGTCAGCAGCACGCATATCCAGAACTCGATGTGGCACTCACGCTACCTCCAGAAGCGGGACATGCACATACAAACTGTTGACCATCAGGTCAACAGAGGCTTGCATGCACACAAGCATTAAAAGCGACGGACATGATAAGACGCCTAATAAGACGCGCGACGAAGACGCGCGTACAATTTTCCTGACACAGCAACGCGCGCGCCACCTTGAAGGAGTCGCCGGCATGCTCAGAGGCTGGCTTCTCAGATACAAGAGCGCATGCATGCCGGCCCTCAGACTGCTCTAGCAGCACGGCGTTAAGCCTGTTTGCCATTCGCTCACGCACGATCAGCTGGCAGGCACCCGCTGCATGCCATCTATGAGCACCCTGCTGCCTCTCGATTGTGAGCCCAACCATCGGGAGCCTACTGCAGCAGGACCAGAGCAGAGTGCGCTGACCTTCACGAAGACTCCCAGCGGCGGCAGGAGGATGGCGAGGAGCACTCCGCACACGGTCACGGCGCCGTCCCTGCCACGACACGGCAGCCGCTGCTTGGTGCCGTTGCGCTGGAGCCTCCCACAGCGCTCAACGCCTAGTTGAGTTCCACGATCAGATCGCAGTAACGGTCATCACTAGCTGCGGCATGGACGCGAATCTCTAACGACCAACACGGTGCGTTCGTTGGGGAGCCTCCGAGCTACTGTGCTCGTCGCTGCGCTGACCTGTCGGCCCCCTTGCCCATGGCGGCCGCGCCGGGAGCTCCTGCGCTGCTGCCGTAGGAGGCGCCAACGGCTGCACGGAGATGGTGCTGGGCGACGGGCGAGGGGTTGCGCTGCCGCTCTCGCTAAAGTAGAGGCGCCGTCGCGCGAGCCCCAAGGCGCGTGATCCGCAGCGGCACGCGGCGGGAGGCGCGGCGGCGGTGGCGGCGGCGGCGGCGGGAGCGCGGAAGGCGGGGGCTGCAGCTCGTCTCTGGGCGTGACGCGCCGACGGGGTTCCCGGGGGCGCCGGAAGGCGGGGCCCACACGTCGGGTGGAGCCGTCACAAGTGGCGCCCAGCTGCTTGGCCCTTGCCCAGCCTAGGCAACCAAAAAAGCGACAACAGAAGTGTCTCTCCCAATGAAGGAAATAAGCGGTCCATGGTCCTTGCGCTGCACCTTCGTGCCGGGCCGGGCACTTGCTGCTGCCTCTGGCTCTGGCCAGGGGACCCACTTTCAGGACCCTAGCCTCTCTGATTTGCGGCTGCTTAGCAGGGGCTACTGAGTGATTTGCAGCTGCTTTCCTTCTTTAATAAGGGCTGTGCCAAACAGCCAGCCGGAAAGGGATTTTGACACAAGGTACCGGACAAGGAACAAGGACAGAAGGTGAGGGGCTCTCCCACAAGAGTGGCTAGCTCGCGCACTTCATCGGACGATCGCCTTATCTGGCTTATAAGTTGCAGCCTTTGTCCTTGCAGTCTTCTTCCTGACCACTTGCTCAGGACCCTCGGTGGAGGTGTTGGCCTTGCAGTCTACACAGATAAGCAACAGAGCAACTACCTTTCCCCCTTGGCAATCCACAGCCAGGGCGATGTGGAAATTCTCTTGCGAAAGGAACTGAGTCTCCTCGCAGGTGGCAGACCCTTGCCAACGAGCAGGCAGGCTCGTTTGCTCAAACCATTGGCATAAATTCGTCTGTGTCCTGGCAGGGCTCGATGGGCCTTCCTTGCACTTGCAAACCATCACGTAGCAAGGGAGCCATTCGCGGATTGCTCCCTTGCACAGTCTGTCTGACCCTTGCATTGAATATACATCTACGTGTTTGATTCGTAAGTACAACTTCCGTTATAAGCTACATAGGTTGGCAGTGATCAAGTGGCCCTTGCATTGCATGGTGGCACACGCTTGTGATTGCTGTGCCAGGAACCCACTTGCCTCAGCATGGGGCATTCCCAGCAATGACATGAGCTCCACATTCGAGAGTTTCAGTGCTGCAATTGCATGCTTACCAATTATCTACAGCCGCAGACAAACTATGTCTACTGCGATTTAATGTGCTTTGTCATTCTTAGATCAACCTGCACAAACACAGATTGCCCAAATAAATATGTAGGATTGGCTATCCTGGCAGCTAGCCAGCTATAGCCAAATTATTGGGCATGGTGAGCAATGCACTTCCATCATAGCACGGTCTATGCAGCCAACACACAGCAAGTGAGTGCCTAACAGACTGTCCTCAAGCATGTCCATCCGAACGGTCCACTTGTAGGACAATTTTGCCTATATGAGCACTTGACTCAAGGTGCTCATGTGCTTTCGCAGCCTCCGCGAGAGGAAGAATGCAGTCAATGACTGGCTTAATTTGTCCACTCTCAATCAATGGCCACACATTCTTGCGCACCTCCAACAATATCCGCGCCTTCTGGTCAAGTGGCCGTGCTCGGAGCCCTGCAGCTGGAGGACAAGATTGCCCACAGCAAGTATTTGTGAGCATGCTTTGCCATACTGGGTACCATTGGAATGACAGACGTCAAAAAATTGCAATGAGCTCAGCGCTAGTCTTTCTGAAACCACGGATGGGAGAAGATAGAAGCTTGCTAACATTGGATGGTCAAGCGCTTCTTGAATACTGGTGTCAAGTCCAGCTCGGCCTTTGAGCCCCCCGCAAAGTACAGGCAGAATAGTCTACCATCCTTCGCTAACACATCCAGATTGTTTGCCAGATAAGGGCCGCCAATGTGATCCAGGACAACATCCACCCCTGCATCATGCAGTCTGTGCTCAGTGTTCACAGAAGGGCTTTTATTAATAGCAATCTCACTCATCTCTGGAGTGCAAATGGTGGTTAAACATTTTGTAAGGAGAGTCAGCTGCACTTTACCTTGGCCATTTGTAACCTCCTTGCAAACCTGGACAAAGTCTTCCTCCTTGTAATTAATGCCAACTTCTGCTCCCAGCTTCTTCACTGCCTCTATTTTCTCCTTGCTACCTGCCGCACTCAAAGTAAAGTGATCAAGGGTAGCAGCAGGAACTTCTCAGGATTTTGCTCCAAAGCACTTCACATAAACAAGATGGATTAAGAGCTGATCAAGTATCGGGGCACTGACAGGGTAGCAGGTAGACGAGCATTCTTACCAGCGGTGATGAGCACTCGGCAACCAAGTGCCACCGCAAGTTGGGTTGCAAAAGTACCAACTCCACTAGAACCCCCGTGTATCTGCATAGAGAATGTGATGTTGACGTACTTACAACTGCAGATTGCTCACTGCAGGCTAAGGCTGCAAGTCGAGAGGAATACCTTGAGGTCCCGCAGAACAGTCAAGAAGGTACTTAATGAGGATGGCTAACCGCGTACCAGAAGGGTCTCTCCACGCTTGAGTTTGGACATCTCGAAGATTGTGGACCACACAGTGCAGGCAACCTCAGGTAGTCCCGCTGCCTCGACCAGAGGCACATTCTTTGGCCTTGGCAGGACCTGCCCGGCCGGAACGTTCACTTTCTCGGCATAACCGCCACCAGCAAGGAGCGCACACACCTATGCACTCATGGAAGAGAGCATCCATGAGGAGCCGCCCCTTTGTCAAGCCATGCCAGCAGTAAGCAAGCTGGCTGCCAAGTTGCAGATTGCTTGCTAAGGAGCTTTCTGGAGCGAGCTCGATACGAGCAGCTTAGTGTAAGTGGGCGTGAGGTTCAGCGCATGCAGTCGGGGCTTGCCTCGTCTCCCACGTTCAAGCCTTCCACGCCTTCACCGAGCTGCTCGATCGTTCCGGAGCACTCCAGGCCCAGTATTGCCGACGCCCCCGGCGGAGGCGCGTACTTGCCTTGCCGCTGTTCAAGATTGACCTTGCCAAGTTGCTCAGCATGAGTACGTGCACAGGACACTTGATCTGCTTGAGAACTGTTGCTATAGAGCACTGTGCTGAGTGAGAGAGCCTCTGAGAATCTGAATTTCTGCTTCTGCAGCGACGCAAGACCTCGGAACTATTGTGCATTCCTTGGCGTCCGCGCTCATCGGAAGGGGCAGCCCCGACCTGCATCTTGTCCGCGCCGTTGAGAGCCGTGGCAGCCACCCGTATGAGGACCTCGCCATGCGCCGGCGCCACGTCCGGCACGTCCTGCAGCTGCAGGACCTCCGGTCCGCCGGGCTGCGTGATCACAATGGCCTTCATCGAAGGCGGAGCTGCACGGGCTATGGAGCCTTCCAACGGCGAGCCTGCGACGCGAAGGGTCGGCGGCAGCGGCAGCAGCGGCGGCGGCGGCGGCGGCGNCGGTTGAGTGCGGCCAGGGAGGAGTCTGTGGGGTTTCGAGAAAATGCACTTCGAAAAGAGGAGAAATCTTGCCATTTAGCTCAGTAGAGGTCAGCTTAGCAGCAGGTGATGTACATCTGTC
Source organism: Spirogloea muscicola (assembly GCA_009602725.1). NCBI lineage: Eukaryota > Viridiplantae > Streptophyta > Zygnematophyceae > Spirogloeales > Spirogloeaceae > Spirogloea > Spirogloea muscicola. Next base: position 1,309,663 of record WELB01000003.1, on the reverse strand, counting down.
AATGTGCTTACCTTCGTACTTGGCCACTCAGGCCCTCCATCACTTAGTAGAAACTCTGTTACCTGATGGCTCGGGTTTGGAGAAAATGTACTTGTGAAGAGAAGAAATATTGCCATTTACCTCAGAAGAGGTCAGCTTAGCAGCAGGTGATGTACATCTGTTAATGTGCTTGCCTTCGTACTTGGCCACTCAGGCCCTCTATCACTTAGTTCAAACTCTATTACCTGATAGCTGTGATTGGCCGCCCTGGAAAAAGAATGAATATAGTTGGAAGGGGCCAGAAAACGCGCCCAAGCACACAGCGACTCAAGTGGCCAATGAAAATGTTTCGTGTATTTGAAACAAACGAAGGCCAAATGGCCAAGTACCACAAGGCCAAAAGGCAAGCACATCTGAAGACCTACATAAATTACAGCAGATTGACCAGCTCAGAAACCACGGGTCAAAAACATAAAGGTTGCTAATTGATGCCTGAATACTAGATGGCAGATATGAGGCCCTTCTGCCACCAACTAGAGCTTGCCCAGCTTTCTTGTGCAAAGCATTAGCCTGAGCACGCTGCAAACAGGCCGAAATTCGCCGTCGCAAGAACGACAGATATGCAGCTGGCAAGCCCATCTCAGCCGGGAACACATCTGCATGTCGTGTGTAGCCTAGATATGCAATATTCTGAAGGAGAGGGTGGAGACGATGACCTAAACAGCCAAAGATGTCGACTGCCGCTGGCTGATCGCATTGGGGGTAATCGGAATAGTGCTGCAGCTTTCTTTGTTCTGCACTGCCCACTGCGTGGCCAGCGATGTGCGTCGATGCTGGACCAATGGATGCTAACAAGAAGGCGCGCGGTGCTCATATATGAAAGTGGCAAATTCAAGCCATTACATTGTTCAGGCAAAAGCTAGTGCAAAAGAGTGGGGCAACACAAAACGAAGCCCTATGCTCAGGTGGCTGAAGGAAAGTTGACGTTGGTACCCACGGGTGAGCATATACAAATCCGACTGGCTGATTTGAGGAGCCGGAGCGCTGCCACGGAAGCCAGTGGCCTGAAGGGGCCATGCACTTCCAACAGGTGGCCGGTGGCCAGGCCTAACCCAGAAGACTGGACGGCTATGGGGAAGCCCAAGCTCAAATATGGGATAATGTGCGGGGCGCGCATGGCTTATCGTGTTGTATTGCGCCGTCCGGCCCTTTCAGGCCTTGTACATTGCTTTGGGCTGGCCTCTCACAGCCATTGCCTTCATTGGAAGAGCTGTTTGGGCTGACCTCTGGGGGGGGCTGTGATTGGCCAGCCCAGAAGAATGGACAAGGTCCAAAGGGCCGAAAGGCCCCATAACCAGACAGCTATGCAAGAGACTACTGCAAAGGGGAGCTTAGTGTCCCTGAGCAGCAGTTGCATTGGAAGAGCTGTTTCCTTGCTGTCAATTTTGGAAGAGCCGTTTCTTCTTGTTTCCTTCCTGACTGAAAGGGAGGGCAAAAGCCAGCCAATATAGGCCAGGCCAAAAGCTAGTGCAGTGAATGTGGGAGAGAATGACCCTTCCCGTAAAGGGGCGATGGCTTCGATGGCAGTGAGCTCTCCATAAAGCGAGAACGGCCAAGCCCGATGGCCGACCTGAACAGAACGCCCATTTCTATACCTAACAGTTTTTATATGGTAGCTTAGGCCATTCTAGCGTCCCGCAAGCCATCGTTGCCTGCTACAGAATGCGGCTATCATTGAGTCTATAGCGCTCCCAGGCGCAGGGCCAGGGCGCAACAGAGGATTGCTCGCTCTTAGGGTTTCGGGTTTTGAGTTTAGGAGTTTAGGGTTTAGGGTTTAGCCTACGCAACAGGGGCTGCGTAGGTTAGCCCAATTCTGCACTCCGCCGCGTGGCAAGGAGGCCCGACGCCGCCGCCGCCGCTGCCGCCGCCGCCTTCGCCGCCGCCGCCGCCGTCGCGGCGCCAGGCGGGAGGGCGGAAAGGCCAGCGGGGAACGCCAAGGCGGGCCTGGCGGAAAGCGGCCCCTGGAATTGGGGCCGCAGTGTCATCCCTCTGCACGACGGCTACCGGCGCGTTGGCTGGGGCGGCCTGGTCATGGCACCTCAGCTGCCGGCGACAGCTTGAGCGGCTCTCAGCCGCCATCCCTCGTCGCGCGCCACGCCGCAATGGTCCGCCGAGCCCTGCAAGGCTGCGCTCGTGACGCTGCTGTGGTGCGGTCCTGAGCTCTCTGGTCGACAGTTCAGCGAGGTTCCCGTGACAGAGCTTCGGCTGAGCTGCAAGTCGACTGCCGCTACCGCCACTCCTGCCGCCACTGGCGCTGCATACCAGTAGCTAACATGGTGGAGGCGACGGAGCTCCTGTGGCGCGCGTACAATGTCCTGGAGATGGAGCTCGCGGCTGTCACCCAGGCGCTGCTCTGCCTGGCGGTCGCTCTGCCCTTCTGCTTCTACTGGTACCTGTGGACGCACCCCCGCCGGTGGGTTGCCTGGTGTCGCGGGGCGGACCCCTGCCGGACCATGGCCCGCACTGCGCACGTCCTCAAGCTCGTGCAGGCTGCCGCAGTACTGAGCCAGTCGACGCTGCGGTGGCCCCCTTGGTATTGCGTCCTCGCTATTGCCGCCGGTCAAGCCCTTAATATCAGGTAACACGGGCTCAGGGCCCCTGCGAGGTGCACTTTGACCAGGCTGCTGCAACTTGCTGACAAGTTGTGTACTACTGTCCACCTCTGCTCTGAGGTCATTGTGCTACTCCCTCGCTTAGCAGAGGGGGCTGAAGACATGTCATCAGTTGCCTGGACAGGGTTTTAGCAGTGACGTTTTGCTCAGTCAAGCGGTCTACTGCCATCTCAATAGTTGCTGCCAAGAGCACTTTCAAAGCGTCTGCGCAATGTACCTATCATGGATGACCTCTTTGACTCGACAAACACCGAAAAATTTTAGTTGCATTGTACACACGCGGGCCATGGGTGCATTCATTCCACTGACGCTGTCATTGCTTGGGTGGTCTGCCAGAGTCTATCAGCTGCTAGGGGAATCTGGAGTATACTACGGTGTGCGCTTTGGCAAATATGTGCCATGGGTGGTGGACTTTCCTTTCACCTATATTCAAGATCCGCAGTACATCGGCTCCATCCTCACCCTCCTGGGCTGCCTGTGCTGGGCTCCTTGGCCCCTCATCACCGTTTGGGCGGCAGGCTATCTCTTCATGATTGTTCTTGAGCGACACGAGGACGTCAAAACTCGAGCAAAGCCACAGCCTCAACCACCCCAGGTGTACAGCTGAAGTGGTCACAACCATTGTCTCTTCACTACGAGCCACCTGCACTGGGCTGCCACCCTGCTGGATGCATTAGTTGTGCATCGCATTCGGGTTTGCTAGTTGTGCTTAGTAAGTAAAGGAAAGCTGCAGGTATCTATGCTGCACCTCTCACCTAGTACTGCAAACGCTTTAATGGCTGCGTATCAGTTTAGCAGCTTCGGATATTGATCTAGCATGAGCACACCAAAACGACAAAAGACCCGTGCAGTACCTGCAAGCTGCAAGCTTACCTCAGTAGGGTGTTTTCCAATGACGGTCAATCTTTGATTTCACATCTAGCATCTTTACTCTGTCCTCTATCATCGAGATCGACCCAGTATTGCCTGCCTGCTGTCCACGAGGATACATTTCGGACATTTCTTGACGGCCTAAAGAAAGAATCCGCCACCATGCCCTCCACTTTTCGCATTCCTTGAGGACCCACCAGACAGCCTGCAAGCTCAGCAACTTTAGGATGCGGATGTTGCCTTGTGTGGGGCTCGACTTGTTCACAGATTGTGGACATCATTGTTGCAGAAGCACAGGTACTTGAGCATCTCTGAGATCCATGAAGCTTCACATGCGTCGTCATACTTTGGCCCTCTCTGTCTGTCACCTGCTTAGGAGGAAGCATAAGAAGCAGCTGGACAGCACCTCAGAATACTCTGTGTATCTGCTGGTAAGCTGACAATTGCTCTATCTGTGCGTCTAGCAGACACTTGATGCAGCTTCTTCGTAACCACCTTCAGTGCAACTTGCACCTGGATAGCAGGCGAATGAAGGCTGCTGACTCGGGAATATCGAACAGCCATTTGTAGTGGCCACTTACTTTGCCAAGTGGCTGCGCTTTCCAGCCCACTTCGGACCATGTCCATTCTTTTTGGGCTGGCCTTTCACAGCACTTTGGAGCTACTCAGTCTATCACAGCACTTGCACCCCTTTTGGGAGCTGCTTCTCTGATGAATAGGCACGCGTGCGCATGATAGAAGGGAGGCCAAGCTGAGCAAGTACACTGTAAATGCAAGGAGAAGATACTCTGCCGGCATGCCCATCTCGGCTGATGCGCATCCTTACGTCGTGCATATCCTAGACTTGCGATGTCTCAAGTAGGGTATCTAAACGAGGACCCATGCAGCCAGAGATGTATGATAAGGGCTCCAAAGAGCCGCTTTGTCTAGGAGCCCCTTGGAGCTTGTTGCTCTCCCACAACCAAGCCTAAGATTCGTTTTACTTCAATAGCACGAACTTGAAGTAGGAATATTTTCGTGTTCAATCGAAGGCAGAATTGGCCAAGTACAAAGGCAAGCATCTGATGACGTACATTGACGTACATTACGCACTGCATATTTGACCCGCTGAGTAACCACGGGTCAACACATAAAGGTCGCTAATGGATGCCTGAATACCGAATGGCAAATTCCAAGGCCTTCTGCCACCAACTAGAGCTCGCCCAGCTCAGCTTTCTGGTGCAAGGCATGAGCCTGAGCACGCTGCAAACAGGCCGACACTCGACAGCGCTAGAACGACTGATATGCGCCATGGACATGTACGGCGGCTACAGAACGAAGTGGTCTTCCCTCCTCCATCGCCTGGCACTGCATGTTGATGCCCGCCGACGTACTCGGGCCGGTAGCTTAGGCCATTCTAGCGTCCCGCAAGCCATCGTGGCATGCTATAGAATGCGGCTATCATTGAGTCTGCAGCGCTCCCAAGCACTCGCTATTCCCGAGCGTGCTGGTCGTGCTTTAGCCCAGGCTAGTGGCTTCCGTGGTGGTGGTTTTGAAGAAAGTGCTCGCCCATTGAGAATAGGGGCTGGAACAACCAGCCCGAAAAAGAATGAACAGAGTACGAGAAGGGGGCCAGGGGAAGCGCTAAGTAACAGAAACAAAGCTGCTACGAGACACTCAGTAACCCCTGCTAAGCAGCCGCAGATCAGAGATGCTGGGCTCCTGGAAGTGGGTCCCCTGGCCAGAGCCAGAGGCAGCAGCGAGGGCTCTGCCGGCACGAAGGTGCAGCGCCCGGGCCATGGACCTCTGCAGCGAGACGGCCAGGCGCATTCGATACACTTGCGCCAGCGACCCGGCTGCAGGGAAGTCAACCGGCTCCCCATGGAAGCGCCGGGCGATGGTGTGGCGGGCGAGCTGGGTGAGCAGCTCGAGCCACCGAGCTCCCAGCGCCCCATGTGTGTCGATGGCCAACGGGAAGAACTCGTCTTCCCGCGGATGATCCGCGTACTTCAGCTCTTTGGCCCGAGCAGGTTTTGGGCTCCTCAGTATAGCTTGTCAGATATGCATGTGCTCACCCGGGGATACTAGTGTCCCCCCTGGCCAGCTCATTACCAAGTTAACAGGACATTTGGAAGGCTAGTATTGGCCTCCCTTTCAATTTCATGCGCACCGCGCGCCTTCTCTCTCATGTGCAGCTGGCAAGCGCATCTCAGCCGGAAAGCACATCTGCGAGTCATTGAAGAAGAGAGAAGGCGCGCGGGGCGCATGAATTGAAAGGGAGGCCAATTCAAGCCAATACATTGTTCAGGCAGAGTCGAGTGCAGACTAAACAATGCTACATAATACGGAGACCTAATCTAAGGTATCTGAAGAAGGGGAGCGGGCGCCCGACGCCGCCTCCGCCGCGGCTGCCGCGCGCGCCCTGTGCCGGCAGGCGCGCGGCGCGCCCTTTGCCGTGGCTCAGGGGCGTCGAAGCTGCCGTTGAGAGGATACTACTGGCTCTTTGAGGAGATATGAGCGGGCGCACTCTCGCCCGCACTTGCCCTTGCACTGGCGGTCTGCAGCGCTGCCCCCAGCAGACCATCCGCGTGCTTGCGACGCCCGCTGCGGCGGCAGTGGGGAGGAGTGCCGTCCTGTCGAGGGCGTGCTTGGCTGTGGGGCCTACGCCTCTAGGTACACGAAGAAGGCCGATGATGAGGTGACTTTGGCTTATCTCTCGTTATGCAAGCAAGTTGGATGGAGCCTCTGCTTTGGAGGCTCAATCCAATTTTCTGTTCTGGCTTTGCCTTCCGGTCTGTAGCAAGGAGTAGCCGCCAACAACGCATCCGCGACAGATTCTCAAGAGATGGATAGCAATCATCCTGAACGGACCATCGGAGCAATTGGTAGGCGGCCACGAGCTGGAGGTGTCCTGTCCGACGATCGAACAACTTCTCCCAATGCTGCTCCCTTTGAGATGGAGGATGCTCGCGCCTTCAGTACTATCGTTGACGAGGACGGGTACCTGTCCATTGCTGGCTTTGGGTCGTTGCTGTCAGGTATGTTGGTGAAAGTCAAGTCAGCTTCACTGTAGCTGCTCTAGTCTTGCCGCCAACTGGTCTGCTGCATGGCAAGATTTGCCTGCCTGTCGTCGAAGCTCACTTGCTTCAGCTTAACTTGCTGAGAGATGAGCTCCTCGTTGCTTGACAGAGAGAAGTGCAAGATACACATTCCCGGAGCTGAAGCATTTCCGCACTGCTCGTGTCAGGGGCTTTCGCCGTGTGTTTGCACATGTGGCACCGGTCTTCTTACAGCGAGGCATCGCAGATATGAACACTAGGGTAAGTCTTACTTATCTTGCCTCTTTACAGGCATTGGAGATTGCAAGCAGGTCAAAAGGCATGTAAGCAGTAAGGATGTTGCTCTTCTGATATTGCTTCTTGTCTTCTTGCTCACGTGGCTGTCTCTGCCTTCGATGGTGGTTGACAATCAGGAGATGTCAAGTCTGAGTGCAGAAGCAGCAGATCATAGCAACATAACTGTGACGGTCTTTGAGATCAAGGCGTCGGAGGTACTAACACTTGAATCATGAATCAGATGTTACGATTCTATCTTTCCCCAAAATCAGCCCACTGCAAAGTGTCAGCTTTCACTTTGCAATCCCTACTTTCAGGCTTTACGGGCTCGTTTGAGCAGAGCATCACCATAGTAGTCGCAGTAGATTAGCAGCTTGCATGGATTTGAATAGCAATGTCAGAGCTCCATTCAGGAGGCACGCTTATACACCGTGGGTTACCACAGGTACCCGCATTCATTGAGAGGGAGCATGAATTCCGCTTTCTTGCTGTAAGGCTGCCTTTACCGCCATCAGCTTATTCCTAGCGCAAGTCCTCAACGTAGTCTTCTTATCTGGTCACTCATTCCTCCCTTTGCAAGTAGAATTCCATGGGCTCATTTGCATCTATCAGATTGCTGGTACAAACGTAGTACCAGAAACCTGGAGAATCCTCTGTGCTTTGTGAAGTGCTTTCTCCATTTCAACATTGGGAACTCTGGACGATGACATCTCAGGTTGTGTCGGAATCTCTTGATGGCCAAGCCTTGGGGAGACGGGCAGTAAGTCATAAAATATGTCCTCTAACCAACTATTATCTGCTAATAGCTCCCAGGGCATCTTGAGAAACTTGGACATGCATTGCACGGCCTGCAGGGCTTCTTATGTTCCACCAAACTAAAGAACATGAACAGTAGTACAGATGTGACCACACGCTGCCTTAAAGGCTTCCACTTCAACTTCTGACAATTTATGCTGACAACATTATTGACAACAACTGTATATGCTTGTAAGGTGTTGTGCAGCCGTTACAGCAATGAAGAGTACCGTTCAGTACGCTGCCAAGGTGTGCTGATCGTATCTGGCCATTGCTTGAGAATCCTTGATTGACGAAGGCACAGCGTACACAGGTTGCTTTGTGTAGACATTGAAAAGGAGTGATGATATGGTGGCATGCATGCTTTCAAACCACAAACCCAGCAAGTAAAGGCTATAGGAGCGGCTGCAGGCAGCGAGGACGAATACCATAGGCGATATGGTCGGTATGGCATTGACAAAATCTGGATCGACGATATACTTCCATGCCGTGTTTACCTCCGCCACTGGTGAGCAGGGTACATTGTTACCAGGGAGCCTTCCTTTTCCTATATTTGACTCATACGTTAGTTGTTCCCTGACATGGTAGAGGAGTCCTGACATATCAGAGTGAATGCCTGGATTGTACTCCTCATTGCCGCAGAAGGGGGCTGTGTTTGTGCAGCGTCCTTGCAGCTGAAACCCTTGGTAAGGAGGCCTGCGACTCATTCTTGGATGCCACGTTCCTGGCTGATCGCACCACTACCATTCGCCAGTACTTGGACAGCAACCCCTCCATCATGACAGAGCTACCACCTCCTGCACTGCAAGAGCGCTATGGTGGTTAAGACGCCTGTCCTCAACGTGCCACAACCAGGGCCCTCTCTTCCTCAGCAACCAAATATGGTTGTACATCCATGCATGCCTGCCCCTGTGGTACCAGGCACTGCGTCTGCTTGTGATACTTTGATCACACTGATGCACAATGCAGCAGAGACTGTGTCGGACTCTGACTAGACTGACTTTGACAATCCATCCGCTGGCTGGCCCGCGGCTCAAGGCAAACCCCTTGGATCTCTCTGTGTGACAGTCCATAGGACTGAGACATTGTGTCGGGACACAGGAGGAACTGGGTGCTCGCCTCTCAGTTGCAGAAAGAGTGACCTGGCTGGGCCTCTCAGAGTTGCACTCTGCAAGAGCCGGCGCGCAGGCGAAGACAGGCGGGAATCTGCTGCTGGTCTTGCCAACAGAAGAATTTGGGCTCTTCAGACCACGGCAGGGGTCGAACCATGCAGGGGCACGACTGGCGAGGCGGCGACGGCAGTCTTCTGGGCCTTGTTCAGTACTTTGGGCTGGCCTCTCACAGCCCTCGCCACCTTTGAATGAGCTTACATTTTCATCTTCTCACAGCCTTTGCCTTACCTTGACAGAGCTATTTCTTACTATGGAAAAGAGACAGCTCTTCCAACATAAGGCAGTGGCTGTGGAAGGCCAGCCCAAAGGACTGTACAAGGTCTGAAAGGGCCGGTTGAAAGCCTCAGTAGAGGGCGATGGCTGTGATTGGCCAGCCCAGAAACAGGTGATCAACAGAGGTAAGGAGCCAGAAAAAGCGCTTAAGCACACAGGGACTCAAGCGGCCACTGGGTGCGCTTTTTAAGAAAGAGCTCGCCCATTGAGGATAGGGGCTGGAACAGCCAGCCCAAAAAAGAATGAGCAGAGTACAAGAAGCCCAAGAAGAAGGGCCAGGCGAAGCACTAAGGCGAAGCACTAAGAAAAGAAAGGGCTCGCCCATTGAGGATAGGGGCTGGACAAGCCAGCCCAAAAAAGAATGTACAAAGAACGAGAAGATAGAAGGCTCGCCCATAGAGAAAGAGGGGCTGGCAAAGCCAGCCAGAAGGGGGCCAGAGGAAGCCAGAGGAAGCGCTAAGAAACCAAAGCACACAAAGAAAGAAAGCAGCTACAGATCACTCAGTAACCCCTGCTAAGCAGCCGCAAATCAGAGAGGCTAGGGTCCTGGAAGTGGGTCCCCTGGATAGAGCCAGAGGCAGCAGCAAGGGCTCGTCCAGCACGAAGGTGCAGCGCACGGGCCATGGACCTCTGCAGCGAGACGGCCAAGCGCATGCGATACACTTGCGCCAGCGACCCGGCTGCAGGAAAGTCTACCGGTTCACCATGGAAGCGACGGGCGAAGAAAGAAGAAGGTGCTCGCCCATTGAGAAGAGGGGCTGGCAAAGCCAACCCAAAAAGAATGGACAATGTTCAAAGCCAAAGAAAGAGGTGCTGAAAAAGGACTACACTACAAAGTGCAAGATGGTGCAGAGGGAGATGCAGATGGCTGCTCAGTATCCACGTGTGAGCAACAGCAGATCAGAGTAACTCGGAGCAGGAGAAGCGGCACTTTGCCGAGACCCGGAAGCAGCAGCCATAGCACGGCCAGCCCGCGCGTGGACCGCATGAGCCAAAGAGCGCTGCAGCGAGACCGCCAGCCACATCCGAAAGACCTGCGAGAGGGAGCCGGCAGCATTGAAGCCTGGCGAACCCTGCCGCCGCTCGATGGCCTCCCGGGCAAGCCGCTGGAGGAGATTCAACCAGCCACTGCCAAATGCCCCGTGTACGTCAATGGCCAGTGCCGCGAAGGCATCGCCTGGAGGGTGGTCAGAGTACTTGCGCTCCTTACTCCGAGCCGCCAGAGCGACCGCGTGCCCGACGAGCGTCGCG
>WELB01000003.1:1277499-1298856 GCA_009602725.1 Spirogloea muscicola | reverse complement strand
CCGCCGCCGCCGCCGCGCGCGCCGGCAACCGCGCCGCGTGCCGCGGCGGGGGCTTCCACAGAGCGTGGTTTTCCGACAAATCTGCTGTACGGTCATATTTGTCCAGCGTCGTCCACGAAAGTGGCTCTCCCAAAGCGGGCAGAGGCTGTGAACAGCCAGCCCCACTAGAATACGCGAATAACCATAACATGTAGAGACCAAACAATCACAAATTTGAGAAGAATGGACAAGACCTTTTCCAACTCCCCAGCTTGCTGCAGCAGCCGCCCGAGCTGCACCTCCCCGCAGACGCCGCCGCCGCCGCCGCCGCCGCCGCCGCCGCCCGCAGACACCCCCGGCAGGGCTCCTCCGGATGTGTGCGTGTCCCATTGGACGCGGCCGCGGCGGGCAGCGAGCCGGCCACCCAGCGATGGTGGAGAAGGGCCGGCGCGGCACTGCCCAGGCCCCTGCCTGCGCCTGGCTGCGGCCGGCCGCGACGGCGGCGGCGCCGCGGAGGTGCGCCTGAGAGGCTGGTAGAGGCCGGGGGTGGTGGTGGTGGGGGGGCATGCTCATCTCGAGCCCCCGACACCGGCCTCCCCCGTCGGAGCCCTCCGCCAGCTTGCCGCGTGGGTGGCACCTTCCCGCAAACGAGCGGGCTGCCACCATCGCACTGTAGACGATGTCTCGGTCGTCAAAGAGCTCCGGAGGACACCTCTTCCGATACCTGCAGCCCGGCTACTACCTCCGTCGGCCGCGGCGGCTCGCCGGCCTCTGCCTCGTCCTCATCGTCAGCCTGTGTGTTGTCGTGGATCGCCAGAACCATGCCAGGGAGTACAAGGTACTTACTGCTCATCCCAGCTCGCCGGCCCTTCAGTCGTAGTCCAGAAGTTACTTCATGATCATCAGGGTGGTGTGCAGGGGCAGCGCCTGCTAAGCCATTCCCAATGCACATATGGGGCCGAAGGAGTCGGGGGGCAATTGGACCTTGAGACAGTCCACTTCGTACCCAGTCTATTGCTGGTCAGCGGGCTTTGCTTGATCTCGTTCATGCCCTTGTGGCAGGCCCTTCTGAAGAAGCTGCAAGATGCAGAGTCTGAGAAGCTCACTCTGTATCAAGAGGTAAGCAGCCCCCACACCTTACGGCTGGGCCCTATCAGCCTGCAGCCCTCATCAGGCTACTCTATCTTGTGTATGCTCAAGAAGGTTGATTGTGCAACCAGGTGAGCAGCCTCATGGACTTCATCGCATTCGTGATGCAGGTGTCCAGGATGCAGACAGGCGACCTTCAGGTGGATAACGAGTTTGCTGAGGGACAGCATGCAGATCCCCTCATACTAGGCCTCGGCAGCAACACCCCCAAGAGGTATGCACTCTACGCTCTACCACCATCAAGCTTTTGTGTGCTGTGAGAATTGACGTATCAAAGGTTGTTGTGCATGGTTCGTGGAAGAATCATAGGACTGTATGCATTCTTGCCAGGGTGAAGTCCAAGCTCCAAGGACAGCAAGAAAATGTCAAAGACAAGAAGTCATCAACAATGGTTGCTCGGAAAACCCTGAGAGGAAAGAATCCTCTTTCATTCCCTCCAAATAAATCTCGTCGAGAGATTTATGACGATTATGCGCGCAGCCAAGATCATCAAGATCAGCCAGAGATTGCAAAGGTAAGGAGCAAGGGCCACCAGAGTTCTTTAATCTACAACCCAGAAGTGGGCTTTACTGGCAAGTCAGCTTTTGCCCATCTGAGAAGTTGCAGGAAGAGTACCTCTGTGGTATCTCATTAAGAGAGTAGGACAACCTTGGTGGACTGGACCAGCTTGGGCACTTCAATTTTTTGAAGTTGCTTCATCTGAGTGCAAGTTGGGTGAAGCCGCAAGTCATAAGTTGAATTGGCGATCATCACGGACATTGTTGTGTCATGACAATGACAATGAGAACCAGGGGGCCCAGTGCTTCTGCATTTGCTTTGCTACCAGTTGCACATTTCGATGATACAAGGGAGCCCACTAACCAGCAGACTTACATGACACATACAGGAGGTTCGTGGAGACCAGGCTGAGGTGGGGGTTGGTGGTGACGTTCCCATGGATGCAGCTGCACTTGCCAAGGAGCGTGCTGCGGCAATTAAGGAGGCTATGGTTCATTCCTGGCGAGGTTATGAGAAATATGCCTGGGGTTACGACGAATTGAAGGCAGGCCCAAAGCATGCCTTCAATTCTTTCATGCTGCTGCAGAGCCATTATCTGGCTCAATGAGCTCCTTGTGCATATCTACTGAGCTGGTTGTCACTGTAATTTTGGACTGTAAGATATTGTTCTTGAGACTTATTTAAGCTGGATACAAATGCTTGCGATGCTGAATATAACATTGGAGGGTTTTGCAGCCTATCTCAAAGACAGGGGACAATGGTTTTGGTGGCCTAGGAGCAACAATCATAGACTCACTGGACACGCTGTACATCATGGGGCTCATGGATGAGTTCAACAAGGGCAAGGAGTATGTGATCCATAATGCTCAGATGGGCTTGAAGGCCAGGGTAACACTGGCATGCGGTAGCAACCATGATGCCAGAATGTCAACGCTCACGTCAGGCTGAAGATGTGATTAGTGCTGATCTGTAGAATGCAAAAGTGGGCGCAAGCACAAGTACTCTTGGGGCTGCATCCTGCATCATGTTGTTCTTCAGTTGATGGAGGTATACTGGGGGGCTCCTTGGTCTTGACACATGATAGTGGCACCGGATGCAGGTGGATTGAGAAGCTCGACTTCAATAGGCAGTACAAAGCAAGTGTGTTTGAGACAACCATTAGGTATCGCTACTATACTCTGGCCTTCACAAGAAGGGGCAGGTTTTCAGATGTGGCCCCAGACGTTGTCACATCTGGTGCGTCGATAGCTTTTGACTCAGACTGGTTACCTGCATTGGTAATTTGTTCTTTGCAGATGTTTGGGAGGCCTCATTGCTGCATATGACCTTTCGGGGGAGTCTATGTTTCTGGAGAAAGCCACCATTCTCGCTGATCGACTTCTGCCTGCTTGGGATACCACCAAAGGAATTCCACACAACATGCTTGATCTTGCTTCTGGACACCACGACAATGGCTGGGCAGGGGTGAGACGAATGTTGCCATAGCTCTGAATTCTAGGTACAGCAGTCAGCTCACAGCAGTCAGCGCAGATGCTTGTCTGATGGACTTGCAGGTACATGACATACTGTTAGTCCCCTGTCATAGCTTGTGGAATCATGTTCGTCAGCTCATTGCAGTATCCTTTTGTACTGGTGGAGTTGGGCACATGTTGTTGCTTGGAGCACCTATGTCAATGAGCAGCATGTTGTCTAACACCCTTGTGAACAAGACAGCAACTTGCAGATCTCTGCTGTAACAGACACAACGTGATGAACCCCTCTGCATCGCTGTTCACAGGGATCCATTCTAGCAGATTGTGGCACAGAGCAGCTTGAGTTTATCGCACTTTCTCAGAGGACAGGCAATCCAGTCTATGCGGCAAAGGTTCCTCCTTTCAGCATCATCCGCTTCATGTCTTGTAGTCAGTGTTATTGTAAGATGAAGTTGGCTGTTGCACTTGACTTTCACCCTTGCACTTCCTTGCCCCTCTGTCTGATCCATGGCTGCCTGTCATCAGGTGGAGAACGTGATCAAACAGCTGGATGAGAATTTTCCAGCAGACGGCCTCATGCCCCTGTTTATTGACACAGAAAGTGGCCGGGCTGCCAGTATGCAGGTATCTTTTGGCGCCATGGGCGATAGGTATGTCACATCAGTCTGTCATGTGGACGTGCGCAAATATCCAATGCATTTAGGATCAGAGTAGTACTTCATGGATGGTTAGAGAAGTGGGACATTCAATTACAGGTCTGCTTCGGAATTGAAGTGGTGAAATCTGAGCACACGTTTTTTTATGAACATAAAATGTTTCTATCTCTTTGCATGCTAAATCTTACACGTTCAGTTGATGTGATGCAGCTTCTATGAGTACCTGCTGAAGGTCTGGGTCCAAGGTGGCAAGACAGAGCATGTGAAGCACTACAGGTATAGCCTGGACGACATGCAGAGGTTGACCTTGCTATGACCTTGTCTGATGAACATATCATCCTCCATACAGGAGCATCTTTCTTCTTGATCAAGTCATCGGAACCACTATCAAGCCTTGCGACCTCTTGAGAATTACTAGCTTAGCTCTTCATAGAAGAGCGTTGAGAGCTAATGGTTTTTAAAACATCACTGAGTGCAGGGAGATGTGGGAGCAGTCCATGGAGGGCATGTTTACTTTGGTTGAGAAATCAACTCCTTCAGGTCTTACGTATTTGGCTGAGAGGAACGGAGGGCACATCCACAAGGTTGGTGAATAGATATTGATGACTTCCGACTTCCCATCAGTGCTATTCTTGATGGTGCATTGCTCCTTAGAACCACCTCTGAAGTTATAACCACCACCTGCTTTTTGCTTTTTGGGCACTTGATGTCTCTCTGTGATTTTGCATAGAAGCGACCAATCAACTCTAAGTCATGCTTCCCTATCACTTTCAAAGTTGCTGAAATTTACTTGCTCATGACTACTGAGCCGATGAGAGTCTTATGCTGATGAGTACTATCGGTCGTATCATTCTGTTCCAGTGGCATGTCATACTCACAGGAGATGTTTGATTGCCTTGTGTTCAGATGGACCACCTTCTCTGCTTTGTGCCAGGCATGCTGGTGCTGGGGGCAGAGGGGCCAAAAGCTGACAAGTACGTGTCGCTTGCAAAGGAGGTAAGAGCAGAAATCTCGGCAGGATGGCCACTCCTCACTGTGATGTCGGTTGCAGTGGTCCTATTCACCACAAGTTGTGCTTGTTGGGACTGCATGTGCCCTCTTTATGCCTCACATCACAATGGTTGAAGCTTATTGGTAAGGGGTACTAGCTGTCTATATGAGGTGAAGTAGCTACTGGGGAGCTAGATTGGGCGTAAAGCATAGCCTAAGCACACTTGCAACTGCTGAAGCAGATTGCAAATTAATCTGTGACAGCTTGCCCGGACGTGCTTTGAGTTCTACAACCGCATGCCCTCCAAGTTGAGCGGCGAGCATTATCTGTTCAAGGCTGGCTCGGTAAGCCCAGGATCACGAAGTTCTAGATGTGTTGCGACATTCTTGACGAGCATTAGTGAAATGCAGGGCTAGCTGAGTCTATGCATCTACACCAGGTTGATGGAGCATGACTTCTTGCTTGAGTCAGCTGTTGCATACTTCTTTGGATTCACATACAAGAGCATGCTTGTACATTCTATAGGACTTGGAGGCTGGCCTTACCTACAACATTGGGAGGCCGGAGACTGTGGAGTCGCTGATGTACCTGTGGCGGAAGACCCACGATCCCATCTATCGGGAGTGGGGCTGGAGCATCTTCCAGGCCTTCCAGAAGCACTGCCGTGTTGACTCCGGCTACACAGGCCTCCGAGACGTGAGCAGCAATCGTCAGCAACTTCGGTTACTTACGTACCTGGCTTCTTTGCAATCAGTACAGCTTGACCACAATCATGTCAATGATATTCCGCGTCATTCCGGTTCTGTGAATCCAAGAAGATATCCTTGTCATGTTGCCCCCTTCTACTTAAGACCCAAAGTTCATTGTGGTCAATGTGGGCAAGTCCTTGCATTTGGCTATAGTCAACCTTCTGCACTGCATATTTGAAGGCCCGTTCAACATCTTGCCATGCATCTTCTTGAGCAGGTGACACGCGATCCACCAGAGAGGGACGACAAGATGCAGAGCTTCTTCCTGGCGGAGACGCTCAAGTACTTGTATCTGCTCTTCTCGGAAGATGACGTCATCCCACTAAACAAGTGGGTGTTCAACACCGAGGCCCACCCAATCCTTATCATTCCTCGCAGGTTTCCCGAGGTGGTAAAGATGCCAGATGGGACTGTAAAGGGCGGTCACGGCGTGCAAGGAGGAGGCAAGGTGATGGATGCGGGGGGGAAAGGAGATGCGCTGAAGCACGACGAGGAGGCCACAGTGGCAGCTGACGAGGAGAAGGGGCTGTCAGACGTGGAGGGCGGCGAGGAGGGCGGCGAGGAGGAGGAGGACGACGACGGGAAACAGCGGCAGGAGGGCATTGGCATGGGCTCAAAGCTTGTCAGTGCCGCTCTTGGCCTGGGCGGCTGACAGCGCTCCCTGATGGTGCATTTCACACTCGGCCGCTTCGCCGACCTCTTGGACTAATATGGCTGAGCCACCTCGAAGCCTGCGCTGCAGCAATCTCTGCTGCAACGTGATGGCTGTCTCTTCTTGCCACTCTTCTTGCAGCTATTATACTGATTCTTTTGTTACGGTTGCATTCTATTGCCTTGCCCTCCAAGAAGGCATACTTACCACCGAGAATCTCTTGCAAGCTCGTCTACTTGAATGAACTGCTGCCACATATGAGAAGTAAAGACCAGAGGAGCACTCGCAACACGCATCACTAAACAAGTGTATGCTGCCATTAACAATGTGCGTGCAGTACTCTGTAGGTAGCCACTCGTTGACTTAGCGGACAGGGGTCGATGCGGCCTTACATTGGCTCCTCACAAGAAACCCAGAGTGTGGATGGCTCACAAGCAAATCATCCCATTATTCACTTGCCATGAGGAAGCAAAGTAGGAAGTCTGACTCTGAGCATGTGCCAAAGCTGTGGATTTTCTGACATGAATGAAGCAATTGTCTTGATCCATATGCACTTCAGATTAAAGTACATGACCACGGGTGTCACAGAAGGGCTACTGATGGTTTCGCAACAAGCACAGGGACATTCTTCCAAGCCCATTCCAGCATGGCATTGCAGAGGGCCTAGTGCAGAAGAAGTCTGAGAGTGGCGTGGCGGCGACACCAGCTTAAGCACAGCCATCAACAGCCAATGCTGTATGACGGGGGGAGCTTCAGGCTGTGCCTCTCATTGCCGGCCAAAGCTGCGCGAGCAAGTTTCAGAAATTGCCCTGGTGGTAGAATATGACGAGATACGCAACGACAAGGAGCAGGACGAGCGCCTGGCCAGCATATATCACCCATAGAACACCAGGACGATGAGGGACACGAGTAGCATGACCAGGAAGACAATCATGAGCAGCTGACCCTTCACGCCAGCCTTCTTGATCACCGCCGCCATCTTCTTCTGCGCGCATCGAGCAGCCGGAGATTGAGACAAATGGCTTCTCTCAGCCAACCACTTCCTCTATGCCAGCTCACAGATCAGCCAGAGCCCCAGGATAGCACCAGAAGAGCCAGCAGGTTAGCTTTTATACAAGTCACAAGCATTGTAGCACGCCCTTGAAATGGGTGGCAGTGGGCCACGCCTACTGACGGCCTGCTAATGCTCAACCCCAGCATAGACTGAGGGGCACGATGCCATCAGTGCTCAGGTTGTGACATGCTTCTTGTTGCCATTCAGAAAGCGGGGCATGACGCAAGCAGAACGTCACCTGGACGTAGTCCAAGCGGCTGCTGGTCACATCCATCTCGGAGACGAGCTCGTCCAGAATTCTGTCCTGAAACATGCACCACCCACGGTGTCCGCGCTTAAATCCCCTACCTGCAAGCCTTGACAACAAGCGCAACTCGCAGTATCTGATGTGTGCTGTGCAATCTTGGAAGTGGTGGGGGGGGAGGCGGAGAGCTTCGAGCCTGTTGACTGAGCGCCTCACCTGCTTGCCAAGCTCGTCGTGGATGGTCAAGCCCACGTCCCCGAGCCGCTCCACCGTCGCGCTCAGGTCGTCCAGGTCTTGGTCTTGCTCTCTGCGGAGAGACTCGAACATCAGCTGGTCAGCAGAAGAGCACCATTGGGAAACGTAAACACTTGACGAGCTAACACCACAGCTGCAGTACCAACAAGGACAAAGCTCGCACCGCAGAAGGAGTGCCTGGCGGTCTGCGGCCCCCGACGAGAAGCCGTCTTCATCCAGGTCGGCGGCGGCCGAGGATGGGTACGCTGTCGACTTCCCGGGTGCGGGCCGCACGAGCTCCCGCCTGGTCCCGCCTGCCGCTCCGGCAACGCCATCTCTCACAGGCTTCTCCGCTGTGGCGGCAGCCAGCCGCCTCTGGATGCCTAGGATCTGGCGGCCAGGAAAATTAAGCGCAGGCACCTTGGGTACATTCTCAGCAAGCGGACACAGACTTGGCACCTGGTGTCTGGGCAATGCTGTCAGTTTGCGGCAGCCACGGAGCCTCCCTGCTCATGGGTTGCGGCCAGCCTCGCCGACGAACCCTGGGCCGGCATCGACCTGGTTGTGGGTGTCGCTGATCCATTGCCGGCGCGCCGCGATCTCGGGGGGGTCCACGCAGAAGCGCTTGGGGTCGCGCTCGGCGACGGCGACGGCCTTCTCCAGCTCCTCCAGCTGCTCGTGGCGGTGGCAACGAGAGCCGCCAGCGACGAAACAGCGGCGGCGGTGGCAATGGGGTGCGAGCATCAGCACCCAGAGCCTGATCTTCACGGCTCAGACTGTACGCCCGAGAGTGGCATAGCCCAGTTGGCTATGAGTCTCCATCTACGCAATGGCGGCGGCGGCGGCGTCGGCCTGTCCGGAGCAGCGCCGCAATTCGCCGGCGATGGCCGCGGAGTGAGCGAGAGGCCCGACCTGCCACTCGGCGCTGTCGCAGGCGCTCGCAAGCTCCCGCGCCGCGGAGGCGCCGCCGCCGCCGCCGCCGCCGCTGGCCTCGTACCTGGCATACTGCGCCTGCACCTTCTTCACCTGAATGCGGGAGCCGAGCCGCAGCACGCCCAGTCAGCCCACCTGCCGGAGGCCCTTCCCTGAAGAACAGGCGTGGCCGCCGCCGCCGCCGCCGCCGCCGCCGCCGCTGCCGCCGCCGCCGCCGCCGNCGCCGCGCCGCCGCCGCGGCCGCCGCCGCCGCCGCTGTGGCGATGGCGTCGACGGCGCGAGGCTCGGGGGCCCTGCCGTGGGGGGCTGCGCTCCAACGCCCACCGACCGCCCACTGAACCCACCGTCGCGAGCGAACGGCAGAAGCGGGCTGGACTGCCGCGCAATTGTGCGGCAGTGGCACTGCGCTTGGGGGCAATCGGAACGATTCCCAGTCGATCGACGCCATTGAGCCCCCAAGCGGCTCCAGCGGCGTGGGTGTGGGCTCGCCCAGGCACAACTCTCCTTAGCGTCCCGCAAGCATTGCTTGCTCATCACAAAATGCGGCTCTCGGTTAGTTTGGGCGTTCCCAGGGTGTGCGCCATTGGGCTGGCCTCTCATAGTCATTGCCTCTAGTCCCCCTTAGCCAGCTCATTACCCAGTTTACAGGACATTTGTTAAGGCTAGAATTGGCCTCCCTTTCAATTTCATGCGCACCGCGCGCCTTCTCTCTGCCAAAGATGTAAGAGAAGTCGCTTCCAGTAGTGGGCGATGGCTGTGAGTGGCCAGCCCAGCAAGAAGAATTGACAAAGTCCGAAGGGATCAGGAAAAGAGAGAAGGCGCGCGGGGCGCAAGGAATGAAAGGGAGGCCAATTTAAGCCAATACTTTGTACAGGCAGAGTCGAGTGCAAACTAAACAAGGCTACATGATACGGAGACCAAAACTAAGGTGCCTAAGGTGACAAAAAGAAAGGGCTCGCCCATAGAGAAGAGAGAAGAGGGGCTGGCAAAGGGACCAGGAAAAGAAGAGACCAGAGATAGAAGTGGCTCTCCCATTGGGGGCAAGGGCTGTGATAAGCCAGCCCGAACAAACGCTGAAGAGAGAGACGCTTCCAGTTGTGGGCGATGGCTGTGAGTGGCCAGCCCAAAAATAGAGTGAACGAAGTTTCGAAGGGGCTCGAGAAAGCGCCCGGGCGCTACGCCCTTTTATAGATGACACATTTATTCATCGGTGTTGGCCACCTCGTGCGGCTGTTGTCCGGAGAGGACACTTTCTCTTTACACCTTGGACGACTGTGGTTCCTGATCTGTCGCCATTACGCTGTATTGCAACCCCCGGACAATTCTCTCGTGACCTGGCTGGCCCCTCTTTCCACCACGAGCCTTTGGAAATGCTTTCTCTCTTCACGCTGGCTCCAATACCTACTGCTTTACCAGTAATGCTTTCTCTCTTCACGCTGGCTCCAACACCTACTGCTTTACTAGTAATCCACTTGTACATTCTTAGTGCAACGAGTCATGTGCGGAAGCATGACTCGTTGCGGTCTTGCTGGAGCTCGCTTACTTTGCAGTGGTCCGCTTACTTCTTTGCATATATACGGAGAGAACGAGAGCTCCCTACAGGTAGCGGCTTTGCTTAGATGGCTAAGCATGGCGGCCAGCCCAGTAATTATTCCAACTGTCGAAGGTTTCGTACTCACAGATGCACCAATGCTTACTCTACAAGCAATCAAGCTCCTGGACGACTTGAGCAGCAAGATTTTCACGTTCGCTCTGTTGGGCTGACCTCTTGCAGCTGTTTGTTGTTCTTGCAGCCACTAGATCTTTGGGAGAACTCTTCTCCACGACCCTCGACGCTTGCCAGATTCCCCCCCCTTTGCTAGACCGTCCTGCCCAACAGAAGAGACGAAGCTTCTGTAAGTGACAATGCTCTCGAGGGGAAAGAGCAGAAGAGGATACTCTTTTACCCAGTTAACAGGACATTTGTAAGGCTCGGATTGGCCTCCCTTTCAATTTCATGCGCACTGCGCGCCTTCTTCTTTTAAAGGAGGAGATTTCGCCACAAGCAGAAGGCGTGTTGTGCGCTTGAAGTGCGGAGGAGGTCAGCTGAGTCAGTACACTGCTTATGGCAAAGGAAAGGGAGTGCAGAGAAAGAAAGACACTACATAAAGCAAAAGCCTTGTGCTAAGATTGGGCTAAGAAAGCAGGGCAATGCTAAAGTAGGCTTTCGTTTCTGGGCTGGCTTTGCTAGCCCCTCTTTTCCTATGGGCGAGCCATTTCTTCCTTCGTAGCCACGAGTGAGCACCCTACCGATTGGCGGCGGGCATCGTCCTGCTGCGCAAGATGCTGGAGGAAGGAGAATAAAAATGGGGGTGATGGCTGTGAAAGTTCAGCCCGGTATAAAAGGAGGGCAAGGCTGTGAAGCAGAAAGGTTGGCTGATGGAATAAGAGGGAGGCCAAAGCAAGCCAGTACACTGTTCGTAAGAAGAACGGGATCCCCTCTCCGTGTCTTCTGCCAAGGGACGCTCACTAACCTCTGGTCAGTGCAGATAGGGATAACGGCTGTAGGAGGTGATGCGCTCACCTCCCTTAACACATCCAAATATGTGGGCAGCTGACAAAATGTCGTCATCACAAGTATGCCCACATTTGCACTGTTGGATGCCAGCCAAGCAAAGGGGGGGAAGCCGAGGTGGTGGTTGACTGCAGTCCAAAATCGGTCCCCGGGGAGCCGAAGGGACTCGTATATGGGAAGTGCAGAAAGCCACTTCAACGCCCCCTAACGAGAGAATAGAAGATCCTTCAGGTAAAAGTGCTCCCATATGGCGGCGATGGCTGTAAAAGGCCAAGTAGAGTGGCCGAGGGGTGGAGAGAAGGCGCGCATTGCTCATGAAACGAAAGGGAGGCCATCTAAGCCAATTGTTTGAAAAGAAGGAGGGAAATGCTTCCACAAGGAGGGCGATGGCTCTTAATGCAGTTCAGCTCTTGCAACGGGGCGAGGGCTGTGAGAGAAGGTGCGAAGTGCGCATAAATTGAAAGGGTGGCCTTCTTAAGCCTATACATGTTTAAGCAAAAGCTAGTGCCAAATTGGGGCTTCATATATCGAAGGTGGCTGGATATCGAAGGTGGTGGATATCTAAGGTAGCTTAGCTAACAGCGGGACATTGGTACCCACGGGCGAGCACAGACAGATCCGACAGGCTAACCTGGTGGACTGGAGCGCAGCCGGTGAAGCCAGTGGCCTACTTAGAGCGCGCCCAGCACGCTGATGAATAGGCAGAGCTTAGGAGCGCTGTAAGCTAAGCAAGAGCCGTGTGCTGCAACCTGCAACTAATGCCTACGGAATGCTAGTGTACCCCAAGCTGCCCCCCGAATGCAATCACGTCAACGCGTCCACCAGTCCAGTCAGATGTGAGTGGATGAGTCAGGAAGATTTCATACCGTAGCCACCGCAAACATTGTAACGGGCAAGAGGTCCAGGCCGGATTAGGTACCCCGCAGGCTGTGACACCCGCCCGGTATTAATGGTCATCGACAGTTACATCGCCGCTGATCGTTGACTACTGATCATTGCTTAGCCCGATCCGCTATATCCATAGCGCATGGATAGAAGTGAAAGAAAGTGGTTGTGAAGCGTGGGCTGTGAAGAGCCTGCCCAAACATAGGACGATCAGGAGTTGACAGGAAACATCCGGGCGGCTGACTGCTAGGCCTGCCCAAACATAGGACGATCAGGACTTGACAGGAAACATCCGGGCGGCCGACTGCTAGGCCTGGCCGTGGAGGTCGGGCGACCGGCAGCGAGGACGAGATCCGCGGCTCTTTGTTAAATTTTTTTTGGGCTGGCTTGTCCAGCCCCTATCCTCAATGGTCGAGCCCCTTCTCTTCTTCTCTTCTTCCCCTGAACAATGTATTGGCTTGAATTGGCCTCCCTTTCAATTCATGCGCCCCGCGCGCCTTCTCTCTTCTTCCCGATAGTTTCCCGGCAACTAGTCTGTCGGATCTGAGGCTACTCACTCGTACCTACTGAGTGAACCATCCTTCCCCCTGTTCTGACATAGCATCTTCCGGCCCCTTTGTAGCTGCTAATCGCTTGTAGGCCCCTCCAAAACCCTTGTCAATTCTTTTTGGGCTGGCTTTTCGCAGCCCTTGCCCCCATTGGGAATGCCACTTCTTCTTCCGCGACGCCCAACTTCCGCCTTCGGGTCGTTCGGATTTCCGGTCCTGGAGGTTGTCCTGGACGGGGAGCCCGTAGGGACGGGCCGTCGCACGCCGGGCCGGCCGGCTGGTCGCCGCCGGAAAGCGCCCGGAACCATCCGGCGCCGCTCCCGACGGGGGCGGCCTCGTCGGCGAAAGTAACGAATGGGGAGAAAGTGAAGCTTTTCCCAAATTCTTTTTCCAATGGCCACTGTCCGCGGGGACCCGGCGATCGTCCGGCGGAGTCGCCCGACTGTCGGCCGGCCCGCCCCGACGGCGCCGCGCGACCGTTGCGCCCGCGGCCGCCGCCGGATGCGGCCCATCGGCCCGGCAGTCGGCCGCCACGTGGCGACCGGGGGCCAAGATCGCCAAGGCCACCCCCCTGCCCATCGTCGTCAGCCCGACCAAGGCGCGCCCTTGCCTCGGGCGACTGGGCGGGGCCTTGACCTCCCCGACACGTGGCCGGGCCGTCGGCCGGGGGGCGGGACGGCCCCCGCATGCGTGGGACGGCTGTAGTGGGGTTTGACGGTGCCCTTCCCCACGTTCCGCAGACACCAACGACCACCGCTCCTATCGGCTCTCTCCGAACGGCAGGTCTGGTCCTTCCCAGCGCCACTCCCCCGCTACCCCTCCGAACCCCGCGCGGCGGCGTAGCCAGCCGGCCAGCCTGCCGAGCCCCCCCGCCCCGCGGCCCGCAGTCGTCCTCCGCTGCGACCAACTCCGCCCCCCGGCTCCCCGTCCCCAAGCTCCGCCGCGGCGCCCGGCCGCGCCGCCTGGCCGCCTCCGCTTCTACCTCCGGCCGGCAGACCGCTGTGCCGTCCCACGGCACGCGAAGCTTGTGCCGCCGCGGTGGTCAGCGGAAGGCCGTCACCGGAAGGCCGTCGAGGGAGCGCTTGCCGGGGTGCCGCTGCGGAGTTGCCGACCTGCCTCGCGTGCTCCACATGCTCAACAGCCGCCGGGTTGAAGCACTATGAGCTGACCAGAGTTGGAGGGCCGTGCTGCTGACGGCTATGGAAGATGGTCCAGACGAGGCCTTGCCCCCTTGGGAGTCACCTCCAGACCTCAGGCGACTCCCTGTGCCTCCGGGCCTCATCACAACGTCCACGGCGTACCCGTTGTCCATGCTCTCTGGACGAAGCGAAAGCTGGAGCTCAGCTTCCTCCTATGATGACACTAGCAGTGGAGAGGAGGAGCCTCAAGTTGAGGTAGTACCGACCAGGCTTGGAAACGTGAATGTGACGGTTGTTGGGAATCGCAGGAAGCCAGGACTCGTCACTTACCATGACATAGGGCTCGACCGTAAGCTTTCAAACCCTCCATTGCCTTCCCAGATGACGATGACTAATATCATCATGCTTTGCCAGTATCAAGTGTTGATCACCTGTTGAAACTCTGTCTGCAGATACGAACTGTTTCCAAGGGCTATTCCTTTGTGCTGATATTGCCACTTTACTCCTTCACAACTTCTGCATCTATCATATCGACTCGCCTGGCCATGAGGTACATCAGATGGAGAGCTTTATTCTGGATGATTCAGCAGTATCTTGCCAAGCAGGCTGACTCAAAGTCACAAGGCTAGTGCTATCCTTGCTATGCTTGGCTCTCCATCTGAAGGACACTTGATCTTGTGCACCTTGCAGACGAATGCTGCAGACATGTCTGGGCCAGATTGGAGTGTGGACGATCTTGTAAGTCAAGTGAAGGACATTGTCGGCTTCTTCAGGTACGATGCTGAGAATTACCATGAGATCGAGTTGAAGAATGCCAGTCAACTGCTGCTTGGCAGCTAGTTTGTTCTTGGATGCTGAGTCTATGTTGCCTAAAACAGGATTCAAGTAATGGTCAGCCTCGGCGTGACTGGTGGAGCTTACATCCTGACTCAATATGCGGTAATGGAATCGCAGCTGACCCTATTGCTATAAGATGCGAGTTTATTGACTCTTCTATGGATGAAGCTGTCCATTTGCTTTTACTGCTGTGCTTTGCTTCACACTCCTGAAGCAATTCAGGTCATACTTATCATGTCCAGGGAGGACATTTGCAAAAATACATATAGCTCAGAGCACTACAGATTATCGTGGAAAGTCGCAGATAGCATACAGGATGACATTACCAAAGTTGTGAGACTAATGCAACGTTCAAATGGTATTGGTGGTAACAGATTCAATATCCAGAGAAAGTGCTGGGCCTCATTCTTGTATCACCAATCTGTCAAGCACCTACGTGGACTGAGTGGGCCTACTCAAAGGTACTCATAGAATCCAAATCAGCATGTCGCCTTCAGTGGAAGCCTGTCAGTCTACCCTTGCTTTTCACTGTCCTATTATACTGTTCTTACATTTCGCTAGAGGTAGCTTTGCTTTTGAAGTATACACGTGTTTGACTTTGTCAATTTTGCACCATGCAGGCGCTTGCAAGTGTTCTTCATTACTATGGATGGACAACATTTGCAAAAGACACACTCCTGCAGCGTTATTTCTGCCAGGTATACGTCATGTGCTGATCGTATGAGTCTCTGCTGTCTGCCCTCAGTTTAAGCAGTCTACAACTGCAAGCTGGACAAGTACATCATCCAAGGGCAGAACTCTTTCACGATGGTGAAACTCACTTTTGACCTCACTCACTGCATACAGGAAAATGGTAATTCTGGTCCCACTCCTGAAGCAGTGCGCACATTCAGAAGGGTGAGTATGCACCTACAACGCTGTGCACCTTGCGACTGCATTTTACGCATGTCAGCAAATGCATATGAATGAATCATCTCATGGCTTGTCTCTGATAGTCACCTGTTTGCTTGCAGGATCTGGAGCGACGAAACCCACACAACGTCGCACGCTACGTCCGAGCCTTGGCCCAGTAAGTATTGCAACAATTTGCTGCTTCTTTGTTCTCCTCCTTGCTCCTGCTGCTCATTGAGAAGCAGCTGACCAGGACATTGCTACATAATGTGCAGGCGACGAGATATATCAGAGAATCTGCGTACATTGCAATGTCCATCCCTTGTCATAAGTGGCCAAAATTCCAGCTTTCTTGGAGAAAGCTTGCACATGATCACCCAATTGAGCAAGGACTCTGTGACATACATTGAGGTACCTAACTTGCAAATGTCAAGCCACCTACATTGTTCCATCGGACTCATTGTATTCATTGTGTCCGTTTTCAGTGTGTGCAGTGTGTATGTAGTAGCTATTGTGCAGGTATGGAATGTCATTGCTTCTGCGTAGTAAGTTGCCACTGCACTGACGCCGCTAAAGTTGGTTATAGTAATTATGATGCCGCTAAAGTGTCATGGAAATGTTGACTCGTTAACTTCCAGGTTCCAACATGCGGTGCATTGGTCACCGAGGAGCGGCCAAATATGATGCAAAGAGCCATGGAGCGGTTTTTGAGTCGACTTGGCTTTCAGCGGGCTTTGTTCTTTGAGCTAAGGAGGGCTCCAAGATCACCAACCTCTCCTTTGTGCTCCTCAGAGGCACTCTCACCCCAGGGCATGGGTGTCAAGTTGAAGCCTATAAAGACAAAGGTGGAACGGGACAGTGTAAATAGGCAGCTGGCAGACGTTTTGTAGCCACGGAATGGAGGCTGGCCGCAGCACCAGGATATCACGGCACACCAGAGCGGCAGGAACCCAATGTTCTTGGTCAACCTGCTCGCCTAGACATCAGTCAATTTTGATAGTGCTCAAGAGGATTCAGGCTTCACCCTTACTCCCCATAGCATCAACATTAATTCATTCTTTCTTGGCAGGGCATATACTCCTCAAATTCTAGCAAACAGTTTTTGGCAAAGGTTAGCAGTCGCCTTAGAAGTAGCACTTCGTTGGGCTGGCCGAAGGCACAGCTCACTTATTCAGAAGCAAATGAGTGGCTTGTCTTATTGGCATCCTGCAGAAGCCATCTCTTACTTTGGACCTAGACTTGGTCCTCTTTTGTTTATACAAAACTGGTTCCTACGCCTATGCTCCCCTGACCAGTACAAACATGTCAGAGTAGGTCTTGCAGATGTGAATTGCAGCGAGGTGGCTGTCTTGACAAAATATCACAAGAAGACTGCAAGACTCCTCGCAAAACAATCTGGCCTGATCAAGTGACTTTGCGTGCTGATACAGTGAGGCTGCGATCTGGTGTAGCCTCACTGCCAACAATATCCTTAGAATTAGCAGTATGCAAGCTGCCATAGACGATCTGCCAAAGACAGTGCAGGGCCTTGCCCATGACTATGGATTCATGACACTTGGAGGGCCGCATGTCTAATTAATGATGGCCTTCACCTGATGTAATGGAAGTGATTGTGTGAGAAATATGGTGCACCTTCAAGGTGTTGGAGATTCAGATCTGGCGATCTGGCGACTCCTAATGTCGCACCTCTTGATGGTGGTTAACTGGTTGTTGACGGCCTCCTCTTCCCAATCTTCTGAAGATTCTCAGCTGGGGCGTTTGCCCATCTTTACAGACTCACTAGACCCGCCTCGGAGCGGAGGTGCAGACGCAGATCCGCTCATAATGGCAGACACAGATCAGACTAGCACAGGCTCCGCCCACATCCAGGGTAGGTGGCAATCGTAGGTAGAGTCACCAAAGGAGCACAGCGGTCTCATCTCAGAGAGAAGGCGCGCGGGGCGCATGAATTGAAAGGGAGGCCAATTCAAGCCAATACATTGTTCAGGCAGAGTCGAGTGCAGACTAAACAATGCTACATAATACGGAGACCTAATCTAAGGTACCTAAGATAACATCAGAATGAAATAAGTCCATCTTGCTAGGACACCCCTTCTTTGGGCAAACAAGCCGCCTAAACAGCTTACTGGCTCGGCTTGGCTTCTCCCAATTCTTGCGAAATGCTACGCCTTCTTTTCTTTCAGTAGATATATTTGGTGAAGACTTTGGGCTGGGGAGTCGTGCTGTTAAACTCGTTATTATGGTGAACCAGGTAGTCATCTGACTCATCAGCCAGGAGTGAGAAGCCAGCCCGAAAAGCGCTGACAAGGTCCGGTGCTGCTGCTTCTGGGTCTCGGCGAGGTGCTTCTTTCCCAGCCGCGAGTTACTCCGACTTGCTGCCGCTACCTCGTGGTTCTTAAGCTCTCATCCGCGGTAGTCTCGTGCATAGCTGTGTGGTTTAGGCGCCTTTCGGCTCTTTGGACCTTGTCAACTCTTCTTGGGCTGGCCTTTCACAGCAGCAAGCGCGCAGATTGACTGGTGGCTGGGAGAAGCCAGCCCAAAAGGAATGGACAAGGGCTGGCCTTTCACAACCTTTCAGTGCCTCTTTCCCTGCAGCGAGCTACTCTGACTAACTCGCGGGTACTGAGCTTCCCTCTGCATCGTCTTGTGTTCTGCATCTAGTCCTTCTCTGGCTTCTCTTTCTTTGGCTTTGGACATTGTCCATTCTTTTTGGGCTGGCTTTGCCGACGCCTCTTTCTCTAAGAAGAAGGCTCGCCCATAGAGAAAGAGGGGCTGGCAAAGCCAGCCCAAAAAGAATGGACAATGTCCAAAGCCGAAGAATGAGATGCCGAGGAAGGACTCCTCTACTCTACCAATCACGACAACATACTAGGGAAGCTCAGTACCCGCGAGTGAGCAACATCAGGTCCGAGTAGCTCGAGGCAGGGAAGGAGGCACTCCGCCGAGACCCGGAGGCCGCGGCCAGAGCGCGTCCTGCGCGCGTGTGGACAGCGTGGGCAAGGGATCGCTGGAACGATACCGCCAAGCGCATGCGAAAGACCTGGGCGAGCGACCCGGCGGCGTTGAAGCCGGGCAGCGCCCCGGGCGGACCCGACCGCCGATCAATAGCGTGACGAGCAAGCCGCTGGAGGAGATCCAGCCAGCGGCTGCCGAAGGCCCCGTGAACATCTATCGCCAGGGCCGCGAACTCATCACCGACCGGGTGATCGGCATATTTTCTCTCTTTTGCCCGGGCTGCCAGGCCTACTGCATGCCCTGCAAACGACGCCGACCTGGTGGGGTTGCCGGAGTCGTAGCTGTCCGTTGTCACCACATCAGCGATGATGCGGGGACCGCCGCCGGGCGGGATAGCGACCAGGTCGACGCGTCGGGTGTGCGACCGGCCGTCCTCGCCCGGCAGGATGGGCATGACTGAGGAGCACTCCACCGCCACCTTGAAGCCCGCCTCTATGAACACCCCCTGCATACCATCGCGCGAAAGATCATGGGAAGCGGTCCGCTCGCCTCCGTGGGCGCAACGGAGCATGTGCGCGGCCAGCTCCGCAGGGTCGGCGTGCCGGGCGCCGCACTCGCACTGTGTGACACCTGTAAGGCAGGGAGGGAGGAGCCCCAAGAGCCGATGCACCGCCGTCCGGTAGACCTCGTCGGGCATGGTAAGTGCGGCATAGAGTGGGAGCGCTTGGAGCCACGCCGCCGCCCCAGGGGAAGAGGCGGAGAGAAGCCGAGCACGCCCGCGAACGTCAGACGGAGGGAGAAGCTCCACCGCCTGGTCGGAGGCCGCCTTCTCGACCAATGCCGTGAAGCGTGCCTGAGCCCGCAGGTCTGGAGTGTGGGCGAGGTGCCGGAAAGGAACAGTCTGCTCGGACATGTTGGGGTGGACCTGCAGGAGCCTGTCGCGGGCAGTGCGGAGGGCGACTTGGAAGGGGAGGTGGCCTGTCTCCACATCGGCTGCCGCCCGCTCCAGGGCGCGTTGTCCGTGCACGAGGAACCGCTGACACATGGGGGCGGCCACCTGCGCCCAGCTTCCCAGGAAGGCCGCCTCACAGACGCGGGCAACTGAGCGGCATCCCAAGCCGCCACGACTGATCGGCAGGCTGGCCTGCAGCTGCGCAGCTTGGGTGGTGAGGAACGCCGGGTGCTGCACGAGGGAGGCTGCGGCCGCCATAATGCCAGTGTCGAAGGCCTCATACGCTGCCGTCACCGCCGGTGAGGGAAGGACGGTGCGGGCCAGGTAGTGGGGCCGCTGCGTGATGCACCGGGTCAGCATGGCGGTTGCCAGCTGCATGTCGTTCAGCGTGTGCAGGCGGGCCGCCGGCCGGAGGTGGTCCTGCAGCCGCCCCTGCAGCTGCTCCGCCACGAAGGCAGGTGCGCCCAGGGGGACGTAGAGGAGAGTGAGACCCTCGGCCGGTGTCTGGCAGCCCACGGGCAGGCCCAGGTGGGCTGGCAGGGGACCTGCCGGGGACCAGGCACAGCACTTGTCCGCCCTGATGTCCAGGCCGATCGCGCCCAGCTGCACCTGGAGGGTAGCAAAGGCTGCCACGACGTCTGCAGGCGGTCCCACCAGAGTGGTATCATCTGCGTAAGTCGGCACCAGCACGCCAGGGTGAGCCGCGACCGTTGCCTGGAGCGCGCGATGGTGTGCCAGCGCGTAGTAGAATCCAGCGAGTGGATCCCCTTGACGTGCACCCCTGGTGGAGTGGAGGGTCTCCACCGCTCCCCCCTCCGTCCGCCACAGCAGGTCACTTGGCCGACCGTACCCCAGCCTGAAGAAGGGAAGAAGGCTGGGGAAGGTCTTTCTCAGCTCCTCCGCAATGAGTCCCGATCAACGCTATTGAAAGCATTGCGGACATCGACTGCCATAGCCACCCACTCGGGGTGCAGGTCCAGGGTGGCCCGTACGCCGTGCACGACCGTCTCGCCGCCGCTCCGCAGCCCCGCGCCGAACTGCTGGGGCGCCAGGTGTGCTTGGGCCTGCCCCGCGTGCTGTTGCCAGAGTGCGCGCCCCACCAGACGGTAGAGTACCTCCCCGATGGCGATGGGCCGGACCCCTCCGCCGGCCTTGCTGAGCGCCAGCAGTGTACTGGCGCACAGGACGTCCCGAACGCTGGCTGGGACCTGGTCGCGAGCTAGGAGCTGGCACACCTGGTGGAGCGCCGCGAAGTCGGCAGCGTCCCCCTCCAAGAAGCTTTCCCGGTGGTGCTCGGTGAGCATGTGGGAAGGACCTCCAGCGGCTGCGTGGCGGCTGCTCTGCAGGGCCTGCCGCAGGGCGTCGGCGTCGAGGACCACCTCCTCCAGCGGGGTGAAGGTGTCCAGCCCAGGGGGCAGGGGGTTGCGCGCCGGAGGGTGCAGGGAGTCCAGGGCCGCCCGCGTGGCGGCGTTGGTGGGCGCCAGCACCGAGTCGTCCAGGGCCTGGACCGCCCTGGACAACTCGCCCGCATGGTCGAAGCGTAGCGCCCAGCGGACAATGGCGGCCCCGGCTGGCGCGGCCCGCGTGGCCCCATGGTCTGCCGCCGAGGCGGCCACCGCTGCATCGTGGCGCACCAGAAGCTCCTCCCACTGGCCGCCCTCGAACATCTGGACGCGCTCCAGGAGGGGCTGCTGGCCCTGCCGGCGGCCGTCGTTGGGGACGCGCCCGAGCAGTAGCCGGGGGAAGAGGAGGAACTGCTTCCAGGCCGCCTCGTCCCGATGGTCTCGGACAATCCGCTGCATCGCCGGGCGAAGCGCGCGGCGAATGTGTGGACGCACCCAGCGGGGAACGTGGCGGACGAGCGGGAGGGCCGCCTGGCGGTGGACGGCTGCCAGGTCGAGGCCGGCCAGCCACTGCCAGTGCTGAGGCGTGGGTGGGGACGGCGCGGGTGGGACTGGCCGGCCTGGCCGGCCCCGGCGGCCACC
>WELB01000003.1:1264508-1274585 GCA_009602725.1 Spirogloea muscicola | reverse complement strand
GCAGCAGCCTCTGGCTTGCGCAGCGGGGTTGCTCTTCCTCCCCTCAGCTCATCTGACTTCCTACTGCTGACACGGGGGTATTGAGGGCGCCCTGTCTGCCTAGCCTTTGGCTCCGTCATGAACACCTGTATGCATCTGGCTGGCATTTCACAGCCGATTCTTTCATATCAGCAGCCGCTTTTTCTCTTTCTTTGGCTTTGGTACATTGTCCATTGTTTTTGGGCTGGCTTTGCCAGCTCCTCTTCTCTCTGGGCGAGCACTTTCTTTGCCCCAAGCCGGTGCCCGCATGTGCTCCACGCCGCCCGTCGTCCACGCTCGTCTGGCGCGCCCCGTAGCCGCCGTCGCCAAGCGGGGCCGCTACATCTGGCCCCCCGCCAAACTGGCGGCCCGCCCTCCTAGATTTGGGGAGTGTCCCACCCGGCGTCACATGGCCGCCCCCGCCACGGGAGCCATGCAATGATCACGCCATACCCCGCCGTCGCCGCCGCCGCCGCCGCCGACGCCGCCGCCGCCGCCGCCGCCTCAGCGCCCGCGAAGAGAGCGCCGTGGCGTAGCCCCTCTGCGGGAGGAGTGCCGTTGCGGTCATGGCGCCCCCGGCGGGGGCGGCGGCCGCGCTCGCGGCGGCGGTGGTCGACGTCAAGGCCGCCGGGGCTGGCGCCTTCGCCGGCAGGTCCGCGGCCGCCGCGGCCCGTGCCGCCGTGCCGCCATGGCCGTTCGCGGTTGCCTGCAGCTCCGCTCCGCTGGAGGCGCCAGATGGCACGCCCGACGGCCGACCAATGCGCTGCTCCGCATCGCCGGCAATGGCAGGCTGTGGGATGCGGTCGTCGTCGGCGGCGGGCACAACGGCCTCGTCGCCGCCGCGTACCTCGCCAAGGCCGGCCGGAGCGTGGCGGTGCTGGAGCGGCGGCCTGTGCTGGGCGGCGCTGCAGTCACCGAGGAGCTCGTTCCGGGATTCAAGTTCTCCCGCGCCAGCTACCTCCAGAGCCTCCTCCGGCCGGCCATCATCAGGCGCGCACCTATCTGCAGCTCACTGTCGCCTCTGCAATGACTTTGCCCCTTCTTCAAGCTTGGCGAATTCTGATTTTCTCGACAAGTATTGTGTGATGATTACAACCCCGGCTTACAACCGTAAGGTCCTCAAGTAATCACTTAGTGGAAGAGGAAGTGATCTAGGCAAAACAATCAGGAGGTGGATTTAGAAGCAGCAAATCAAACTCACAAAGGGCTTTCCATGTGACCTTTCTGCTGCCTTTAATGCAACTAGCAAATTGGCCCTCAGTCGCGATTGTGTTGGCGTGTGCTGCTGGCAATGCAGGGACTTGAAGCTGCACCAGCACGGTCTGAAGCTCCTCCCAAGGAGCCCGTCCTCGTTCACGCCGCTCTGCGACGGCCGCTACCTGCTCATGGGTCCTGATGCAGAGCTCAACGACGCCGAAATCTCAAAGTTCTCCAAGGCCGACGCCAAGGCGTATCCCAAGTACGCCAAGGCCAACCAGGCCTGATGAGTCGTGACATTCTCCACTTGCATATATGCCTGTTCATGTTCCGTTGCAGGCCCTTGTGCAAGCTCCCATGCCAGCTCAGAGGATTTAGGATTTAGGGGTTTAGGGTTTAGTCTCGTGGCACGACTCCGGCTGCAGTAAACAGCATTGGGAGTGGGAGGAAATGCACCGCTGTTTGCTGCTAATACTTTTCAGCAGGTATGAGCAGATGCTGGAGAAGTTCACAGCCTTCCTGGACCCCCTTCTAGACACAGTGCCTCCGGAGCCGTCGTCATGGAGGCAAGGAGGGTGGAGGTTGTCTGAGCAGTGGCAGCAGACAAAGAGCACGGCTGGCATGCTCAGGCGCCTGGCGGGCATGGGTGCTAAGAGCACACTGTAAGGATTTACCTGCTGAGAGGATTACGTGTTAGAGCTGGTTGAGCTCTTGAGTTACAGGAAAGGCTCAGGCTGCAGCCAGTGTGGCATGTGACATCCAGCGACAGATATGTGATACTTTTGAGTATGGTGTGTATTACAAAGCACGGCCGCTGTCCTTGTGGTATATTTTACTCGCTGACTGTGGCACTGTGCTTTGTCTCTGTTGTTAGTGAATTTGCAGAACTGATGCTTGCCCCAGCTGCAACTGTCCTTGACCGATGGTTTCAGGTCAGTCAGATGCTCAATAACATCCTTGGTCCTGGTAGTAGATTGCTCAAGCACCAAGAGCGGAGGGAGATACTCTCTTGAAAACGGGTGATTCAAGTGGCGGCCATCCATTTCACATATTCACTGCTGCGTATTGGCTGCTGACCAGGCAGATGTCTTGAAAGCAACCCTAGCAACGGATGCAGTAATTGGGGCTATGGTATGTAGCTGTTGAAAGCTCAATCTGAGACAATCCCTGACAGAAGCAGACTGGCATATTCACATTACCGCATCTCAGAAAGAGCCTTGTTATTATTTCGAGCGAGCAATTCCAATGTACATACTTTTCAAGCCAATGCATGACCGTCGCTCTCTCCATATAGGACATGCAGGTACAGGGCAAAGAGAGATACAATCTACTGCATAGTACGTGCTATGTCTAGTAGTCTAGCTGCAAGGTCCCTGCTGCCACCAAGCAAGTGATGCTCTTCCAGCTATCTGTCAATCATGCAGGCGAGCCCGCATTCACTCGGCAGCGGTTACGTACTCCTCCACCATGTGATGGGGGAGACTGATGGCAAGCGAGGAGTATGGTCGTAAGTCAGCTATGCATACGATAATGTAGGCACGGCCGTTGTCCTACTCTGGTGCAGATGTCACTCAGCTCAACGCAGTGGTTCAACTCTGTAGTGTTTGGGACTGATGCGAAAGTAGTCGATAGTGTTGGTTCTCCACCAATAAGAGCTTGATGAGGAGCATTGCTGATTGCGATCACAGTTTCGTGGAGGGAGGCATGGGTTCTGTGTCTTCAGCCATCGCCTCAGCTGGCGCAGAAGCTGGGGTCACCTTCGGCACCAATGCAGAGGTCCTGTCCATGTCCAACTGCATCAAGGATGTCACTGAGCAGAGCGCTCTTAACTCGCTTGGTAATTGCTTAGTACTTTGTTGATCAAGAGTGCTGCTCTGCTTGTCACAACCTATTGATGCTCCTTCAAAGTTGCAGGTCAAGGAGATTGTAGTGGAAGGCGTCGACAGTCAAGGCAGTGGTGGCAGAGTTACTGGAGTAAGATTCGTTGTTCCTCCATAGCCTGAGCCAGAACCTTCTCATCAATATTGTCCTTAAGGTGGGCAGGCCAAGCAGAAGGGCATGTGTCAATCAAGCGCAGAAGTAAAGTATGACCTGGACCTGGCAGGTACTGCTGGAGGATGGCACAGAGGTGAAGGCCAAGCAGGTCCTGTCAAATGCTACACCCCACATCACATTTGAGGTGGGTCTCCAGGCAGCGCCTCTGAGAGCTACTTGCTGAAGTGTGCGCTTTCTCAGAGCACCAGCATGTTGTGGGTCTTTGTCCTGATGATCTTGTCCTGGTTTTGCGTCACAAGCATTATAGAAAGAACAATATGTAGGCGATGCTCTTTACCGTGAGTTTCATTGTTGATGTGGCAGCAGAAGCTGATCCCAGCTGCTTTACCTGCAGAGTTCAGGACAGCCATTCTTTCAATTGATTATAACTCGGTAGGTGCGGCTTAGCTTTCCTTCATTCCTTGTCCAATTGCAAGTGTAAGGTTGTATAGTTGAGAATTGCCAGCTCCGCTGGACTGGACTTTAAAGCACATGTAGTTGTACCTGTTGCCATCTTGCTCGTTCATCGAGCATGACAGAGGAGTGTCCGAATTTGTGCAAAGTACATCTGAGAGCCCATCTCATGGTATTGTAGACTACTTCATAGTTATCAATCTTCATCATATGGTATTGTAGGCTACCACAAAGATCAATGTTGCAGTCGACCGGCTACCAAATTTCAACGCTACTCCTACAAGAGAAGGGACGCTAGGCCCTGAACATATGGGAACCATTCACCTCGGCACTGAGAGGTGAAGAGCAGAATCTAGTACATCATCCATGACGTGACTGTGAGAAGCAAGAGAAGCTCTGGTAGGTGTGGATGACCTGATGATCAAGCAGAACCACTGTAAAGAGCATGCTGCATGCTTGTGATGCCAATCTATGTGCATGGATAAGGCTAACAGAAATAGCTGTCTGTCTGTTGACTCGCTTTGCTGAAGGCTGACTGACATGACTTTGCATATTGCCCATTTGCTGAGCAGCATCAGTGACATTCACAGAGCATACACAGATGCAGTCAAGGGGTGTGCCTCAACGTGCCCTCTTATTGAGATGACTATACCATCTGCCCTTGACAGGACTATCTCTCCTCCAGGTAAGAAGTCACAACTTGGATAAATATGTGCTTCTCAACAAGCTGTTCTTCATAAATGTATGACGCTTCAGCTGTGACACTTCATTGAGCTTCATTACGTTCCTACTCCTTTGCAGGGAAGCATGTCATCAACATGTTTGTCCAGTACACGCCTTACCAGCTGCATGAGGGCACATGGGCCGACGCAAAGCAGAAGGTCAGCGACTTGTTGCCAAGAATATTTCCGCACAGCAGGGATTTGTATGTCTTTGAGGCTCAGGTTGCATGCTTTCATTCTGGGAGTCTCTGACATTCCGTCTGAATGTCTCTTTGCCAGGATGAATTTGCCAAAACGTGCTTCCGGTTAGTGGAGGAGTATGCTCCTGGTTTCACATCCTCCATTGTCGCTCGTGATATACTGACTCCGCCTGACTTGGAGCAGGTTTTCGGCCTCACAGGTCCTGGTCGCTCCTCCACGGCCTCATCTATGAAGGATGACACTGTTGTCTTACCCGAGCAATCTATTGCCTGATCAGCTTGCTGTATAACACCAAAAATGAACATGTTGAAGTTGCGTGTCATCAGTATGGTCGTTGACTGAGCGTCATCACGATGTGCATGCTCTGTGCTAGGCGGCAACATCTTCCACGGGTCTATGGGCCTCGATTCCTTGTTCCTGCTGCGGCCCGTGCGGGGCTCCTCGGACTATCGGACGCCCGTCAGGGGCCTCTACCTCTGCGGTGCTGGCGCGCACCCAGGAGGTGGTGTTATGGGTGCTCCAGGCAGAAATGCTGCGGCCGTGGCGATGAGAGACTTGAGACAGCATTGAATTATTTAACCAGTTTGTGCTTGGTCCGCAGTGACCCACATTGAGTCACTTTATCTTCAATTACTTTAAGTTAAGGTCCCATGTTAAGTATCTGCTAGTAAAGTGATGTAGACCTTACTTCGTTGCTGTCCTCCTCGAGGACGAATTGCAGCTGCAATACCAAGGCATGCAGTGACGTCAAAGGAGCCAGTAAATGACTGACTTGACTCGCAGACCATGGTGGAGCCTGAGGATGACAGTTGGCTCTCTCGCCAGAGCTCTGCCTCACGCTAGCTACAAAATTGATAACTTTTCAGGATCAAAATTATGACTCTTAGTACCCAGATATGGCAGAAAGCTTGCACATCCTCTCTTGAGGACTGTGCTCTGTGCACCTCACTGCCAGATTGCCACCTCCCAAGTTGGCAACGAGGTCGTGTCATGCCTCCCCCACCACCAGTCAATTTGGCCGCGCTTTCTTTCATGTAGTGCCATGACAGAATCAAGCTCCAAAACCACCTTGCCCGTGATGCCAACTACGCAGTATGCACCATCTGCGTCATTGCCATAGAGTCGCTGCAAGGCCAGAGGGCTCCGAGCAACACTCACCATAAGTGAATGGTATCTAGGGCCTCAAAGCGTATTACCCCAGGATGCTGCAGCCAAACCTTGTGACCAGACGTTATGCTTTTCCTTGTCATGAGATACTCCGTCGGTGGTCCATTCGTGTCGATCCAACAAGGATGGCGACGTAGCGGTATATGTGGACATAACAGGTGGACTCACATTTGCTTCAGAGTGCAAGGAGTCGCGACCAGGCTACCTCCGGCTACACGTTCGCTAAGAAAGATGCGTATCTGCGGCCCAGCCATACGCTGGCAACGGCTGGGCAGCCCCTATCCCGCCCGAACCGCTCAAATGAAGCCCGAAGAAGCCCTAAAGCCCGCTCCGATGGGTGTGACCCACCTTGACGAGTTTTGGCGGGGCCAGCCAGCGGGTGAGGTTGGTAGTGGTAGAAATGACATTCTCGAGCTTCACTCTGGCCTTTACCGACGCATTTGACCGCTCCCACCCAGCCCAGTCTGCCACCAAGGCTGGGTATGCGGTCGCCTGCGCCGCTCGGGCAAAAAAGATCAAGTACGCCGACCATCCGCCGGAAGACGAGTTCTTCCCGTTGGCAATTGACATCCATGGGGCACTGGGCGCTCGGTGGCTTGAGCTACTTAACCAGCTCGCCCGCCACGCAATCGCCCGTCGCTTCCATGGTGAACCGGTAGACTTTCCTGCAGCCGGGTCGCTGGCGCAAGTGTATCGCATGCGCTTGGCCGTCTCGCTGCAGAGGTCCATGGCCCGTGCGCTGCACCTTCGTGCCGCTGCTGCCTCTGGCTCTGTCCAGGGGACCCACTTCCAGGACCCTAGCCTCTCTGATTTGCGGCTGCTTAGCAGGGGTCACTGAGTATTTTGTAGCTGCTTTCTTCCTTTGTGTGCTTTGGTTTCTTAGCGCTTCCTCTGGCCCCCATCTCGTTCTTTGTTCATTCTTTTTTGGGCTGGCTTGTCCAGCCCCTATCCTCAATGGGCGAGCCCTTTCTTCTTTTGAGACGGCTCCTTCGAACCTTTGTCAATCTTTGTTCGGGCTGGCTTATCGCAGCCCTAGCCCCCAGTGGGAGAGCCGCAACTTCTATTCGAGACGGTCTCAGGCGATATGGCCTTGAGACCTGGAGTGCCGAAATACTGTATGGCCTGCCCCCAAAATCAATGTAATTCTTCGCCTGACCAATGATAAGGGGTGCGGAGGGCCGGAGCCGAGCGGTCCACTCGGCCCAGTCTCTCCCTCTTGCCAAGATCGGCCCCGGCGCCGCCGCCGCCGCCGCATTGCCTTCGGGCGTCTTCGCACCTGTGGGGACACGCCAAGAAGGCGTGGGCTCACAGGAAGGGCCGCGCTTCTAGAGAGCCTTACCTCCGTATGACCTTGCCACCGGTCGCGTCAGGATCGGGACACCAGGTAAGCCATGAAACATCGTGACCTTTGATGTGCAGAGATCGAGCATCGCCTTGATCTGCTCTGAGGCTATCAAGTACAGTCTTGGCGTCACTTGCTTACTTATGGAATTCCATCAGTTGATCTTGGACTGGCATTGTGGAATCTGCTGTTGTGTTGGGGCCACATTGCCCTGTTCGAATAGATAGCCGGAGACTCTGTTACGAGTAGATAGCCGGAGACACCATTCAAATAGATAGCCGGAGAATCTATTCAAGTAGGTAGACGGCGACCCTCTTATCACTGGGAACTGGATCTTGCGCTCGCACTGGGTTACTAGCAACTGGTTCTTGCACTGCTCCGAACTAGTGAAGGACCACATCAAAGACGTACTCTTGCCGGTCTTCAGTTTCATTGCATTGAGTGCTGCATTTCTTGTCACCACTCGCTTCTTTTACTGGGCCGAGTGGATTTATTGAGCAATGCCACAGAAGCAAGCTGCTCGATTCGCTCGGTGGGAGGCCTGCATGGAGCGATTGTGTCAGCTAAGATTTTTGACGCTGACGTAGCCATCACTGCTGTCAAAGTCTGATGATAGCAGGTTTTCCTTGCCAGGGTTCAGTCCAGTTTCGGCCAGGGCTCCGCGTGTCGTGCTCTCCGCCCTGTCCCATTGGACTGAACCCTTGGCAGGGGAACCCTGCTATCACCAGTCCTCACCGTGCTGCGGTGATGGCAACGTCA
Organism: Spirogloea muscicola; assembly: GCA_009602725.1. Classification (NCBI taxonomy): domain Eukaryota; kingdom Viridiplantae; phylum Streptophyta; class Zygnematophyceae; order Spirogloeales; family Spirogloeaceae; genus Spirogloea; species Spirogloea muscicola. The sequence continues at coordinate 1,266,731 of WELB01000003.1, read as the reverse complement.
GCATCAGAAATCCTAGCTGACACACAATTACCCCATGCAGGCCTCCCACCGAGCGCATCGAGCAGCTTGCTTCTGTAGCATTGCTCGATACGTTAAAAGGGATAATCAAGTTTGTCAACGATGAATAAGACACAGGCGCCAATGCACGTTCTCATGGACACAGGTGACCAACCATTCCTATTGGCTGTCGATTTGCTAAGTTGTTGAATATTGGGAAGGATGATCTGATTCTTAACCAGGTAAGGATCATAACCGCCACTGGTGGCTCAGACAGTGTAGTTGGGGTCACCAAGCGCCTACTGTGTATTACTTGACTTGCACAAGATCCTAGGCAGCGTACTTTCTTCGAAGCTGTATGCATGATCACCCGGGCAACCACATACAATATCTTATTCGGTACAGAAAGCTTGGTGCCATTGGGATGTGGATAGGTTACTATGCCGAAAGAGCCCGGTACCCAACCCGATGGAGAACGCCTGGTACTCATGAAGTCATGTTGCCTCTGTTAAGGGGTGGGAGTCCATTTAGCAAACTGGCTAATACTGGTATTGTTGCCATGGACTCAGAGAAGACGGAATAGGTGATTTCTGAGGAGCCTGTGAATTCTGAGGTAATTGCGGAGACTAAGGAGACCAGGAAGCAGAAGGACGCATCAGCAGATCAAGAAGTGTCTCTCTCCAAAGGAGGAAGATGCGTCTGCAGCATTAGCAATGCATCCACTACAGGAAGCCAAAACAGCTGACCCATCACTTCCTCAGATCCTCCCAGCTCCCAAGAGAGCTCTGCAGATTGTCGTACCTGGACAAGGTCAGGCACGTCAGCTGGTACGTCCCATTCTACCGGTACCCGAGATGGGCCTGACCTCTGCACAGTATGAAGCGCTCCAGGTGGAGAACATTAATGAGATGATCAAAGCAGCAAGGGTGTGCTTTTCATTAGTAGCTCACATTCGTGCTCAGGAAGCATGGTCGGTTGCAACTCCATCTGCAAAGCCACCTGTCGTGGCTTCCAATGCTGGCCATGACGACGTCGAGGAGATTGGGCCCTTTTCCGACGGCGTTATACAATGGTCAATATTGCCAGCAGGAATTGTCCTGGTGGAAGTTCTTGGAGGCACAGCCAACTGTTTAAAGGTAGCTCTGCAGACTCACATCAAGGAGGCAAAATCCTACATTGATAAGGGTGTCGAGGCTCGTGAGGCTGCACAACATCACATTCACCTCCTTCAACAGCAGCCCACTTCTCCTTGGATTGGTTCCACCATTGACAAGTGGGACATACTACTACCCAGGGTATAAGTAAGCCGCTGATTCGCCTGCCCTCCAGAAATTACCAACAGTGGACCTGGTGATAGCAGTTTTCCTTGCCAGGGATTTCGTCCAATGGGACAGGGCCCTGGGAATCTCCATCAGAACTTTATTAGGCTATCTCATTAAGCATGTTTCTGTTTCCAATAGCCTGAACACCTGAATTCCTCTTGTTTGACTTTTATTCTCAATGTGTTGCGTTGCCTGCCACGGGGACCCCAACGTTTCACCTGAATTCTGTACTCATCTGCTCTATTTACATTATCTGGCAGTCTACGCTGCATGGCACGACATCCTCCCCTCAGCTCATCTGACCTCCTATTGACTGACACTATTGACTGACACGGGGGTACCAAGAGCGCCCCTTCACCGGCCTCGCCCGACCCCCCGCGGTGCCAATACTGCACGAAGCCCTACACCACGCGGTCAGGCCGGACCCTCCATGAACGGGCCTGCGTGTGCAACAACAACCGTGCGGAGCAGGCGCGAGGCGCAGCTGCTGCAGGTGGCCGCCGGGGCCGGCCAGGCCGGCCAGTCCCACCCGCGCCGTCCCCACCCACGCCTCAGCACTGGCAGTGGCTGGCCGGCCTCGACCTGGCAGCCGTCCACCGCCAGGCGGCCCTCCCGCTCGTCCGCCACGTTCCCCGCTGGGTGCGTCCACACATTCGCCGCGCGCTTCGCCAGGCGATGCAGCGGGTTGTCCGAGACCATCGGGACGAGGCGGCCTGGAAGCAGTTCCTCCTCTTCCCCCGGCTACTGCTCGGGCGCGTCCCCAACGACGGCCGCCGGCAGGGCCAGCAGCCCCTCCTGGAGCGCGTCCAGATGTTCGAGGGCGGCCAGTGGGAGGAGCTTCTGGCACGCCACGATGCAGCGGTGGCCGCCTCGGCGGCAGACCATGGGGCCACGCGGGCCGCGC
>WELB01000003.1:1244154-1261737 GCA_009602725.1 Spirogloea muscicola | reverse complement strand
TCTTAGCGCTTCCCCTGGCCCCCTTTTCATACTCTGTTCATTCTTTTTTGGGCTGGCTTTTCCAGCCCCTACCCTCACTGGGCGAGCACTTTCTTCTGCATGGGAAGCTGCAAGTGTCCACTCGCACACGTCAAGCTGTCCGTGAGCCGGAAGAGAACTGAGCCGCAGCGGCGCCGCAGATGCTCGCACGCGGCGGCGGTGCCGCCGCGGCGGCGGCTTCGCCGCCGCCCCGGCAGCGGCGGGGCGCCTTCCACCAGCAGCGGCGCTCCGCCGGCCTCGGGCCGCTGCTCATCCTCTCCTCGCTCGCGGCGTCCGCGTTCTTTGGCAGGTCCGCCGCCGCGATCCCCGCCGCGGCCAGCGCCGCCGCCGCCGCCTTCATCGGCAGCTCGGCGCGATACGGCGGCTGCTCCAGTTGGCGCTGTTGTTGTTGTGCGACGCAGGAAGCGTCAGGCTGACGCGGCGCGCATCTTCGCCGTGGAGCGGGAGAGGCCCTCGGCTGCGGCAGCCGACGGCATGGTGGCGGCACCAGCGGCGCCGCCTCCGGCGCCGCCCCTCCTCGTCGACAGCCATCTCCACGTCTGGGCTGGCCCCGAGGAGGTCCGCGCCGCCAGCCCGCCACCTTCCACATCCTGCTTTGACAACAACCAATAATGGAGACACTTATCTGTTCAGTCTCAGATTATTTCAATTGTGTTAGGGGCGGGTCTAGGGGTTAGGGGTTAGGGTTTCGGGTTGATGGGTTTTGGGTTGAGGGGTTTAGAGGATTGGGGTCTCATGGCCGGCACGGCGCTTCCAGTTGAGTAGCTCTGGCAAAAGCCGTAAAAGGCATGCTCTGTCTTCCCATAACTGCACCTTCATGAGTCGACAGCGTGCAACTCGGGCAGCTGCCACGAGGTGGAGCTGAGGCTATGCTTCGCGCCCAAGCACTAACCCATGCTCACGAGCGTTCATGCAATGCAGGCTGAGGACTTTCCTTATTACCCCGGCCAGGAGCCCACGGTTCTTGGCAGCGTGCAGCACCTTCTTGATGTAAGCTGCTGGCAGCTGTGGCTTAGGTTTTCATTAGAAAGTAGAGCTTGATCCAGACATGACTGGCGTCGTCGAGAAGCTGACCATGAGCTGAATGAGTAGCTGCATGAGCAGCCACCCCTGCTGTAGCCATTATGCTGAAAGACCCCGTTTTTTTTGGTCAACCTTTAGCTTTGGCGTATTGGTCACTTCGGAATGCATGAGTTTGAGACTGGGCCAGATGAACCTTGATTGGTGATTAATGGCAAGCTGTGCTCACTTCAGTGCATGAGAGCGGCTGGTATCGACGGGGCACTTATTGTGCAGCCTATCAATCACCGCTTTGATCACTCATATGTGTCCAGGTGTGTAGAGCATGTGCAATGCATGCCAAGTTGACCTTTTTTTCTGGCTTCAGAGCCATCGCTTGTCTTCGTGTTTGGCACGGTGACACCAAGATGAGGGGTCAGCGTTTTGCAGCTCTATCCCGGCAAGTTCGTGGGTTGCTGCTTAGCAGACCCCACCGAGGGCGGTGGTGGCTTGGAGGAGATGACACGGCTCTTGACCCAGGTGCTTCATCTCGGGGGGACTCCGACCTCTCTTCTCGGGCACCCTGAACCTCAGTCCTGTGCTGTAAGCATGATAGTGTCAGACCGAGATTTAGAGATAGAGGTTCGTAAGCAATCTAGAGATCAGTAATTGTCAAGCACTGTGCTGTCCAATGTGGCTCACATTCACAGAGCACTTGCCGTTGTCAGCTGTGGTCTCTCATCCGCATTGTAGATGATGCTGTTGCATGGACATATAAGCACCGGATTTATCAGCCTTAGACAAACAATAAGCATTGGGCTCTTCCCTCTGCTAGGGAGGCTTCAGAGCTGTGCGCTTCAACCCTTACCTCTGGCCAAGTGGGCAGAAAGTGAGTCCATAGTACTTTGACCTCCATAACGCACTTTGTCCTGCATTGTAGAGCTAGCATTCTCCAGGATCACTCGAAAACCTGTCTTCCTTACGAAACGGCTTTGCTACAAAGCAGAGCCACACTTAGCCCTCAAATGACCTTCTGATTCACCTTTGTATTGAGTTACTACATGTACACTCTCCATGATCTGTCACTAGTGATATGTGCTTCATGCAGAGTTACTACATATACACTCTCTGTGATCTGCCACTAGTGACATGTGCTTCATGCAAACGCTGACCGTCACAGTCAATCTTACAGATGACCAATGAGGTAGGGCGGGCTATGTTTCGGAGAGCAGGCGAGCTTGGTGCGCCAGTTGGCTTCATGTGCTTCAAGGTCCCCAAACCCACGCTCAAGGCCTTGACAGGCAAAGCTGCAATGTAGCAACGCAAAAACAATGTCACCACTTCATTCATGTGTCTCTTTCTGCGCTGGTGCAAAGACTTCAACTTGCTAGTATTATTTGGACCGTATGTAACTTGCTGAAATCATTGAGCTGGATGGCATGCCGCAGGGCTTGCTACTGCACCTTGAGGAAATTGAGATATTGTGCGCCACATACCCTTACACCAATGTTATGTTTGACCACTTTGGATTCTGCAAGCCTCCACTGTAAGTCAGACAAGACAAGCTCCAACCTGCTGTCTAAGGTCCAGTAGAATCCTCGGCATGCTCCACCAAATTCAAGGACATGGTGGATGTTGTGATGCAGATGCTGACATCTGCAGGAGTTGATTTTGCTACAATACTTATCTTTTGTTTCTTGTGCGTGTGGGATACTACTAATTCTGCTCCGCCTTTAGCGTCCATCTTCAGTGTCGTTGTTCACAATATCAAGGAATTGCCTCTTTCATGTCACCTACAGGGAGACTGGAGAAGGCCGAGAAGCCTGGACTGCTCTCCTCAGCCTGTCTCGCTTTCCAAGGGTGACGCCTTCTACCTTGTATGCCCACGGAATTGTCTCTCCTAGGCATCATCTCAAGATTACTGCTTTGAGGCAGCTTCCAGTCGAACTCGTGAACCTCAACTTTCAGGCACTGGGCAGTGCAATATGAGATCAGACTTGCAGTTGAGTGTAGCTCAAAGTTCTCTTGACGGTCCTTGTCCCTTGTCATTGTTGCAGGTCTTTGTGAAGGTGAGTGCTTTCTTCCGAGTGTCACGGGAGGGCTATCCTTATAGAGATACTTGGCCTCTCGTTCAAGAGTTGGTCAACACATTTGGAGCTCAGAGGCTTCTGTGGGGAAGGTCAGGCTGAAGATGACCTAGATGCTCAACTCTTGACAAATTGTAATGTTGCTCTAGCGCAGCTTTCCTTGGTTCAAAAGGAGACTTTCTGTGCTGGCAAGCCTGTGTTCAATGGCAGAGTAAAGCTTGCTTGCAGATTGTATAGGCTGCAGGTTTGCTGCAGCCTTCCTGCAACTGGCCTGCAGTCAGATTGTGCATAGGGCCACTTGAAGCCACATTTTACAAACTTGACGACTGCCAATGGTATTAGCACCTAAAGTCATTGAAGGACTCCGATACTAAGTAACTTTTGCCTCTTTTGTAAACTGCAGTGACTTTCCCTACGTAACAGAAGAGTGCGGTTACAGTGCAAGTTGGCAGATCCTGCCAAGCGAGAAGGATATTCAGGAGGAGCTCATGTCAAGGCAAGATGCTGCGCTTGTCCTGGGAGGCAGTGCGCGGTTGCTTTTCCCCGGAGCTTGGGCCAACTAATGATGCAAGCGACAGAATTTGCATGACAGCCGTTGGTCAGTCCGTAGCTTCTGGTGAGCAGGTCAATGAAGGCACGTCTGTGCCCATTGGCATGTCAATTCTTGGTGTCTCCAGACTTTGCGGAGTAGGTAAATTATCTCTGTGCAGCAGCTAGATGAGCATCCAGATTGTCAACAAGTGGACCTAGAGCAGTTTGCAAGCACCGAAGCACTGAAGCGTGCTTCAGTGCTTCAGTGCTCTAGTGCTCTTCAATGCCACATTGTAGGATCTGGAGAAATATCTTCCAGTAGTGGGCGATGGCTGTGATTTGGCCAGCCCAGGAAAAAGAACAAAGTTTGAAGCGGCCAGAGGAGCGCTCGAGCATACAGCGACTCAAGTGGCCACTGGGTGCTCCATCTCCCCTGTTGAGCAGCCGCAGGTCAGAGAAATTACTCTCCGAGTAGCAGGTCTCCTGTCTATAGCCAGAGTCTGGGCCGTCAAATTTGATGTCATCGTCAACTGTCAGCAGATATGGTCAAGAGGGCGCCGCCATTGTGAAATGAAGGCCACCCATCAAAGGCAAGTGGTTCCCTGCTGCAGCCACCACCCGTGTCAACTATCATCTAGCGACCTTTATGTATTGGCCCATGGTTACTGAGCGGGTCAATCTGCAGTGGGTGATGTATGTCATTAGATGTGCTTGCCTTTGTACTTGGCCATGTCGGCCTTTGCTTATTCCAAATACACGAAATTTCCCTGTCGGAATTGCATTGTTCAATTTCGATTGGCAGATCACTTTCCGTCACAAGCAAGCCGAGGTAACTATGAAGGTAGGTTAGCTGATACATATGCAGCCACCTGTCTGTGCTCAGAGCACATGATGCCAGCATACACCCCATGCTGTAATGAATGGACACAGCTTATAAATATATCACAGTTGCACTGAAAGAATTGTTTCAGGCCCATATTTGACACGAGATGTGTCAGTCATGCCGCCTCTGCAGGCCAGGGGCATTCTGGATCCTCAAAGTCAGGTCCTCGCATGCAACATAAGGATCATTGGTCCTTGGACAGTGCCATTGCACTCATATTGCAACTGGACGCTGAACGTCTGGCAAGCAGGGGCTCCATCACCTCGCTTGCCTGCTCTGTACCTTCCACGTCTTCCTCCACAACCCTCCTGCCTTGCCACAGGTCACGTACGAGGGTGCTTAGGCGGTATTGCTTGCTTGTGGGTGTGCTTGTTCCCGAAGGAGCTGTGCCCAAGATGGTACTAAGACTGAGGAGGGAGGAGGATGGTGTGGCCAGAGTGTGGGACATGCCCTCCACCGGGCAGAGCTCTAGCTTCCGCGCCTGCTCCGTCAGGCCAGGCCAGTACTGAAAGCGGAGGTACTTCAAGATGATGGCGGGGCCGATGCCAGTGACAACTGTGAGCTGCATGACGAGCGACAGAAGTCATGGCGAGCAAGACAGTCAATCGCAAACATTGCAAGAACAACTGGCAAAGCGAGCTGCCTTTTGAAGCATTGCAATCCAAATTGTCCAATCCAATGGCAGTGGAGCGATGAACGCCAATGCACTGGGCTTGTGGATTACACCTAATGGCACTTACGCACAATGAGAGTTAGCCAATATCGAGGTTGGCTGCACAGCTGGGGCATGACACCATACATGCCTGCCCATGTTATCCTACTGATGACAAGATTGCATGCAAAGAAGATGAAGATGGTGCCCCAGATGGCCAGGTGTTGGTAGACTGAGAAAGAACTGCAGGCAGAGCATCACAGGATGAAACAGTTTGACGATTCACGTTCTTAGTATATCGGCCCAACCATCTAGCACAACAAGCTGTTATACAAGCTAACAGCCACTACTGGACAATGTCAAAGAACGGTTGTTGATTGCTAAGAGCTTCTGCCGTATCAAAGCACTTGACAAGCTCATGAGCATCGGATGAAAGTGGCATTCTCCTACTTGGTATCGGTAGCGACAAATACAGCAGCAATGCAGATGGAGCTGGTAACGATCATCAGTGATACTTCATCAAGGCTAGAGGAGTGAGTGGCATAGATCGTAACGCCACTTCCATAAGCCATGACTGCCTGTCACACTCAATTTGGTTTTGGTTTGATAGACGGAAAGGGCTATGTGGCCTCAAGTAGCCTCACATTTAAGTAGTATTTACGAAGCCAAACACAAGCAGAATGACATGTACCAGAAGCATGAGGACCTCAATCGCAGCCTCAACCTCACACCAGTAGTTTTGACTTTGTGATGCAAAGTCATACCATCTGCAAACCCAATGGGTGACTATGACCGGCATCAAATAAGAGCATATGAGATCTGTACCGATTCGCAAGCTTGTGCAGGGCTTCTGATACTTACGTGACATATTGCAGATGCAAACCAACGAGCGAAAGTGCCAGCATTGAGGAGCCTGCAGGTGAAGAAAAGAAGCCTCAAAGTCACATAATATGATGTGCTTAAGGGACACGCACTGTTTATTGACTAGGCCGTAGATTGCCTGTCTAGCGGCCAGTGATTGTGCATGACCACTCTCCCTTCACCTGCCAGACTGACAGGTCGAAAGCAGATGAGGGTACGCCAGAAGTGTTGTGTCTTCGAGGTCTTTGTCAAAAGCAAAGGACAGAGGCGGAAGGGAGGTGTAGACAACGTTATAGGCCATCAGGGAGAACGAGCTGAAAAGTGAGGTCCCAGATACAGCTGAGGCCAGAGTATAACTGCATGGAATGCCCAGTTACACGAGTGATGGCTTCAGCGCAAGACCTTGGTGACACAAATTAAACAAGTTGCATAAATGCAGAATTCAGCAGACAAGAAGCAGACAAGAAAGATGCGACTTGTATGACAGCGTCACCATTGACTCTGAAAGGCACTGTAATGGGTGAAGATGACTCACAATATCTGGTTGAAGGAGACAAGAAGAGACTTGTAGATTGAAAATTGAGCAATGTAAGATGTTCGCATATAGGAGCGCCTGCCATGCACCAGGATGAGCCGAGCCAAAGAGCCAAAATCTGCAACAGCATTGTTGCCAAGAATCGCGTCAGACTTCATTGAGATGTCAAATCAGTGCTCCAGTTCAACCCATGCCACGGAAAGCAAGAATCAAGGACTTGGTCCTACGCTTGGCAACTGCATCATATAAGTATCTCGCACATTCACAACACAGTACTTCTTCCACTCACTGTGCAGCTACTGCACTGAAATCTATTTATAGTATGGGCAAGTCTGCGGCACTCACTGGCAATGCTGAAGTCAGCAGCCCTCGCGGCCTGCATACCTTCTCTGCCTGCAATTCCAACACCCACATGGGCCTGCTGGACCATGCGAGCATCATTCCCACCATCACCAACTGCCACTGTCCTAAAGCCCAAGCTCTTCACCACGTCCACCAGCTGCGGACAGGCGTACACATCCGTCAGCCTTGCTTGGAATGTACTCAATCTAGTCAAGGACCCTTGCAGCAAGCTTCCTGCCCTGCTCCCTGCGACCATAGGAAAATTACTCGTCTCCAACACTGAAGACCACAGATGGAAGTGAGTCTTACTGGCATGCAGCAGTGTGCAGGCAAAGGTGATAAAAAAGAAATGGCGGCTTCTGATTAGTTCCCTGTATTTGCTCCTGGCCAAGCATAAGTCTTTTGAGTAACCCATACCTGAGCCTTCTGTGCAGGCGTTGCTCTGCAGCAAATGCCAGCTGAAGCTAACACCAGTAGTTTTCTTAAGCGTAAGTCGTCCATAGCATGCTCAAGAGCAAAACCGTCAACGACAAGCGCCACCTCCTGTTCACATGCAAACCCTTTTTGTTATGCTGTTACTCCAGTAAGAGATTTCTTACGTGCAACACCACCACACTGCAATGAAGGATAGGATGAGTGATTCTTGAGAATGAATTCTTCAGTGGGTCTGCAATCATCCTTAGCTCATACTTCACTGAAACGTGCATAACCAAGGCAGCTTCCATTCATGGACTACCAACTCCCACTGTGCAAATGGAAGCTGTGAAATATTTGACCAGCGTGGAGCCACCAGAAGTCAAGGACACTCAGCAGTTCTGTGCACGGGTCGTGCACTTTCTTTACCTGCTGCAACTGACTGGCGGCCTCTGCATGTAAGAGGGCTTGGTCAATGCTAGCAGATATCTCATCTGTGGTGTTTCCAGAGACTTCAAGAATGTGCCCTTCAAGCTCTGCAAGCATGTAGTGTGTCAAGGTGCTGATCAGCATGTGTGAGTCCGGCCATATCACTGTGATGCAAACTACAGCAGGTCCCGTAGCAATGTCAGGTAAAGATTGAGGCACCTGGAGGTAGCAACTTGCAGCTGCAAGCGACTTGCATTGCTGTGATTCTCTTGTCTCCTGTTACCATACACATCTTCATACCAGCCTGGCGAAGCATGGTGATAGCCTCTGGTACCCCTGCCTGCAAGGTATCACTTTGCACTTCAGACTTGGAAACAGTGACTTGGCCAAGTCATGCCGACACATCAGGCTTTCATCTAAGATGTTGTGGATTGTTCTGGCGAATGCAACAAATGTATTCAAAAGCAACAGACTGCTCCCATAAGTTTGATAGATAAGCAACAAACACTGACGAGGGCCTACGCAGGCTGCAGAATTTCCCTTTGATACCACACGCGCAATACCAAGACAATCTATACCTGAAGCTTATCTTCAATGGCAGTGACACCCAGCAGATCCAATTCCTTCTCAAGCAAACAGTACGTTTTTGCGACCTACTTCAAGGCACCACAGAGCGAGAATGTTGCTGTTGATGGGCATGTGATGACTACATGATGCAAAGGTTACTCATCCATATCATCAGCTTGGACCAATTCCACAACTAGATGATGCAAGAGGATTCCTGAAAATGTTCATATATATAAATATAAATATATATATATATGTATATGTATGTGTGTGTGTGTGTGTGTGTGCGTGTGTGTAGGAAGTGAAACCCCAGAAGGAGTCTAGGTTGCTTAGCAGACCATGGCAGATGTGTACAATGTATACACTACATGACTGATTTCAACAGCATAGTACAATACACCAAGTGCGACAATGCTTACATCATCATCATGCATCTCTTTAGCAGCCTTCTGGTACTCCTCCTGCCAGGCTAAGTACTCATCTTCATCCAGCTTTCGCATAGCCAGACACAATGTCCTGAACCCTTGGTGAGCGTACTCAGCCAAGGCCCTCATTGATGCATCCATACCTCTTGAATTTGTCTCTGTTGTTATGTGATAACAGCAACAGTAAGTATCAAAATTTAGCACTGCTTGATGTGAAGTATATCTCAGCACATTGCACGTTTTCACAATCTCAGATGATGAAGGCCAATGACAGAAGGGATCCGATAGCAACTCAAATAACTGAGCATCATCTTCTTCTGTCGGAACGTGGATCTAACCCTTGTGCTAATTCCAGTCAACTTTTCTGCTAAGAGAGTGAGCATGCATGCCAGTCTGCCAAATAATTAATGGGACTGGACTGTGCATGGACTTACTTGAGCAGCGAAGAATGGCTTCATCAGCACCCTTGGAAAGCACAAGAATGGTACTGTGATTGATGTCTCGTACTACCACAGACATCATCTGGCGTGTAGAGGTAAATTCAAGGACCTTCAGCACCTCAAAGTCCTTCTGGCCTTGTCCATGGATGTCAAGACCTGGAGTAGCAAAACATAGGGTACATTACATCAGCTTTTGCAAGTCCACCTTTTGCATACTCCAGCTAGATTAATTGGACCATTAGCAGCACAATCCACGTAGGCTCCATCACTGCTGATCACAACAGTCTGTCCACGGCACTGACGAGATCAAGCAGATTGTCCTATCATACCTATGTAAAGATGTCCAATGTGATGTAAAGAGACATAGCCACTTCACGTGCAGTATGGATCCTAAGGATTCTGACGTGGGCTTCTTGTGAAAGTCTACACAGTGGATGAAAGGGGCAATCACATCACATAGTAGGGGCTAATCAGCTCACATAAGTAGGAACCCTGTCTTGAAAAAAGCTGAACACCAACTGAAGCGGCTGCCAGTACCAAAGCCTCCTCATCTTGTGATTCAGCTGCATAGTGCAGCTGCTGCCCTTCACCCCTATAATCATGAACAGCATAAGAAAATAAGAAAATAGCAATGACCTAGCTTACTTGAGAGTTGCCGTGTCCACACCATGTGATGCATACAAAAACAAGAGAGAAACGGGGGCTAATACCTCCCTAATGGCACAACAGTGTTGCTTGCTGCCATTGTGACCAGAAAGTCCAGCACGCAGGTTTGTCCACTTAAGAGGGCTTGTGCCAGGGCTGGATCTATAACACAACACCAACTTACAGCTCTTGAATGTCAGCCACTACAGGTATGTTATCAAGTTTACTCTGTGCATGTTGTGCAGATTGGATTTTGCAAAAGCACAGCAGATATTTGTAGTGTTACCTCAGCCCAACAAAGCTTGTGCTTCAGGAAAAATGATATAGCTCCAAGCGTGACATTGATTGTATGCTTATACATGTTGATCAATATATCCTTTTTATAGATCGATGCAGCAGAGGAGGTGTGAATGGCAGCTGACACCAGCTACATACCTTGACAAGCACCTCCTTCAACGTCATCACCATAGCGAGTGGGTCCTATACAGCATCTTACAAAGTTGAGCTTGTTCTCCGTAAGCGTGCCTGTTTTGTCTGTCAACAAATAGTTCACCTGCCCCAGGTCCTCACTGATAGCTGTGCTGCCATAAACAAGAAGCCGTACAGAAGCCACAGCATAATCAGGTCATCGGGTGCTTTATTTGTGGGTTGGATGCTTGCAGCCTGAAGAAGCTTGACCATACGTTAGCATAAGCAACAAGTACGTTCACATACTGTGCAGTGGCTGCAAGAGCTTGAGAGATGACCGAGGATGAAAGACAAACTTAATGTCATATCTTCTCCAAGTGAAAGCGAAATCTTAAGGGGAAGGGACTGCAAGGTACTTGGATGCATTTGCTCCTGTGCCTGTCTCCTCACAGTACATGTGGCGGTCCCAGCCTATAAGCTTCCCATGGAAGGCCTTGACAAGATCCATGTTGACCTGGAAGAGAGTGTATCGATAGAAATTCAGCCACAGCTGACAATCTTCAACCAGCAATTGCAATGAAGATTGCCATGCAGTCACAAATTTGTGTTGTCATGATTCAGCTGTCTACTAACAGCTGAGATCCACATAATACGTACATGTATGGAGTTGACCTGGATTATGACTAGACCTGAAAAGCATGACACACCTTCAAGGATATAGGAATCATGATAGAAAGCAAGAGTCCAAAGCGCAAAGGAATGATGACATATTCGTATTGTGGAGGCTGTGAGGTATACTGTAGATACCAGGCCTGTCCAAGAGGCCAACACCTGTTTATCAGTACAGAGATCGCTAACACAAAGCGAGCAGCACACATGTAGAAGTACAATCACAGCTTATCTGCGATGCTCTATTGCACTTTCCACTTCTGTCACATCTGCCAAGAGCCACACAGGCATCTTACTGGCTTCTGATTCAAGTGCCTCCACAAGTTGCCAATGCTACCAAGAATAAGGATGATAACAAGCTGAAAGGCAAAGATGACATAGGTCAGCTTATCTATAACAGCATCAACAGCCGCCAGCTTCACAGGAGCCAGTCCTTTGCTCATGCCCATCTTTGTCTCATCGCCTGCCAAACCAGGCAGACACAACTTCCTTAAACAGTAGGGAACATGCTGATCTGAGTCCAATTATGTACTTTACAAAGCAACAATATTATGCAAGCACAAGCAAAGCTGCAAGAAGTACATAGTAAGAGAAAGCACATAGGCAAATTGCATCATAGGGCATCAAGCTTATCAGAGCCAGCAGGTGCTTCCCTTGACTAACCTGTATAAATAGCGACCCCACAGACCCAGTCTGTGTTCTTTATGTGGCAAAATTGTAGTACAGTATTTGAGATGCTGAGGGGAATGATTTTGGAATCAGTAAGCGGATGCTGTAGGGATAAATTAGCTTTGAAGTGGTTGACATTGGGATCAGGAGGGAGGCACTCAATAACTCCCTGTCATCAATAACCAAAAAACTCAACTTGCTTACTTACAGCGCTGGATTCTGCAGTTTGATTGAGCATACCGGTATTACCCGCCTGCACAGCAAGCAAGAGAGCAAGCAGAGTACCACTCTCCAAAAAAACACTCACTGTCATGCAAAGTGATTTTTGCATGACATGGGCAATGATTTCTCACTGCCTGTGTGACATGCTGAGAAATTTGACTAGCTAGCTTTTGGAGAAGCAAGCACTTAAATGTATACAAGATATGCGTCACTGCATTGTATGCTGTCGTGTGTGAAGCTACCTTGACATGTGGCAATTCCTCAACTGACAAATCTTCAGTGGTAAACGGCAAAGTGCGAGATTTGAGGTCTGTCTCTCCATCAAGAGCGGCGGTCTGCAGCCCAAGAATGAGGTCATGTCCTACAATCATGTCTACAAGACTTTCTGAAAAACAGCTGCCTCCAAGTCATCTTTCTCTTCAAGACAACACACTTTGTGTCAAGTTTTTGCTCTGATTATCTTGCAGGTGCCCTCTGGCAACCTTAATCAAGGCCTTAGATACCAAGTGCAGATAAAATACCTCAACAAAGCAACGGCCCGAGGGCTGAGAACAGCAGAGCATGACCAGGTCACAAGGAGCCTCATCGTTTTTTTGGAGCCAGACAAGATCTCCCACCCTGACATCCTGAGATTTCACCTGCGTAAGAACAGTCCTGCACTTGTGACCTTCTCTTGAAGCATGGCTCGAGTTGAAAACAGGTCTGCAGGGAATAAAAAGCGTGATAGAAGAAAGGAGGCCTGCTCCCAGGACCCAAGATATCACCCACAGAGTGAAGGCACGCGGTGCGCATGACATTGAAAGGGAGGCCAATTTCAGCCTTACAACAGAACGCTTGGTTTTGGATATCAAAGGCAACTAGCTCCTATCTGAAGTCAATGCAGGTGTGCAAGGTGATCACGACTGGAGGGGTCATCAAAAAGGGCTTGCAAGCTGCAATCTGCTTAGAAACACTTCAAGAAAAGTAGGATATCCAACTAATTCATTCGTAAGTCAACCGTCTCTCACTGAAACACATATGCAGACACGAGCATGTCACTCTGTCAGATACATTCAAGAGGTAATTTACCTTGACCTTTTCCTTGTTCCGTGTGACCTGCACAAGCTTCTCATTCCAGATCATGTCCCGCTTGTGGCGCTGGTAATCCTCCCAGCCTTCTTTGCAAGCAGTGACTGAGAATATGAGAACCAAGGGGAACCAGGTAGTGATGGGGTTGACTGGTGTTATGGCAGGCCAAAGCTGTAGAAGTGCCACCAGCAAGAAGTATCTATTCATGAACCGGCTGCCACACAGACAGCAAGATGGAAGAGATTGTGCAACAACTCAGGGTCAGCTAAATTCTTAAAGTTTGTGTGAGCTGCTAGATTGGACAAAGCAGCCCTGAGTTGCTCAGGTTGGCTCTTGGACTTGCAACGTTGTGCAACTTGAGCTGGACAGCCTAGCAATCCCTTGAGGTGGACGATTATAGCAATAAAGGCACGATCGGGCATCTCTCGTGGGAGCCGATGTCTCGGCTACGTCTTGATCTAACTTTTTCTTATAGTGGCATTGGAAAGCCTGCACTACGCTGCTCATAGATGGCAAGGCTGCTGTGCTTGCAATATAGACGACCATGTATGATTCAAGCAATAACCATTGATGGTCGCAACGCATGGAATTGGTCACAAGGTGGACACCCTATCAATGCACGACAACAACAGCTCAGGTGAAGCAGAATAGCTGACTGAGGTCAATTGCGGCACACTCCAGGCACTAGAAGGCCCTCAATTGAACGACAACATTGGTAAAGGACGAGCTGACACAAGCTACGGCAGCTCCGGGCGGGCCGGCTGGTACTGCCGCACAGAGTGGGACTCATCGAAGGCCGCAGCAGATGAGTGCAGTCCAGCACCTGAATTGCTCCATAAGGTTCTTGGGGAGGAAGTTCAGCAGGGTGTACTTGGTGTTGACAATCCTGTTGGTCCTGCGCGACGCGGAACCCTGCTCGGCTCCGCCGAAGCGGACGCGGCGGCGGCCGCCGCCATCGCCGGCTGCACCCGAGTCGTCCTCATGACGAGCATCCTTAGCGCCAGGGGCTGTCATCGCCGGCTTCCCCGCCGCCGCCGGTGCCGCAGCTTGGCCTGCCTGCGGGCCCGACCCCGCCGCAGGGCCAGCACTGCAGCGGCAGGAAAGCGTCCAATTGGCGCCGCAGCGGCGCCGCCGCCGCCGCCTGCGGCGCCGGCGCCGGCGCCGACCCAAACGGCGGCGGGGCTCTGCCGGCAGCTGTCACGGCCACCAGCCAGTAGGATCGGACTGCAGGCTGACTAAGAATTCACCGTCATATCCTGGCGGCGTCATCCAGCAATTTACCGTTAGCAACCTAATCGATGAAAACGTTACTTTTCATTCGAAGACACACATGGCAAGGCGAGCCTTATTGAAAGACAACAGCGCTTCCAAATCATTTCTATTATTTCTGTCATTGCTGTCCCTTGGAAGACAGTCGCTTGCGTGGCAGACAGCTGCACAGGCGGCAGCTTGTCACCCACCGATACAAGTCCTGTGTGCTTGAAGAAAGGACGTAAGCACTTCCAGTTGGGGCTTTTACTGAGTTTGCCACCACCATAGCGGGCCTCAACATTTACAAGCCAAGGCGCTTGTGACTACCTTGATCTGTGTGTGAACCTCAGAATGCAAAGCTTTACGTCCTCGCATATTAGTGCCACACATCTCATGATCACCTGAAAATGGCCAAGCCCCTAACTTGCTACTCTGTGCCTGACTTGGAATTGTGCTCCATGAACAACCTCAACAAAGGGCCAGCGAAGAGAGAAGGCGCCAGTGCTCATGAAAGTGATATGGAGGCCAAGCCAAGCCAATACAATACACTGTTGATGTGCAAGGCGAAGGAAGTGCGAGGTTGGGGCTGTTGGAATTCTTGCTCTGCCAGCCCTCGTTTTGTCGCAAATGCGTACATGATCACAAAGAGTTGAGAGTATCACAAAGGGTTGCCTGATTACACGCAGAGCCGGCGAGCACTCAGCTTCACCTGGCCGCACACAGAACTGCCGCACACACAGCACCGCCTCACCGCACACAGAGCCGCCGCGCACACAGCGCCGCCTCGCCTCACACAGAGCCGCCGCGCACACGGCGCCGCCTCACACAGCGCCGCCTCGCCTCACACAGAGCCGCCGCGCACACAGCGCCGCCTCGCCTCACACAGAGCCGCAAGAGTGTTTGGGCCAATTATGCGCCCAGCCGGGGCCTCCCCTTATCTAGGGAGTTTCTCATCGGCATAGAAGAGTAGGCATAGTGGGTGATTCTACCGACCCACTGATTCACCATATTTCTATATTCAACAGGGGCTACACAAATCGAAGGTCGAATATTAGCCTAGGTACCAGCAGATTGCATTGGCCTGACACAATTTTGAGCCTTGATTTTACGTTGCAAGGCCATTCTAGCATGCAAACGATCACAAAGAAAGCAAGAGGAGCTTCGGATCTGCATTAGCTTAGCTCTCAAAGTCAGATCAGCATGGGGCCAATAACGGCAGATGCAATGACACCGTTGGGCATTTGCAGGACAAGGTCAAGGCAGAAACAAAAAATTTGCCCTTCATATAAGCAAGCACCCCTTTAGAGCGCAGCATCACAGTAGTTTCGACAATCAGCCTCTTAGGACGAGATGCAAAATGGAAGGGATGGTCATACGAAGCCCTTCCCTGAAGCTGCTGCTTCTGCAATTCCTTCACCCTCCTTTGCACGATCTAAACAATACTTAGCAACGTCTCGGAACTTAGGGAGACACTTGAGCTCCACAATGGTTTTGTCTGATAAGGTTATGGCAAGGTCGCCCCACTCCCCTATGAAGCGAGGGACGTATTTCACATCCTACAGAAGCACCACAGTAGAGGCAGTCAGTCCCTTTGTGCATTGAGGCAGTCAGCAGTAGACTATCGTTGTCCTCATTCCATGACGAAACAAGATGTCCTCAGTCACAACCAGATGGGGAAATGGTAGGCCATCTTACCACAATGGATGCATAGGAGAAGTCTCTTCGATCATCCTCCCCAAACCCAGATTGGATGGTGACTCTCTTGTTGGTGAAGCGGTATCTCAAGAAGAGAGACCGGAATATTGATGCAATGGTAAATGGAAGCCAAATGCCAGTCAGGCCAAAGAGCAGATTCACCACCAGGTCACCATAATGTGGTCCACCATCAAAGTAGATGTCTTCCTCATCCAAGTCAGCTGCCGCAGAGGCGGCGAGCTGCAAAAGCGTCACGGATCATCCACGTCAACTTGTTGCAAACTTCGAGTTGAGGAAGCAGACTAATGGGCGGCATTGCCGGCGAGCTTTACTGCTACTGTCAAGTACTGGAGTAGGGGTTGATGAGGCAGGGCGCTTGCACGAGCGGTCTACGTCTCTAGTGCTCTTCTCCGACGTCTACGACCGGCGTGCTCTCCTTGGAAGAGGAGTTGCACGGCAGTGACCAAGGCCTGCGATATAAGGGACAGCTCCTCGTCGGTCTGAAGCCCCAGCGGCAGCGTCACGAGCTTGACGCCGCCGCTAAAGCCAGACCGAGCTTGAGATTCTAGTGCTAACCTGAGCTTGCGCAGTGACCAGGCTCCTCCTTGTCTTTGGCTGCAATGCGGGCGCAATGAGTCGTCCCGCTTCTCGTGTGCCGCCGCGGAGGAGGCAGGTGGCTGTCCTCGGCAGGCCAAGGGCGGTACAGCCGCCGCCCGAGACGTGTGACCCGCAGGCGGCGGCGGCAGCCAGCCGTGCAGGGCGCCGCAAAGGCAACCCCGCCGGCAAGTTGGGACCGGCGGGGCCCAGCGCCGCGGCCGTGGCGGCGGCGGCCATGGCCGGCCTCGGGCTGGTCGAGGGGACGTCTTCGTCAACAGCCGCAGACAAGCGCAAATATAATATAACGAATACGGCAGATCGGAGAACTAGCAGGCTTCAGGATGCACGTCTCCCATCAAAGCGGGCCACTGGGCACTGGGCTTCACCATCTTCAGGAAGAAAGAAAGAAGGCGCGCGGTGCGCATGAAATTGAAAGGGAGGCCAATTCTAGCCTTACAAATGTCATTTTAACTGGGTAATGAGCTGGCTAAGAGAGAAGGCGCGCGGGGCGCATGAATTGAAAGGGAGGCCAATTCAAGCCAATACATTGTTCAGGCAGAGTCGAGTGCAGACTAAACAATGCTACATAATACGGAGACCTAATCTAAGGTACCTAAGATGACATTAGTACCCACGGGTGAGCACAAACAAATCTGACAAGCTAACTTGGGGAGCTGGAGCGCCGCCACGAAAGCCGGAGGCCTGACTTAGAGCACGCCCTGCACGTTGATGAAGAGCCAATGCTTGCGAGCGCTGCAAACTAAGCGAGAGCCGCATTCTATAATATGCAACTAAGGAGAGAGAAGGAGCTCGCCCATTGAGGATAGGCTGGAACAGCCAGCCCAAAAAAGAATGGACAAAGTACGAGAAGGGAGCCAGGGGAAGCGCTAAGAAAAACAAGCACAAGAAGAAACAAAGCAGCTACCAATGCTGCTAAGAAGAAGAAGGCTCGCCCATAAAGAAAGAGGGGCTGGCAAAGCCAGCCCAAAAAGAATGGACAATGTCCAAAGCCGAAGAATGAGAAGCCGAGGAAGGACTCCTCTACTCTACCAATCACGACAACATACTAGGGAAGCTCAGTACCCGCGAGTGAGCAACATCAGGTCCGAGTAGCTCGAGGCAGGGAAGGAGGCACTCCGCCGAGACCCGGAGGCC
>WELB01000003.1:1230323-1240849 GCA_009602725.1 Spirogloea muscicola | reverse complement strand
CCTGCAGCGCTCCCAAGCGCTTGCTTTGCACCGCCGCGCTGGTCGCGCCCTTGCAGCAGCCTCTGGCTTGCGCAGCGGGGTTGCTCTTCCTCCCCTCAGCTCATCTGACTTCTTACTGCTGACACGGGGGTATTGAGGGCGCCCTGTCTGCCTAGCCTTTGGCTCCGTCATGAACACCTGTATGCATCTGGCTGGCATTTCACAGCCGATTCTTTCATATCAGCAGCCGCTTTTCTTTTTTTTTTTCTACGAGAGGCACAACACCCGCGGGAAGATGAGGGGCGGCTTCGTGCTCATACGACGGTGCTAAGGGGGACACCAAGGGGGCTGGCTTTTCGCTGCCCTTGCCCCCATTGGGAGTGCCACTTCTTTCTAATGTCCCCGAGTGAGCACATGCATATCTGACAAGCTATACTGAGGAGCCAAACCACCACCACGGGAGCCACCAGCCTGGGCTAATGCACGACCAGCACGCTGGTGGATCGCGAGTGCCTGAGAGCGCTGCAGACTCAACGATAACCGCATTCTGAAGCATGCAACTATGGCTTGCGGGACGCTAGAATGGCCTAAGCTACTTCAACGACTCGACCTGCCGTCTCGCGCCCCACTACGCCTTCCTAACGAGCGACTGGGGCCTCCAGCCCCCAGTGACGCCCCGCCCATTGGCACTCCTGGCTCACCTCCCGTCTCCGCAGGAGCTCGTTCCCTCGCCACTCCGCACACTCCACGGCGGCGGCGGCGGCGGCGGCGGCGGGGCTGCGCGCGGGATGCTGCGGTACGCCGCGCTGATGCGCGACGCCGTGCGCGTCCTGCTGGGCCGCGACGACACGCTGCGCCGGCGCACGGCCGAGATCCAGGCCCTCACCGCCAAGGTCCCCCCCGCCGCCACACTCCGTCGCTGCGCTGCGCGGCTCGTCACGCCGCCTGGCCTGCGACACCACGACGCGTTAGGCAGACCTCCAGAAGCCACTGGAGCACCACTGGCCGCTCCGCTGGTACGAGTTCCGTGCACGGCGGCTGCGAACCGGCACTGACATGAGCGGCGGGGCCCTAAATGTGTGCAGCTGCGGGAGGAGCGGCTGGCGAAGGAGCGTCAGCTGGAGGAGGCGGCGCTCCAGCACGTCCGTCAGGCGCTCGCCGAGGTCCACGAAATCTTCGCCAGCCTTGAGCGCGCGGTGAGCCGAAAACGTCTCCTCCCGTTTTGCTTGCCAGGACCGCAACTTGTAGACTGGCTTTCGCCAGCCTGACGTTGTCAACACTAGCTAGCTGGCCTGCCTCTGCTTGCAACCAACATGAGGAGTCCTGCCATGATTCCCTTGTTGGCAGCCAAGGCTGGCCTGTTGGTTGGTTATTTGTAACTGCAACACTCTGATCATATTGGAAAACCATGTGCTGGACGGCTTACTCAACCGTGACTGTTTCTATGACCACACCAGGAAGTTGCAGTGGTGAAGTTGGTGGACAGGTTGGGCGAGCAGGCGGAGCAGGAGTTGAAGTCTGGCTTTGCTGCCCAGGCAGATGAGGAACTTGGAAGATACATGCAGGACACAGCCCGCGTCGAGACTGACTGTCAGCCGGAGCTTGTAGGCTCAACACCGGCGGAAAGCCAGATCCAGCATGTAGTTGAAAGTACATTTAATTTGGAAAACTTGGAAGCCACTGTGTGTGAAAGGATAGCTTTGCCGGAGAGGTTCCCTCAAGAGAGGAAGCTGAAGCTCGATACATCAAAGCCAGGCTAAGACAAAGAGAGCAGTGCCAGGACCAAATTCAGAATGCTGCAGTTACCTTGGCCGCTGCTAGAGAGGCGTACAGCATGTTCCTTAAGAGGTGTGATTCTTGGAACCGCCCCAATCAAGTGTGTTGCCAGTTAGTGGACCAGTAACCACCAAGTGGTCTTGTACCCACCAAGTGTTCTTGTAACATTGTTGAAGTACCTCCCAAAGGGAGAGAGAGCAATCTCTGACCACGCCGCTTGTGTCCCTTGACTTGCTGTACTCCCCTGGTCAGCCCTCTCCAGATGCAGAATAACAGCAGCTCGCAAGGGCATAACCTCAACACATGCCAGGAAGTTGTGGATGTATGCAACAAGATGCTGCTAAATTACTAGTCACAATGGGCTTGTAAAATCGAAGAGTTGGACAATGGGCTGCGATGTTGACCATGGACAATGGGCTGCGATGTTGACCAAGATATACAGGCCGATCAATACTGGCGGTGGGGTGTCTCCGCAGGAGCATGACCAGGGTGGGTGAGGAGGCCCTGCTTCTTGTCATGCTGTCAATTGGCAGCACCTTGAGAAGCAGCTAGCATATTTCATTAACCTGGAGCAGCTGAAAAAGTGCAAGCAGGACCAGCTGGTGATCAGGTCTGCTTATTAAAGCCCCGCCTTGTTGACTGCATGACTACAGCAATGCCATCAGGATGTACCAGCTGAGCTTCAGGCGCGAGCAGAGGAGTTATTGTCTATGGCAGATTCATTGGCCATTAGGAGGCAGGCGCGCAGCCCTCAACTGGGAGCTGAGGCTTGCGCGGCGGCCGCTTAGTGACCGTCCACCCTCTCTTGCCTCAAGAAGCCTTGCCGAGCGCAACGCAGGCCTGCACGTCTTGGAGCTGCAACGGCCAGCCGCAGGTGTCGGCTGCCGTATCCACGTGCATGGGCAGGCTGTCACTGCGCCCCAGGTTGTCAAGTGCCCACATCTCCTCCGCAGGGCCATGCATCACACCGACCTCCTTGAACGCACGCTTGAGGCGGTTGCCTTGCACCACCAAATTATCACCAGCAGCAGCCACACTTGGGGAGGAAGCAGCCTCCAGGGTGCTGTGGTTGCTGCCGAGCACTGAGGACGGAGACTGCGAGCCACTGGAGCTCGGCGACGAGTAGAATGGAGAGGCAGCCAGCATTCGCTTGGGTGCCAGCGTGAAGGAGATGCTTGGCGAGTGGCAGGAGGGGGACTCCTCAGCGAGAAGTGGCCGGTGGAGCTCGCTGACGTCCAGGGATGGCACTTTTGCCTTTGGCACTGCTGGAAACGCGGCAGCCATTGGCGCGACAGCAACTTCGTTCTCAGCAGCGACAGCGCCCTTGCGGGCCGCTGCGGCAGCGGCATGCTTGACCAACCACTCGGCCATGCTGGTGACGACGGGCGCGGCAATCGACCGGCGGTCTGACAGGACCAGCTCCAGGGGCTGGCTGTCATCATTTGCTTCTTGCGAGGCGTGCGCCCTGCTCACGATTGGGAACCCTGCACCACCACCGCATTAAGGTTGAGTTGATAGAATATTGATAATAAGGCCTTAAATCAAGGCCTTGCCTTTGATAGCCGTCAAGTGTAATGCCTGCTCAAAGTGACTAGTAGCGGTGAAGAGTCAAGACTCACAAAGTGACATGGGCGCCTGCCCAACCCGCCGACACTTGAGCTTCCCGTCGCGAACAAAGTGGATGGTGCTGAAGCGCGGCATGCTTCGCACGAAAAAGTCTACCGCAGAAGACTCGCGAACGCTGCCAACCCCATGCGGCAGTTCCGGGGTAAACGCAATGCTCCATGGCACAAAAGTCTACAATAGTAGGCCATGGCAGATGGCGGTTATTTGTGCCACCTGAGACAAATTTGTGGCGGCTGCGGGAATGGTGGCGGTGGCGGCGGGTGGTGGCAGACATTCACCTGGAAACGCCAAGCACAAGCTTTGTAGCTCCCAGAGCAATGGCCTCGTCCACGATCCGTTGCCGCACGCAGCTTCCCTGGGAGATGCGCATTGTGGCAGAGAGCTGTGGCCAGCACCAAGCCCCAATGGTATGAGTGCAAAAGGTCACTGGTGGCACAAGTGGTCTGCCCGTGCAACAAGTCAGTGCGGCCGGCTGCTGTGGGTTGGACTGGTAGAGGCGGCGGCGGCCCTGGAATTGCGGCAGTGCAATGGAGGCAGACCTGCCGCTCCTTGCAGAGTGAGTCGATGACAAAGACGAGCTCGCTGCAGGCGCGCCCAATCTGCTCCTTGTAGAACCGCAGCTCGCCCTCGCGCGCACGGTTCACAGGCCGCTTCCCTGCGATCGCGCGAGCCACAGCCGGCGCCGACAGTCAGGCGGCGGAAAGCTTGGAGCAGAACTGAGGCAGCGTCTGCCGCTGAGTCAACCCTTGCTCCAGTGAGGCGGGGACGCTGGAATGCAGAATGCCCAGCTACGGCTGCGGCGGCGGCGGCGGCGGCGGCCGCGGCTCTCACAGGCGCCGGGGATGTGGTCCATGATGTGCAGCACGGTGATGGAGTCGCCGGGCCGCGCGGCGCCGAGCGCCCAGGCCACCGCCTGCTGGCCCTTCTCCGACAGCGTCACGGCGACGACGACGTGCTCCGGCACGCGGTCTTCGCCCTCGGCCTCGCCCTCGTCGCCGCCGCCGCCGCCGATGCCGACGCAGGAGCCGACGCCGCCGAGGCCCAGAGCGGCGCGCTGCGGAGGCAGCAGCGCAGCCTTGGCGCCGCCGCCGCCGCCGCCATTGACGGCGGCAGCCCACGACGCCGGGAGCAGCACCAGCGACGCGCGCGCCTCCGCCCAGTGGAGCGTCCGCTCTAGGAAGCCCCGCATCGCGCCTCGCCGGCGCGGCGGCGAGAGCTCTCCGGATGGCGGAGCCGGCACTGGCAAGCGTCCTGCCCCGTGCCGTCAAGACGGCGCACTGCCCGTTCTCCTGGCGGCCTCTGCGGCGGCGACGGCGGCGGCGGCACTGGCGCCGTGGCACTGGCGCCTGCCGCGGCGGCGTGCGCGCCGGATCGCCTGGAGCGCCCAGATGGAGGCCAGGCGAGAGCAAGAAGGGGCTTGTCCCTGACGGGCGCTGATGGATGTGAGAGGCCGGCAGCCCAAAGGAGAGCTTCTCCAGGAAAAACTGCTGTTAAAGGGGAGAATTTCGTATGTTTAAAAGGGGGAAGAGACGGCACGCGGGGCGAGACATGAAACACTGTAAGGCAATGGCCAGCCCGACAGGAACGTACAAGGTCTGAAAGGGCCGGAAGAAGCAGAGGAGTTGCTCGCCCGTAGAGAAGAGGGCAAATTGAATTGAAGCCAGCCCGAAAAAAGAGAATGGACAAAAAGAGTGGACAAAATTGAAAGAGCCAAACGAGGGAAGGCCAAGCCAAGCCTGTGCACTGCTCACTGTTGGGGCGAATTGGAAGGGCTCAAATGAAGAACAGGGCTTCCAGATTGACAGCAGTGGCTGTGAGAGGCCAGTCTAGTCAGTACGTGCTCAGATGGGCAGCTTCAGGTGACGCGAAGCCCTTGGCGACAAGGGAAGAGGAACAGCTCTTCAGGGAAGAAGCCAAGGGCGAGGGCTGTAAAAAGCGAGCCGGAAATTCTCGAAAGGGACCAGAAATCTTTTCTTGGAAGGAAACACATGTAGTAAGCAAGGATCATGTAGGCTAATTCCTGGTAATCTGGAAGGCCGGACTGGACTGGGCCAAACGGGCCACGCATTGCCAGGCGGCGACTGGGTATTGCTGATGGTGGCTGGAGGGAGTCAAGCCAGCGCCCCACGCCCGCCCCCACTGGGGCGCGCTGCTGGCGGTCGGCGCGCGACGTCCTCCCGACGTCTCCGCCGACGGCCCTGCAATCCCGAGCAGTCTCGCTTTCCGGCGCTTGTCGGCGCCTTCGGAATGTTTCAATCCTTTCCGGGCTTTCTTAGCGCTTCCCCTGGCCCCCTATGGGCGACCACTTTCTTCTCGTCCATTGTCCATTCTTTTTTGGGCTGGCTTGTCCAGCCCCTTTTTTGTCAATGTCCTTGCCTTTGTACTTGGCCACACATGGCCTCCCCATCTCTTAATACACATGCATTCCCTTTTCTCTATGGGCGAGCACTATCTTGCCGGGGTGGCTGTCCCCTTCTTCTTGGGCTTCTTGTACTCTGCTCATTCTTTTTTTGGGCTGGCTGTTCCAGCCCCTATCCTCAATGGGCGAGCTCTTTCTTCTCCTTCTCATCCCCTCTTCCTTTACAGCCATCGCCGCATTTGTGCTTGCGTGACAATTGCCACCTTAGCCCCTCTCAGCGTACGGCTTCGCTTCTGCGGGAAGAAAGTGCTCGCCCACAGAGAAGAGGGGCTGGCAAAGCCAGCCCTATCCTCAATGGGCGAGCCCTTCCCTCAAAAAGAAGAAGAAGAAAGTGCTCGCCCATTGAGAATAGGGGCTGGAACAACCAGCCCGAAAAAGAATGAACAGAGTACGAGAAGGGGGCCAGGGGAAGCGCTAAGTAACAGAAACAAAGCTGCTACGAGACACTCAGTAACCCCTGCTAAGCAGCCGCAGATCAGAGATGCTGGGCTCCTGGAAGTGGGTCCCCTCAAAAAGGATGGACAATGACCAAAGCCAAAGACAAAGAGTAGCCCCATTTTCGGACACGGCCTTCCAAGGAAGCTTCCCTCTCCCGCCCGGTCCCGTCGGCCCGACGGGGATCAGGCGTCGGGCCCGACGTCGGGCGCGCCCCAGGCCCCGCCAGCGGGGCCCGCCCCGGCCCCACCACGCTCCCCACTCTCACCCGCCAAACCCCCGCGGGCAGTTGCGGCGCCGACACGTGGCGCAGAATCGGCGGCGGCTGCCGCCAGCAGATCCGCGGCGCGCCAGTTGCGGCCGCCGGGCGGGCGGCGTGGGCGGGGGCGAGAGGCGACGAGCGTCACTTGTGTGACACTTTATTCATGTGCAGTAAAACCTGTCTAAGCTTATCCTCCATTAGCTTATATCCTGTATAACGTTCTCAAATTCTGGCAAACCGAGTCGGTTTAATGGCTTAAGCTTAGACAGGTTTTACTGTATTCCTTTTCTGGGATGGCCTGATGTTGCTCACTCGCGGGTGCTGGGCTTCCCTCTGCATTGTGTTTTGTAGTGTAGTCTTTTTCCGGCTCCTCTTTCTTCAGAAGAAAGGGCTCGCCCATTGAGGATAGGGGCTGGAAAAGCCAGCCTCTTTTCTTCGGCTTTGGACATTGTCCATTCTTTTTGGGCTGGCTTTGCCAGCCCCTCTTCTTTATGGGCGAGCACTTTCTTCATCCCAGCCATCGCCCTCTGCTGGAAGGGTCTTTTCTTCTGTGAAAGAAACAAAGCGGCTCTCCCAGAAGCCACTCTCTGATGTGAACAGCCAGCCAGGAACCGGGTGACAAGGTCCGAAGGAGCCAAAAAGCGCTTCCGAAAGCTTTCCCGGTAGGATAACCTGTGAAAGTGGCTCTCCCAAAGTGGGCGAGGGCTGTCAAGTGCCAGCCCAGAAGGACATGGACAAGGCCGAGAGGTCCGGCAACCTCCTGGCACCAAGTGGCAGCCCAAGGTCGAACAGATCGGCTGCAGGACGCTGCCCGCCGCCGCTGCTCTGCGAATGCGCTGGCAGCAGTGGCGAGAGCGTAACAGGCGCAGAGCGTGGCCTTCGGACCTTTGTCAAGTCTTTTCGGGCTGGCCTTTCGCAGCCCTTGCCCCTATTTGGAGAGCCACTTCTCTTCGGACTTACGTGGACAAGGGCAGCGACAACTGTGTGCAAATGAAGGAAGATTGCTTGGAACAAAGAAAGGCTGCAACGCCCAGAAGGTTCTGCAATACCATATTTCACCGCGACGCTTACAAAGGCTAATCTCATGCTCTATGAGGAGGCTGCAGAGGACAAAACCTTGTATCCTTACTGATGATGGCGGCCTGCTGTCTTGCCTGCGTATCCAGGCGAGTCGCCGCTGTGTGCATGAGCATAGTGGTCTCACTAGTGTCGGGCTGGGTCATTCTCCTGGCAGGGAGTACCGATGGCAAGCCATACAACCCTTTGCAATAACATAAGGAGACGTGTTGGATGCTCTCTTGACATTTTCTTCAAATTTTTAGATCATTAGCACCAAGCAAGCATACCACTTACTGAACAAAGCTATTCCATCTCAGCTTGACTGGCCAAAATTGGTCAGATTGCAGCAGCACAGTTGAGTTTTGTATTGCTTTACTTCGGCTAGTAACAGCAGATAAATACAGGTAGTGAAGGAGTAGCTGACAGCCCAAACATACAGCAAGCCCTAGCTCGCAAGGAAGCCAACTCATCTGGCCCAGTGGCTATGAACCTCTGGGTGAAGCAGAGATCTGGTCTAATTGTGACATGCGTTCATTGTTGTCACCTGTCTCTTGGTATATCGAAACATTTTAAAGATAATAAATATATATGTCGATGTAATATCATAATAAGAAACATAAGCACTCGGGCACATGCTCACAGGGCGATGATACCTGTTAAGGATAGAGCGAGTCACAGCAAGGACTCTATATATATGCGACTCTTAAAGGCGTTCATGAGCACTCACTCTTGGATGCATCATGACCTTGAGTTGCTAGATTGTGGAGGGAAGCAGGTGATTGAGAAGAGCTAGGTGGCGGCAGGATAAGCAATCCACAGGAACTGACTGAGTGACTGAGTGCTTGGGGCAGCTACAAGAGAGGGCGACCTGCAGCAGTAATTAGCACCACGGACGACCAGTCCACGTCTGGCCGCACCGACGCTCTTTGCTATCTATATGTGGCCAAGTCTTTGGTTACCTGACTTCACCTTGAGCTTGCAGTGCCCTGCTAGGTCAACATGGCAAATCACAAGGCACGGCAGTGGCCAAATGCAGCGCTCGTGTTGTACGAGCTTTACCCCGTCTCTCAGCTCGAAGCCCACGAGCATGGCAACAGGGCTCGTTGAGGAACTTATCGTGTCAGGAGTTGGACATGTAAACAGGCCGGTGAGGTGGAAGGGGTGGAATTCAGCGTGTAGTGGATGACAGTGGGCGTCGGAGGGAGGAGGGACATACTGTTTAGCGATGGAGGGCTACAGGGGGCCAAGTATTGTGGTAAGTGCACTCACCATTTTCAAGCATCTGCTGCTGTAAGTACGCCAACCACCCGGCAGAATGTACATTGTTCCGCTCCCCATCGACATCTACAGGGCCTTTGAGGCTTGGTGGCTTGACCTCTTGCACCGTCTTGCATCGGTTTGACAAATCGCGCTGTGCCCCGCCATCACCAAGGGTGAGCAGGCAGATTCAACGCAAGGTTTCCTCAGGCCCTGCTGTATCGGATGCGGCTTCTTATGTCCCTGCAGCGGTCCCTGGCATTGGCACTGCATCGTCGTGCTGGTCGTGACCTGGCTGCCGCCTAAGGCTCTAGACTGGCGACTTCTGCTGCTACTTACTCCGACTTGCGGCTGCTGACTAGGGGTCACGAAACTTGTCCATTCCTTTACTTCGTTCCTTCTGTTAATTCTTCCCTCTCCTTGTACATTTCTCGTGGGCTGGCCTCTCACAGCCATCACATTGCTGTGGACAGGCTGTATCCTTCTGGACTGGCCTATCACAGCCATCGCCTTTAAGAGAAGAGCTGTTCCCTTTTGGGCTGGCCTCTCACAGCCATCGCCTTACTCTAAGAGAGCTGTATCTTTTGGGCTGGCCTTTCACAGCCATTGCCGTACTTCCAAAGAGCTGTGTCTTTCACAGCAATCGCCCCCTTCAGCAGGGCTTCATGCATATTCTCAGGCGGGGTGCATGGAAACAGCCGGACGTGATACGGGCATCAGAAGCTACGTGTCTAAGAGATGCCTCACTATAGCCGAGCTGTGTGTCTCGAGCCAATCTATGGATGTAAAAAAACTCATGAGATTGTCTACCTTAGTATTACTCACGTGCTGACCCGCGGCTACTGAGCGTGTTGACATAGAACGTCATCACACTACGAGAGAGAGAGAGAGAGAGAGAGAGAGAGAGAGAGAGAGAGAGAGAGAGAGAGAGAGAGAGAGAGAGAGAGAGAGAGAGAGAGAGAGAGAGAGAGAGAGAGAGAGAGAGAGAGAGAGAGAGAGAGAGAGAGAGAGAGAGAGAGAGAGAGAGAGAGAGAGAGAGAGAGAGAGAGAGAGAGAGAGAGAGAGAGAGAGAGAGAGAGAGAGAGAGAGAGAGAGAGAGAGAGAGAGAGAGAGAGAGAGAGAGAGAGAGAGAGAGAGAGAGAGAGAGAGAGAGAGAGAGAGAGAGAGAGAGAGAGAGAGAGAGAGAGAGAGAGAGAGAGAGAGAGAGAGAGAGAGAGAGAGAGAGAGAGAGAGAGAGAGAGAGAGAGAGAGAGAGAAGAAGAAGAAGCAAGTCAGCTCTTTCAGAAACATGGAATGTGAATGAAGTGATGGAGGGTCTGTGTGGCCAAGTACAAAGGCAAGCACATTGACAATTGTACATCACCTGCTGCTAAGCTGACCCGCTCAGTAGCCACGAGTCAGCACATAGAGGTCGCTAGCTGATGCCCGTATACCGGACGGCAATAAACAAGCTCTTGTGCCACCAGCTAAGGCTCGACCAGCTTTCTGAAGGGGGCGGGGCTTGTGAACAGCCAGCCCAGAAAGAATCGACGAGGTCCCAAGGGCCCCAAAGGCGCTAAAATCACACAGCTATGCAAGAGACTACAGCGAATGGGAGCTCCAGCCGTAAGCTGGCAGTTATGGGCAAAACCTGAAGGTTTAAGGGACCAGCTGTGCCTGGCTCAGGGCGCGGCGGACTGGCGGCGGCGGCCGCGGCGGCGGCGGCGGCGGCGG